>JAPWTK010000126.1:0-532500 GCA_029963805.1 Aromia moschata | reverse complement strand
ATTTTAAAAACTGTATTGCAACGCCCAATTATGTAATATAGTGTGAATCTGAACAGATGCAGAAGTATCAAAGCATGAAATTAATACGGAAATTTTCTGGAAATTTCTACCTACACCTAATACCGTACGTTCAGATAATGGCAATCGTCATAGCTTGAGAGCATGGGAATTTATTTTGTTTAGATCATTTTTACGACCACTTTAGTACATAATTACAATTTGACTTTTTTATTCCCCCAATGTATGGTATTAAGAACATCCTGTCTGTTTCTTAAATAGTTTGACGAGGTTTATTAACTATCAAAGTGAAAAAAAAACATCGTTTTGGATAAATTAACAACAAAAATATTAGGCTTCCATAAATAAACCTTGAGGTACTTACCTTCCGCATTCACAAGATGAGTCAGTCAAACAGAGGTTGGTACTGGCTAATTATAGACTTGGTGATACTTCTAGTCGATGTACAAAAAAAAATTACATTCACATTATTTCAAAGCAATAGGTAGATTTCACGTAGTTATATCATTATATTATATTTCTTCTTATCCTATCCGTACGGGATAATAGTATTTAAATCAGTTTTATGCATTAAAAAAAATGATTGTTAAGAATATTTCACATAGTTATATATTCACATTAGTTGTACTTCCTCTTATTCATGCTAGATAATAATATTTAAATCAGCCTGAAGGAGTAAGATACGGTTCTCTTGTGCTAGTGCAATTAACGCGTATTTTTATAATATTTTCTCGTAGGTAAGTAAGCGGAACCCTGGAACCTTGAGCAGGAATATTAATTAATTATTATCCCTAATGTCGAGCCAATTATCTAATTAAGAGCATTGCCACTTGTTCTGCCTGCATAAATTACCCTTCGTACAAAATGATCCATTAGTGATAATTTTATAAGCTAAACCAGTGAGTAACATCGTACACTTCAGAATATATTACAATCAGATATACTGTTGGCAACACACATTTGAGGAAATGTTTGTATCTTGTTATAAATATGGCGTGAAAATTAAAATTCCTGAAACCAAGAATAAAAATGGATCGACAAAACGCTTGGACTCCTTTTAATTTTTGTATCCAGTATTCACCTGGGAAACATTAATTTTTCCCTACCTCTGAATAAGTATTGCTGTCATCAACACTTTTTTTAATGTATATGGTGATTATTTATCTTGAGCACCCCATTTTATTCGTAAATGGCTAAAGGAAATCGTAATCTGCAAAACGTATTATGTTTCTACCATCAGAGGCTTGAATTTGGCTTGAATCAGTTTTATGGCGTTTATGGTTGGAAGGGTTTTCTAATTTGGAGTTAAAACTTGCGTCAAAAACACCTTGCAGATGTGTTGTTTATTTAAGAAAGTAATTTCAGCAAACCTTCACAATTGCAACATGCGCTATATAGCGCTCTTGTTTTTCGGCTATATTTCTCATTTTACACCTAATACAATCTAATTATAGAATAAGGTTTTGTTTCCGTCCTACACAGAATACATTCCGTATCGTGTACATTGTCACGAACACGTCAGTTGTTCGTGAATGCACTTTGTTAAACCAGCGTCTCAGCATTTCTTCAACAACAATGAGTAAATAAATATAAAAACGTTGATCACAAAAAAGTAAATTTATTATCTTCTTAAAGACTAACTGTATTGGCAATAACCGCTACCGGTAGTTTAATCAAAAGGATAAAACGTGTCCGGTAACGAAAAAAATCAGTAATTGTTTTGTGCTTACGAAATTGAAGGTTAGTCGTCATGGGAATCACAGTTTGTTTAATGTGTGGGGTGGAGCAATCGCACACTTGTCTAAATCTGAAGGAAATATCATTGAAATAAATACACCGTACGTTTTTAATCAGGTAATAATTAAATTAAAAATTGGTATGGCATGCCGGTTTCCTTGGAAATTCGTCTGTAAGTTTCTTTGCGGCATAATTATAAAATAAGGTACCTAGTATAGTTTTCAAAACATATATTTTCGTCGTACTAATTTAGTAAATTACATGCGAAACATATAAAAAGCTAAACCTATGCAGGCTTTGTATGAATTACGATGTGGTAATTCATGTGTAACCTACTAGTTATGTTATAAATGATAACTTTAAATTCAACTTTGGTCATATTGAAGTTTTATGTGAATTTTAATCTTGCTAACCTTATACTTTTCCACTGAAGTGGAACAACAACTCTGAAACATCAATGTCTTCAACTGCTTTATCTGTTATCCCTAACACAATTTTTCTTCGTTATGTTCTCGGTGCAATATTTAATTCATATACACATACACGCTTAAATGGAAAATTATAAAATGAGTAAATAAATATTCCTGTACTTTAAAAATTTACATAAGCATTTGTTTATCATCACAAAACCAGAAAATAAAATTATGGAATCAGAAAATTAAGATTACAAAATTGTGACACCTAATATGAGACAGAATTGTAGTCTTGACTGACTAGTTAAAGAGAAAAGTGTATTTGACAGACTTTGTTATTTGACCATAACGAAGAGCTCTCATCTTATCGGCCAATAACAAAATTGACTGCAACCTCAAGAGTTATGACTTTTTCTATTCGTAATATAAATTAGGATGCCTCATTTGAAAATCGAAAGGTGATATCACTGCCAGTGAAATTGGAAGTTACGTAAATGCGATATGTCAGTAAAGCTTAGTCATGATAACGGCGAATTGCGGATTTTTTTTGCGCAGAATGAATGTGATTGATCTAAATTATTTCAAAATTGAGATGGCGTGAAATTCTGTTTTATCTTTTTGCGATGCCGCCGAAAAATTCAACTTGTTTCAACATTTCAGCGGATTTTATATTTCTATCTTTGTTTAGGGGTATAGCTCTCCTTTATTGTCTGTTTTTATAAGCATATTAATTTCACTCACTTTTTTTAGATTTTCCTTGATTTATAAAGTGTTTTCAAATTTAGTACCTCCGAAAAAGGAATGCAAAATTCATGTAGTAAAATTTAAGGATAATCTTAAAAGTTACTTGATAGAATGCAGACGAAAAAAATTCGAAATCCGCTTTAGAGAGGAAGACTCATCTTTTGCGAAATGTGGTCACGTGTAAAATTTGAATTTCGCCCTTGTGAGCACCAGGCTTAAGGTATGATTATATGTCAAACGTTGACATTTGTTATGAGTATAAGCTACTGAAAATGTGGTCTTGATTATTAAAAAAAGGAGGTTCTGCAATTATATAGTGGCACCTGGTATATTTTATTTGCTGACAACATTTGTTGTCATCGACCGGCACAGACACCATGAGTTTGCTCTTACGTACGGCGCGGGCCTGTTGACTCCTTTTGTAACACATTCTGGGCAATTGCACATACGAGGTGTGTAAATTATGTAATGTGTAATTAAGTATTCGAATAGAATTACAATTCGGTATTGTCTCCTTCAAAATAACTTTCTTGGGAAGCCACAGAGCGTTGAAGACGGTTCTTCCATCCTCATAGTAGTGCTGGAACTCATATTCTGGAATAGCCTTCAGCTGGTTGATTACAGCCATTTGAATGTTTTCTATGGTCCCAAATGAGGTGATTTTTTCAATCTCTTGAAGAGAAAAAAGTCACAAGGACTCAAGTCAGGCGAATTAGGGGGCTGAGGAATGTTTTTACAGGAATGTTTTTACAGGCTAAAAACGTGTTTACTGAAATGGCTGTGTGACAAGGCGCATTGTCCTGATGCAACATCCAGTTGTTCTTGATGTCTGGCCTCATCCGCATGACCTTTTTCCAAGTTTTTCAAAAACCTCTCTGTAAAAGTGTTGATTTATTGCTTGGCCTGGAGACCCAAATTCTTTGTGGACAACTTAGGCCAGTCAATAGAGCTTTTTGACATGATACGATTTATACCTGAAATCCGACTACGGGATACTTTTAAGTTCAGTCCTTAGATGAAAACGTATATGAATTGGACTAGGAAATAGTTGCACTTTTTTTTAATAACAAATTAGTGAAAAAAAATGGAGTTTTTTGCTTATAGAAGAAAAGCTATTGAAGCAATCACATCGCATCCAATAGGAAAGTTGTAGAGAATGTTTAAATAAGAAGTTGTTTAAATGCCATTAAATTGGTGTAAAACGCCTCTGAACACCGCTCAAAATGTTCGGCGGCGCGCTGACAGCCGAGCGAGGTAGAGGTGGCGGTGGAGCGAGGGGAAGCGGCGGCAGCGACCAGCAAATTTCGCGCGGTGTTCAGAGGCCTTTTACACCAATTTAATGGCATTTAAATGAAACAAAGTAAATGGACGAATTGTAGTTTACACTCTGTAGTTTCCGAATCCGTCGAGAAAATGTTATTTAATCTATCGCTTGACGTGTTATGGAATTTTCAAAATACGATGTAGAAAACTTTATTCGACTATTGTGCAAAAACTATTCATCGGACATAATTCAGTTTTTGCACACTCATTCTTCGTGATATTACCTACATTTTCCCACAAGATTGACTCTTCTAATTCAAAAAATACTCGAATTACGAATTTATTAAGAAAAGGTATTTTTTGCGTTTTTTCCGAGTTTTCTCAGCGAAAAATATACCGATTGACTTGATTTTTTTCATTTTAAAGGTTTTTGAATTATCTACAACTTTCCTATTGGATGCGATGTAATTGCTTCAATAACTTTTCTTCTATAAGCAAAAAACTGAAAAAACTCAATTTTTTTCACTAATTTGTTATTAAAAAAAAGTGCAACTATTTCCTAGTCCAATTCATATACATTTTCATCTAAGGACTGAACTTAAAAGTACCCCCGTAGTCGGATTTCAGGTATCAATCGTGTCATAAACTCACCCCTTTTCGAGCTCTATTGACTGGCGCAACTCCTTGGCTATCAAAAAAAGCAAATCAGCATGCATTTGATCTTCAACTTGCTCATTCTTGCTTTTTTGGTTCTTGGAGAACTTGAAGTGTGCCATTCCATGCTTTGGCGCTTGGTTTCCAGGTCGTACTCAAACACCCAAGTCTCATCACCAGTTCCATGAAACACGTTCCATAAAATGGGGATCATTTTCAATCGATTCCAAAGAATCAAGACACCTTCGTCTCTTGAGGTCCTTTTGTTCCTGCGAACGGTTTTTTTGGAACCATTTTTGCGCAGATTCTGAAGCAAAACCTGATAGCACACCGTTGCTGAACATTAATTTCACTCATTTTTAAAACTCACTAGAAAAAACCGGTTTACGGTCACAAGTATTAAACAAATTTAACGACTCTAACAAGTTAAATTTATACTGAAGGTGCATTACATGTTAACCTACCGCCCTTCCAAGTCCCGTCTCCGCAATGTTGCTAGATCGGGCGCTACGTTGCCAATCTCATACTTAATATACACACCTCGTATAATACCTTTAACTTTCTTGGTTTTGTAAAATATACCTAACTTTTTGGATATAGATATGTGGTTGTGCCTACAGGAAAGTCTAATGGAGTAAGTCTGGTGATCGAGGAGGCCTCCTCGATTCAATACAAGCTCTGTGCCCAATAACGACGTGTAATTTGGGCATTGTCGCTTGAATATTTGCGCATATTTTTTGGAATTCGTCATTTGAATATTTCCGAACATTTGTTGCAAAATATGGATTGCTACGATCGGTTAATAAAAAATCTCAGCTTTTATCGCCATTACTTACCTTAGGACGTCAGTTTTCAACTACAGATGAGTTCAATAACACAATCTTTACTTGTTTTAAGGAATTTCTTCAGGTCGTTTTGTATTGCTAACTTAACTTTTATATCTGTGGGGAATTTAGCGACCTTCTTCTCTATTAGTTTTTTTTTGTTTGGTTGGATTAGGTCCAGGGAGTAAATAACAACTATTCGATTTTTGCCAACGTTTCGGAGCTTTATTTCTCTCTTCATCAGGGCTCAATCAATGTTGTTATTGTTGTCATGTAAGGTGGTACGTTACAAACATTGGCCATTACTATAGTAATTTTTAAAGTGTATTGTCCTGTTAATAGTGTTTTGTCTTTATCTGTATACATTTACTATATATGTATATAGACAGTGCCGCCAATGTTTGTAACGTACCACCTTACATGACAACAATAACAACATTGATTGAGCCCTGCTGAAGGAGAAATAAAGCTCCGAAACGTTGGCAAAAATCGAATAGTTGTTATTTACTCCTGGACCTAATCCAACCAAACAAAAAAAAACAACTTTCATATTAAACAAATTATTTTACCCTGTTATTAAATTATTTAGTGCATTTTTTTCAAAACAATAACCTGCTAGTGCATTAAAATACCGCAACGACTAACCTCCTTTTGTAATTTTTGTCATGTAAATTGATTTCCGTTGCCTTCATATAGACTTAAAGACGTGCTATTTCAGAAAGTACAGGCGATTTGCTTTTTTGTTCCAGTGCTGGAGTACGTGGGCCCTAAATGGAGAACGTTCGTCGCCAACATGTCCATTGCGATTTTCTTCACGTTCGCTGCGTCGATTCTACCCTGGATAGCCTATTATTTAGCTGACTGGAAGGCGCTCTGCTTCGTTACATCTGCGCCTCTCGCTCTCGCCATTTTAACGCCTTGGTTTGTGCCAGAATCTGCAAGGTAAGTTACAATAATTATATAGGTATATACAAGGTCTCCTCTAATTAATGGTACACATCAAAACCACATATTTCTTATGTCAAAATATTAGTAATTAACCATACATACCTTAGTCCAAAAGTTTATATAGCCAAATAATAACCAAGATACAGGGTGTCAAAGTTGAAATTTGGTTTTCCTTTTTTTTTTTGTTTTCAATTAATTCTGAATAAATCGGAATAATGGCACGAAATTAGAGATTCGGGGTTTTTTTGAGGCGAGAAAGTCAAATTCGTTCATACATTTGACGTCACCTATAGCACATCGCGTACGTTTTACGTAAAAAAGGTCCACTTTGTTGGAGTCGCTAGGATTAACCGTTTTCGAGATATTTGCCTCTCAATTCATCTGTGCGCTTATTAAACACATTGAAAATTTCGTATTATTGTATTAGTCAGAAAATTAAGTACCATAAGGTCTAATGCAAATTTAATGTGAATAATTAAGAAAGACACATTACAAGAAAGTAAGTACTCTTTAATTTAATTTTATTAAAGCCATCGGAGAGATCATTTTGTCAAAGAGTCAAGTTTTACTGTAAATACATATTTTATTTCAGTAATAACAATGACGGAAGTATTAATAAATAAACAGGTCTACTTTCGGCAATAAATGTTCAAAGTGATGTCCGTTTACCTCAATACACTTGTGTACTGGTTTATTGAACGACCGTCTAATTTTAAAAAATAACTGTTCGTTTCTAAGGGATACCGCAGCATTGTTAATTTTCTGCCATAACTCTTCTCGGGTATTGATTTCGTGTTCATACACCAGCGATTTCATATAACCCCATACACAGAAATCAAGTGGATTAAAATCAGGGCTTCGAGCTGGCCAAGGCATTTGGTTTCGGCGACCTATCCAGCGATCAGGAAAAGTGGTATTTAGATATTGTCTTACAAGTCTAGAAAAGTGTGCCGGAGCTCCATCCTGCATGAATAGCATATTTTGTCTTAACAGTAGGGAAATGTCATCTAAGTAATTGGGTAACTGAGTTTGCAGAAAATTGAGGTATAACTCGCCGTTCAAATTAGTTTTTTCGAATGGACCCAATAAATTATTATCAATAACACCACACCAAACGTTAATCTTAAATTTATTGGAAATGCCGTTCGCATACTAAGTGTGGATTTTCTAAATCCCACGCATGTGTATTCCTAAAGTTGAAAACGCCTCTACGCGTAAATGTTGCTTCATCTGTAAACAGTACTTTGTTTAAAAACATCGGATCAGCAATTTGTTGAAGTCGACAAAAATAGGCAAAATCCAGCCGGGCTGGAAAATCAGCTTGTAGCAGATTTTGCACAGGCGTAAAGTGATAAGGATGAAGTCCTTCTTTTTTTAATACTTCCCATACGGTTGACTTGCTTACTCCAGTTTCCATAGCAATGCGTCTTGTGCTTAATTCAGGATTTTCAGCTACACGAACCAGAATTTCTTCTTCCTGCTCGGGGTTTAAAATCTTCGGACGCCATGCATAATCTCGCTGAAAAGAACGTGTTTCTCCCAATCTGTCGTAAAGATTTTTGAAAATCTTAAAATCTGACTGTCTCCGATTTGGATACATTTCTAAGTATCTCCGATGGGCTCTACGTCCGTTAAAATTTTCCTTTGAATATACAAAGTATATCGTAATCAAATCTGGGTATGGACGAAAGAGATGGAAATAGTGGTTATGTCGAAGCTTAAAGAGAAACTTTATTGTTGTCAAACTTTTGACAACAAGGATTTTGCCATAATAATTTAATTTGGAAATTATGTATGCAAAACTTTACGTCCTCGCTCTGTATTTAAAACATGTGATTTGGATGTGGTCGATATTGAAACAATCTTGGTGTTGGCTCTGGTTGCTTTTGCAAAATATCCCTATATTAAACTCATATTTGAATTATTGCTAGTAGCTCCAGCTAGAAAGTTATAAAGAACATACCGTAGGTATAGTATAGTTTTCTAGTGTTAGAATAATTATGTAAAAATATGGATGTAGCCGCTATTGCAAATAGACGCCTCATATATTATATTGTACTCATTTTTTCTACATATAATTTTTCAATATGCTATTTAATTTCTATATTTTTTTCTTTCAATATCAGGATATAAATTACGGGTAACTCGAAAAATTGTGTGTATGCAGGCAGTAAAACATAGATAGTATTCCTGTTGACACATCTCTCGCTTACCTAAATATCTTAAAGTTGTGGGATAAATTATAGAAAAAAAATCTTTCCCTGTCTGACGCAGTAGACGTATGGAAGAAATCGGAAAGAATATTGGAAGAAAAATTAGTTACCGTTATCTCAAATGAATATTTTCGTAAAAATATATAAATAAACGCATATGCCCTGTCATGTTGTAGGTTATATTTTGGATGAAACTAAATTCAATTTAAAAAATCGCTGCCAATGATATAATTACTTCCACATCCAATTTCCTACATTTAATTAGATTTAAAAACATCAGGTTATATTCTTAAGTGTAATATTATTATGTCTTTGTATATGACCTTTATGGCCAAAATGTACTGTATAACCGACCGCGGTATTTGAATTCTCTTATCTCAAAAACCTATAAAACGACGTTTCATGAATATCTTTATTAATCCACTTAACACACGATAAAACAACCACCCCTCCCCTCCTGTGTACAACAAAAGTACCATCAGCCAAATGAACACAAATTCAATAAATGATACACGTTTTCACAAATTTTTAATGCTTTCCCTTATATTTTATTCAACCCCCCTGTACTCAAATGGGGTGTAGAGGGGGAGAAGAGGAGACTTTTATAGAACTCTTTTCATTGTGCGAATTTTAAAATTTGTAATATATGTAATATTTGTAATTTGTAAAATTTGTAATAATGTAAAATATTTTTTTTTACTTATTTTCAATACCTACCCCCTTTAATCCCCTCAACTCCCCAACCTAGTAACTTTTATACTTGCAGAGTCTAATATGTTATAAATGTATCAAGGTCATAAATGTATGGAAATCGTTAAGGTCATTGGTAAGGGTCATATGGTCATATGGTAATAAGGGTCATATGGATCATAACAGTCATATGAGCCATAGAGGTCATAAAGATCATACCCAAATTCATAATTCATGTAAAGCCGGCAGATCCGGGCGGCGGGCCATAATCGTACGCGTCATACTACTTACTACTTGTATGTGCAAAAATAAAAAGTCATGAAAACAATACACTGTTGCAATTTAGAAAGAGATGTGTTAATATTACCCTGTTATTTACGTTGAGATGTGTGAAAACTTGAATATAACCTGATGTTTTTCGCAGTTTAATCTCACTAAATCTGGAAAATTGGATGGGGAACTAGTGATTCATTCATTGGCAGCGGTTTTATATTAATGGGAACAAGCATCTTTTCACTAATTGTAATCATCACCAACATATTAGACTGACTTGTTGGTAGGTTGCTCTGTCAAATCAGTTTCTGTCGGAAGAAAATATCATGCCATGTAAATGTATGTACTTTTGTTGTCTCTAAAGAATATTCTTTGTAATTTCACTCTTCATTATAATATTCCAATTATAACTGTTACCCTAACTAACAAAAAAAAAACACATATTACTAAACTCGTTAAGTTTGTCATAATACGAAAAAAATAATCTTTTGTGTTAGTGTACCTCCTACGTAATTTAGAAATAAAATATAACAACCTCCTTGACGCTCTTATTGTATATAACTCACAAAATAATTATTTCACAGAGCAACTGGTGACGGGATACTATGAATTGGTATAATCAACTTAATTGATAATGACTTTTTTGGAGCATTGTCTTTAATTGATATATTATTAGTTTATTTGTTAGTGAACAATAGTTTGTTATCCAGCCGCAAAGTTTAAGGATAATGGTTATGTCAAGGTTGAAAATATCTATGGCATGTTTTTAGATAAAAATAATATTGTTTATTTATGACGCGAAGTGAGAAATCATTTGAAATACTGAAATACTCGAATTTCACTTATTATTTACGTACATTTCAGTTTTAGATATTGTTTTATCATCGGGAGAGAGCGAGAAATCATTGTCAAAATATTATTATTATATTTTGTATATCAAAATATTATTACAAATAATATTATTGAATACGTCTCTGTAGGAATGTAAATTCAAGGCACTTTTTTTTTTAAAAAAACGTTTAAAAGAAAAAAAGTCTTATCCGATTCATTGTATTTATTGAGCTAGCTACACGCATAATTATTACATATTTTGAACTCAGTTAATGGATTGGTCGATGTACCATCACAAATTTATTTTAATGTGATAAATCAAAATCTTTCCTTTATACCAGTGGCGGTTGGTGATATTTCAGTTAGCTATATCTTGAATACGACGCATGATACCCACTTCACTTTTTAGGTGATGACTATACACACAAAAAGGATTACAGAAAGGATTTATAGTGAAAAAACGGTCAGCCAAAGTTTGCGAAAAAAAATTCAAAAAAAACTGCAGAACACCCTGGGATCTCAGTAACGCTCTGTGGAATATTTGCAGTATATATATTTTTTTCATAATCTAGAAACAAATACTTTTTTTTTTTATTTATTTATTTTTTAAGTTATGGCCTTTTTAATTTTGGGAAACAAAAATGTTCCTATAAAATTAAAATTAAAATGACCATAACTTTTTGAAAGAAAATATTTTGTAAAAAATCGAAAAACTTCTCCTTAATTTGTTTCTAATTATAAAAAAAATATGCAAATATTCCACAGAGCGTTACTGAGATCCCAGGGTGTTCTGCAGTTTTTTTTGAAAAATTTTTCGCAAACTTTGCTGACGGTTTTTTTACTATAAATCCTTTCTGCAAGAGGTGTATAGTCATAGTCATCACCTAAAAAAGTGAAGTGGATCCCATGCGTTGTTTTCAAGATATCACCAAACGCCACTACTTTATACACATTCGAACTTTTCTAAAACAGTATCATTTTTTGCGTCGTATGTAGCCCTTTGCAGCACATCTACTTCGTCCACTATTTCTAGTGACTCTAATAACGTCAACGCCTCATTTTGTAATGTTTCTATTGCGTTATGTATTCCTTTATAGTTTTTATGAGTTACGAATATTTCCTAAACTACGATGCGAAATCAGCATAAACTTGGGGAACTCAGTAATCGTATTTCAAGCAGAAATAACTGCAATATCCTCTTGTGCGCAGGAAATAATTAGGAGGTCTTACACAAACAAGAGGATCCAGATTATCTCTGATAGCCAATCAGCACTCAAAGCCCTGGAAGCAGTAGAAATACATCCCAGACAGTTAAACACTATGGATTCACTAATACAACTAGCGGAATACAACAGTATCACTCTCAAGTGGGTGAGAGGATACCAAGGCCACGAAGGAAACGAAAGAGCGGACTTTCTCGCAATGAAAGGGGCTGAGGTTCCACAGATATTGTCTAAACCCACCTGCAGTCTGGCCTACCGGACAGCCAGGAGGGTCATAAACGACCTTTTAAAAGAAAAACATATTTCTCACTGGGCGAAAATCGAAAATCCAGGGAACAGTCAATAGATCTTATAAAACTGATGTGTTTTCTTTTAAGCCATTATAACGCTGCAAGTAAATTTTGTGTACTATCAAAATTTGAATTTAAGAATGATATTTTTGTGTTAAAATATTATTAATTAATAGTTAAACATAGAACAAGTTCTATAATCTATATTCTATTCTATTTTTTATTTTGTTTATTTTTAATATTCCTATACTGCTGATTACGTTTAGGTCTTTCTTGATAGATAAGGGATAAATTGAATTAAATTTATAGATTCTTGATATTTTATATTTAGTGCATTTCTGCGGATTTTAAACGTGGATCTGATAGAAAACAATGTTCAAAGGTTCTCAACATTCAATATTCAGAAAACAATATCAGGATTCAAACATTGGTTGCGATTTGAGAGAGGCGACGAGTCTTTCCTCATTGCTCGGATTAAATAGGGTGTACTGCACTACGCTCTGCTAATAGCTTGTCCAGTCGCCTTCTACTATACGAGGTGTGTATATTAAGTAATGAGACTGATTTTTTTTTTTGCAACAATTTGCTTGGGAAGCCACACAGCGCTGGAGACGGTTCTTTCATTCCTCATAGCAGTGCTGGAATTAATATACTGTAATAGCCTTTAGCTGGTCCGTTACAGCCGTTTGAATGTATTCTATGGTCCCTAAATGTCGTCCCTTGAGGTGATTTTCAATCTCGAGGAAGAGCAAAACTTGGGACTCAAGTCGCGAATAAGGAGGCTGAGGAGCCACAGGAATGTTTTTACTAGCTACAAACTCGTTTACTGAAATGGCTGTGTGACAAGGCGCATTGTTGTGATGCAACATTCAGTTGTTCTTGATGTTTAGTCTCACACGCACGACCCTTTTTCGGAGTTTTTTCAAGAAACTCTCTGTAAAAGCGTTGATTTACTATTTGGCCTGGAGGCACAAACTTTTTGTGGACAATTCCCAGGGCTATCAAGAAGATGAAGGCCTTCCTCTGCGTGGTTAATCTTCACCCGACTCTTTTTCTCTGAAAATGACTTAAACCACTGACAAACCTGGGCTCTTGACAAAACACTGTCTTTGTAGGCGTGTTGAGGTTTTGCAAAAGTATCCGTTGCACTGTCTGAAGCAAAACCTGATAGCACACCGTTGCTCAAAATTAATGTCACTCATTTTTAAAACGCACTGGAAAAAAACCGGTTTTACGAAAACAGCCACAAATAACAAGTACACAGATCTAACAAGTTCAAACTTTTGCTGAAGGTGCATTACATGTTACACGGGGGGGGGGGTGGGGTGATTGAGGGAATAAACCCCACATAATATAATTATTAATCATATTTTTTTTATTATTTTTTTTTCTATTTTATTTTTTTTATTTTTTTGTTGTTTTTTTTTTTTTTTTTTTTTTTTTTTTTTTTTTTATTTTTTTTTTTTTTTTTTGTTTTTTTTTTTTCTTTTTTGGTTTGTGGTTTTTTTTTTTTTTTTTTTTTTTGTGTTTTTTTTTTTTTTGTGTGGTAATATTTAGTGGGGGGGGGAAAGACCCCGCGCCGCCTCTTCGTTGGGTGTTGGGTTGGAGCAAAAATTTTTTTTTTTTTTTTAAAAAAAAAAAAAAAAAAAAAAAACAAAATATTTTATTTTTTTTTATAAAAACTTTTTTTTTTTGGGGGGCGAGGTGGGGGGGGGGCCGCGGGGGGGGGGGGGAGAGGAGAGGGGGTGTGGGGAAGTTTGTGGGGGGGGGGGCGGGGAGAGAAAAAAAAAATTTTTTTTGTGGCGGGGTGGGGTTGTTTTTTTTTTTTTTTTTTTTTTGTGTTTGGTGTGTGGGGCGGGGGGGGGGGGGGTGGGGTGGGGGGGGGGGAGCCCCCCCCCCCCCAGGCCCCCCCCCCCCCCCCCCCCCACCCCAAATCTATATAATATAAAAATTATTAATTTTTAATAATCATTTTTTTTTTTTTTCTTTTTCCCTTAAGGGGTAAAAGGAGGGGGGGGGGGGGGGGGGGGGGTTATTTTTTTTTTTTTTTCAAAAAAAAAGGAAAGAAAAGGGTGTTTTAAGTTTTTTTTAAAAATATTAAATAAAAAAAAAAAAGAAGGGAAGGGGTTTAGGTGTAAAAAAGGGAGGAAAGAAAAGAGAAAAAGGAGGAAGGGAAAAAAAAAAAAAAAAAAACCAAACAAACCCGGGGGGGCCCCTGGAGCCCCCAAAAAAAACCTATTTATTTTTTATCGCCCCCCGCCCGCCGGGGGGGGGGGGGGGGGGGGGAAAAAAGAAGGCTGTCCCTTTTTTTTTTGGGGGGGGGGGGGGGGGGGGGGGGGGGGGTTTTTGGGGGGGGGGGGGGGGGGGGGGGGGGGGGGGGGAAGGGGGGGGGGGGGGGGGGGGGGGGGGGGGGGGGGGGGGGGGAAACGGGGGGGGGGGAAAAAAAAATAGGGGGGGGGGTGAAGGGGGGGGGGGGGGGGAGGGGAAAAAAAAAAAAATCACACTTATAAATTAAAAAAAATTTTTAAAGGCAAATTTGTTGGTAGTGCGCGCGCACCGGCGCCCAACTATAGCCCACCGCCACTGCATGTTAACCTACCACCCTTCCAAGTCCTGTCTCCGCGGTGTTGCTAGATCGGGCGCTACGTTGCCAGTCTCATTACTTAATCTATGCACCTCGAAGTACTAAATTTCTCTTCAGACAAAAGTGACAAAACAACTTATTGATCTAACCAACCAGCTCAAAAATGAAGGCGAAGTGAAAGAAGTAATCCACAATTGGGCACCCCCCCCAACACCCAAAAAAATGCTACATTTTACAGCGGTATAGATGACAGCTTCGAACTTAAATACTGCAAAGACTTCACTGACGAAGAGTAGATAATGCTTTCGGTGGCTGTACTTATTATGATCTGCCGTATTATTATGTTGCTAGCTATTAAAACTGGATACAACTTGTCTTTTCTTACAATATTCAAAACTTCATAGACTATACTTTGCAAAAATTGTATTACAAGCTTTTGGTTTTATAATTAAAAGCAGCACTATTAATAAGAGATTAATTACAATACAACTACATTATTAATATATTTACTGACAAACTTCATACCACTGAAATTCTTCATGCACCAAGTCTATGGTAAACGTAGAGAATTTAACAAATTCGTTTTAGAGCTATGGCTAAGCAACTAGGACTCCTTTTGATAATACTATGAAAAGCTTTCGTCGAAAGAGAGCAAATCAGCTAAAAAAATTTTGCCATTTTTTATTAAGAATTTATCTCGAATTGAAGTGCACTGAATTGCTTTTTCGTTTCTCCTATCTAGGAAATTAATTTCTTTGTTATTTCGAAAAAATACTTAAAGTTTGTCTATCCTAACTGTACACAAACTGACAAAAAATTATAAAAATTAAGGAAATATAATTATTGGAACAGGAGGAAGAAGATATATTGTTTCCATAAATCGATGCGACAAGGTTGAAAATGAACTAAATAGAAGGATTTCTGACATAAATTTGAGAATAACAAATAAAATAATGTAATTTACTTATATAAGTATTTTTTTTTTGTCTGCTTTTAGCTTCACGTTTTCGAGGTCTGATCTATTTTTTTGTACAAAAAAAAATATACATAAAAATTAAAATAGAAGTTCAAGGTGTTCTATTTTAGGACACCATTAACATTCCACACGTTGTTATTTGTTGTATTCTTCATAAAAACAGAAATTCGATGAAATAAAAACATTTTTTTGTTCTACCAAGTTTTGCTTTACCACATCAAGGAAGCTTAGTGGTCTACATAGTATTATATAAAAAAAGTTGATATTTAAAATTAACTGTAAATAAAATTAAAAAATATAAGAAATCGCGCGGAAAAAAATATTTGGTGGAAACAGAAGGAACAAAGTAAGATTTTCCCCATATTTGTAGCACGGCTGATCTTGAAATCTTAACTGTTACGTTTATACAGGAAAATCTAGCAACCGGAAACAATTTAAGCGAGTTTAGTACATTGATACAGGAAAAAGCATGTCTACAATATTATTTCTTGTAATATGCATCTCAGTTCATATTCAGTAATAAAGATGAGTATTTGGTAAGAACTAACTATAAGGTCAGTTCAATATCTTACGTCTGGAGTGAACATTGATCTTCACTTAGTATAATTATACTCGGTGCTGTATTATTTTAGTTTGATTTTTTTGTTGATTTGAAACACCTGTTTTTATGATTTACTTAACATAATAATATTTATTGTAACAGTTTATGTTGAAAAATTAATAAACGATGACACAGCTAATTCATAAGATGGAAGAGAACTGGCGTTATTAGAAGAGTCGTGCTTGGGTGAAACATAATACTTTTTTTCTGTATGTCTAGACCCTGACTAGACAACTGTTAAAATTACCGTGACTGTGACACACACATTTTATAAGATAAAAAAACTCTTAAAACATTCTAAGCGTGGCATCTCTCTCAGCGTGTTAGCTTTGCTACCTTGCTACTTTGATACTTCAACCCAAATTTGATATGCCTTTTTTTATTAAAAGGATTCTGTTGTTCTGATATCCTATCGTTTTAAAATTGGTTGCGAATATAAAAACCCTCCTGTTAGAAAGCAATTAAATGTTCGTTGAACTGGCATAAGAATATTTATTCTGGTTAGGGTTAGACAGAGTATTTAAAATGAAAAAGGCTTCCAGATCTAAAGTCGTTTGTGGTTGGATGACTTGCTAGTCAACTAACCAAAACCCTCGAAGATATGATAAAGACAATAAATAGAATTTAGTTGAATATATAGAATAACAACGGAGCACCACAAAAAAAGGTAGTCTTGACCCCACGGTCAAGACTACCAGACGCCAGACTAGTGTATCCCATTGTATTTTGACCCGCTAAATCCGAGTCCAAGTCAGAATTTAACCTTAAAGATGACCTCAAAGAACATCTCTAGATAGCGATTTTAGATATTTTATCTGCCCGGGGGTATGTAGTTGCAAAAGCTTGGAGGTTGAGGATTATATGGTTATAGATGCCTGACAACACAGTCATGTATGATTTTTTTCAGACTACCAAAATATGTTATCCTTGTTTTTGCAGAGTTTCGCAGTTCTATGCCCTCGCATACCCCAGGTTATGGAGTTGTGGGGTTTTGGGGTAATTAGATATGGGTTCTATAGTATTATGGAGTTATGCTGTAATTAAATCATAAATTTCAATGTTTTACCAATCACAAACTAACCTTGTTAACTTTAAATGACAACAACCACTGTAGAGGTGCTTTTTGCTATTAGGTTAATTTCAGTAGGTCAAAATACTGTAGGACACTTCTCTATCTATAGTCTGATCCCCTCTATTTTTTTTGTCAATTTCTCAAGTATTTATTCAGGTTGAAAATGGCAACATCACTGTCTACAGATGTTTTTTGAGATTCAGGTGAACCAGTCTGGGAATTTTAACTTCAAACTTTTTGGTCCTCAACTCATGCTACTTTTTTGATGCTGTGTGATAGATACATACAAATTTCTAAGACTATCTAAAGGTTTGCTATTAAATTTATCTATAGTAAGGTCGTAAAGTTTGGAAAACAAATACATTTCTTTTTCAGGAACTTTTCACTGTGATAAAAATGGCGAATGAGTATACGTGTGTTTATAATGCTCTAACATTACATGCTAGATACATGTTAGAGAAATCTTTTCATTTTGTCACTTATAGTTATATTAACTTTCCTTTTTGTATTTTCCTTTTTCGATATCCTACGTTTAACGCTGAAAAAAATTTGGTTGGCATTTAAAAAATGACTGATAACATGATAGCTGAGAAAAAAAGACGATGTGGAAATGGATTTTTTTTAATTGTGTCTTTTAAAAAAGTAAAAAGCCCATTTCGATCATGGGGGGGGTCCGGCCGAAATTGGCCAACTCGAGGCCGGAGCTCCAGTCCAGAGACTAAGTCCAAAATGAGGAGAATTGTATGAGGGTTGGAATGAGGGAACGAATGAGGAATTATATGAGAGTTAAATGAGGGCCAAAGATGTATCCAAAGCTATTCATGTAGTTGATGTTTTTTTAGTGATTTTCATGAATTGTATTGACAAGGAAGGGGTGTATATAATTTATTGAAACTTTAAGAACATTTTACACATATATTCAAATAAATTTTGTATTTCTTTGAAGTACTTCCTCGGAAAATATGGACGACATCAGCTGCCACCCAAACATCCCCACTAGTTGTTTGTGTACATTCTGGAGGCCACAGTTCACCTGAAATCAATAGAGTTTCAAATTTACTTTAAGTCAGTGGCAGTCGGTGGAATTTGACATGCTCGTATTTTTCGTAAGGAGGCATGAGACCCACACCATAATTTAGGGGGTAGTTACTACACTTAAGTAGAAGGCTATAATGGCAAAAAATCTTCAGGGACAACTTGCAAAATAATTTTTCCAAAAATGGCTGCCTCCGGGCAGATCAGAAGATTTTTTGCCATTACAGCCTTCTAGTTAGGTCTAGTAACCATCCTCTAAAATATGGCGTGGGTCCCATGTCTCCTTACAGAAATACGAGCATGTCAAATTCCACCGGCCGCCACTGCTTTAAGTATATGTCTTTCTTCTATATGAACCTAACTTCCCCTCAAAAAATTGAAAATAGCATTTTTTAAAAGGTGTTTAAACACAAGAGCATCATTTTTGCCGTTTTTTTTAAAACTTTTTTTGCAATAAAAAATACTTTAAACAATGAATTTACTCTAAATTTAGGCTCATATAGAGCGTAATTATATAAAAAAACTCTATCAATTTTTAAAGTGATTGATCAAAAACTTTTTGAGCTAGTGTGTACACAAATCAAAAAAAGTCGTTTCGAGAAAAACGCGTTTGAAAAAAGAACAAATTCAAGTAATAAATATAATATGCAGTAATAAATTTATTTAACTACTTACTAGTTAATCGGCGATTCCAGCACCATATATCAATCCTTCTTCTTATTATTATTCTTCGTTTTGAGCTTGCAACTCTTTTTTTACATGCGTTTTACATGCCACGCGCTCCAGCACTTAACGAGGGACACTCACTTAACCGCTCATAACATCAGAACGAATTGAAATTTTTATTTGAAACTTTGGAAATATATTTTTTAATAATTTTACCAACAATTTATGGAATAAAAAAATTCAATATTTCGTGAAAACCTATTTCCCCCATAATAACGCTATATAAAAAATCTATTTAGGTGTCTTTTTAGATATCCTGCATCAGACAGCCCGCAGCGTCTCTTTATTGGTAATATAGGAAGTTTAACTCTAATTAATAACTACTTCTATTAGAGTGCCTACAATTTTGGTGTCAATTAGCAGATTAAAATTACTTTAATGGAAAAAAGGAAACTCGGAATTCAAGTTAAAACGCTCATATCTTTTAATCGGTTACAGCTGCTCACGGTCACTTGCGTTCCTCAGATTAGCAAGCAACGTACATATATGTATATCTACATATGAATACATATTAACGTTTACAGGCAATATCGAGCAATCTCAGTGCGTTCCAAGTATTTCTACTTTTTCTGTTTTTAAGACATGCTCAAGGTAGGCTTTCTTCTCTCGTTTACTAGCCCCAGTTACAGTAATGACGAAGGTCTATGAGAATTCCAATCGGCAGTGGACCGTGCATTTTTATATTTATTAAAAGTGTAAGTATTGCTCTCTCTCTCTCTCTCAACGTCTATTTATATAAATTTTAACACATAAACATACACTTTTGCTCTATTTTTTACTGCACTTACTTTTTAAGTAAAGAAAAAAGTGTATATTGTTCTGCTGCAACAATTCCATAAATAATGTATTTTCAACCGTATAAATCACGTACAACATTGAATATACATATGTACATACCTGTATGTACTCAAACTACTGAAAACAAAATATGTTATGTATTCCAATATATGTATGTATTAATGTGTCGTTGTAACTGTATGATTTGCAAAAATAGTTTACATTTCACGAAACTGTTAATTTAAAAACATCCATAAAATTGTAACATAATTTACATTGTTTAATTTTAATTTGCATTAAAAACTATTTTTAAAAAATGTTCGCATCTCCTCTGTCTTGGAAACTGGCTGTTCATTCATGCCAATATTTTGAAAAATTACATCTTTCACAGAATACTTATTTTTACATAAATCCCATTGTGCTTACACTGCGTTTCTTCCAATTGTAGGTATTTAGAAAAAATTCACAAATTTACCTGTTTAAAAATTTTTACTGAGACAATATTAATAAATGGATTTTCAATTTCGTAACTCGTTCGTATAATTATGTTACCTATATACTCGTATATTCAAACCTCATTTGGTTTTATTTTCATTCAATGTCAAAAAAAAGTTGATTGTTTCTTTCCTTGCGTTTTTCAAATGTAAACAACCTAAATTTATATGTGACTGAATATACTTCATCATAACAAGAGATGTAAAAATAACAATAAAATAAAGACATTGTATGAGTTCCCAACAAGTGTAATAACTAGGGTTCGGAAATGTTTGCCATAACGCAGGGTCGGCACTATACAACTCTATGATAATTAAAGTATAACACGTATTTTTTAAGCGCCTTGTAAATTATATACGCGTATATTTCTTACCCGTGCTTACGTACGCCACTGACCGTGCCTGGTAACGCGCTGGGACTCTGTGTGCGCCGTAGTACGCATTTTGCTCAATTTATTGCAACTCAAAAGTTCACTACAAGAAATTCGTTTTTTATTTTCTTTTTTTCGTCAGCTCATCGAATAGCGTACAAAGTATGTACGTATGTATTACTTGTGGACAGGGTGATTTCGTGAAAATTGCTAACACCGTTATTTTTAGGGACGAAAACATTTGTTTTCAGGAGTAACTTATTTTTTTGTGAAATATCGAATGTGCTGTCAGAAAAACAATTAAAACAGAAATATAACAGCTGTTTAATTAAGATTCAAATAATTACCAGGGAGTTTGACGTAATATCTACATAGTAAACTGTAGATTGTTACTCTTAAGTAAAGACGAAAATTGCTGTCATGACTCCAAACTGTTATAATGAAGGAGAATTGAAACCTTCGCGTCCATTTCACCTACAATAACTCCTGATGGTTGGCGAAACGCGCGCATTGAGTGCATGAAAAGTGTTCAAGTGTGAATTTTTAAGTAATTTGTATAACTACCTACATATTTGTATTATTGTTACGTTCGTGTATACAAAGATTTTAGCGCATTATAATCCGCGTTGTAATGATCGGATTGAGATGAAATTTTGCATTAACATTGGTGCTCGTAAGTATTCCTACAGTTAAATTTTAGGACTGACCCGATGGATTACGGGGTAGTTAGGATTTAAGACTTAAGTTTCGTTTGGCCCACCATAAGTACATTTTTATTCATCGGATTCCGATGAAAATTGACATGCACATTACAATTAATGTGGTTTCAAGTGATATTCAATTTGGTCGCGATCGGACTAATAGCGTGAGAGTTATAGTTAAAAATGAATCTCGTCGGAGCTCTGCGATAAAGTCTGCTTACACACGAACGTACATATATATGTACATTGTGCATAGTGCGTGTTATATGGCTAGGATTTACTAAATCTTCTAGCTAATTCAGAAGTCGTGAGAGGCTAAAGTTCGAACGAAGTACTTCGAGCTGTGAGAGAATGAAGCACTCACGTTAATCGAGAACTCCGAAACTTAATGGCAAAGATATTCACCAGAATCAAGCACTATAATGTCGTAGTGTTATTGTGGGTTTGGGGTTCCGGCCTTTGTTTTGGCTCAGCTAAAATTGACCTAATTCCAGTCATGGATGAGTCTGAGATTCGGGGTGTCAGTCTCCCGTGCGGCATTTCGAAGTTATTAACTTAAAAAATATATGTATAGATACAAATAAAATGTAAAAATAAAAATAAAATGGAGCCATTGGGTTATTGGGTTATTAGGGGTCTGGCCTGCAGTAGAGTTGCCCTGGTAGAAATCCTCCATTTTGTGGACCATTTATGAAGCGATTTTTCGACCATTTTTTTTGGCCATTTATGGTTAAAATACCCGTTTTGGATGACTGCACAACTTTGGTTTGAGGGTATATGGTTAATTGGGGTATTTGGGGCTTATTGATTGTGAGGGCTATGGGATTAGAGGTATGAAGTTATTGAAGAATTGGGTTATGAGGTTTAATTGGGTTCTAGAATATTTTTTGTCATTTTTTGTCATTTTTTGACATTTTTTCGCAGCTTATTGAGGATACAAAAAAGTTATGACGTGATGGGGCAAAACGGGCTTCGGATTCTGCGACTCCAAAAACAAGTTTAGTCAGAGGTACATTTCACTTTTTTTTTGTGGTGCTGTGTAACGTTAAAAGCTTTAAAAGTTAAACCTTCTCTTAAGTAAATACATATGACTAAAAACATTAACTTACGCATTTTATAACCTACAATAATGGAATACCTCTTTTTAATTACAGATGGCTTGTTTCCCAAGGACAGATTGATAAATCTATTACCATCCTGCGACGATTCGAAAAAAATTAACAAAGCCAACGTTAGCGAAGATGTTTACAGAAAATTTAGGGTAAGTAATTCGTTGTTGTTAGTTTTAATTAAACATTTTATACTACTTTACATAACTTACACCCATACAATATTCCGATATCTAAGGATATCTAAGGTAATCCTATAATTTATAAAATATTTTCTTCGAGTACCGTCATTGTTAATTAAAATAAGCGATTACGGATACACTGATAACTTGATTACCGTCTGTATTTCGATATAATCGCGTACCTGAAATATTTCTGTTATGTGCTGTAATAGTGACACGGCAATTCTTTCATTTTGAAAAGTTTTATATACCTACCATCTGAGACCAAAAATTAACATGTATAAACAAGAATTATCTCCAAAATTTCATATTGCGACTTAATATATGGTCCGGCTCTACGTAGATTTGAATCCAACAAACTACAAAAAATTCAAAATTCGTGTTTCAGATTCTAATTTGGTATACGTAAATTTGATCATATTAGTTTTAAAATTGCAGATTAAAATTGGAAAAATTAAGAGATGTACATCTACTTTCCCTTATACACAAAGTTCTTTTAAAAAAATAACCATCTTATTTATATAATAAATTAGCACGATTCAAAGACATAAATAACATCACTACCCGAAATAAAAATGTATTAGTTATTCCCAGACACCGCATGGCAATGTTTACTCGCTGCTTCACATATATAGCGTGTAAATTATACAGTAGCCTACCTGTGGTATTTTTCTCATATACCTTAATTAATTTCAAGAAAAAAATTAAAGGCTTATTTTTTGGGACACTAACTGCTACTATCGGAATATGAACATTAGGCTATTTATGTGAATTACTCTGTGTCGGTTTCTGTTGAAAAAGTGTATATGTTACATATTTGTAATTTCCATGGTATTTATTATAAATTCCACGGTGTTATTTGTAATTTAAATTTGTAATTTTACAGTTTAAGTACATACTTATATTTTATATTTATATTTAGATTTCTGTATTTTTTTTGTCGGTTAAGTGAAAAGCGCTCTTTGAGCGATACTTCGCCTTTTTGCTCTATTCTAATTGTACGTTTATTTTTGTAACAAGGAGCAAATAAAGTCGTTTATTATTATTATTATTATTATTAAACTGTATGTGTACGACTCCAGACGTCGCAACAATCGCTTCGAACATTTTTTTTGTTCATCTTTTCGTTGTTGAACATCTTTTTTCAAAATACAATCTTTTTAATAGATTTATCCACAAAACACATTTTTTTGCTGTTTTCCCCGACCTCTTGCTTATTTAGATGTTTTTTTGGCTAGATAACTAGGTATCCATTCCACATCCAAGAATGGTAAAACAACCGAATGCATTTAATTCATACTGAAAGGATTTGAGAAAGGACCAGCGCGCTTTTTCAAAACGAAATTTTGACAGTGCCACATTTTTGAAGTGTTTTCTGTATTCACGACGACTTGCTAACTACCTAAAATTATAAGATAAAAATGTCATCCGGTATGAAGTGGCGTGCACCTTAATTTATTAAACTGCTTTTAAATATGTTATTAAAAATAATTTATATTGCGATATTGATAACTACAAAAAAAAAAAAAGAAAACGAGGAAAAAATTTTTCTAAAATAAATTCACGTCGCGAGATGATCTTTTAGATTTTCCATATCTCGATGATTGTTTACGTTTAAAACAGAAACTTGCTAAAATTATCTGAGGTTAAAAAACATTTTTTCTAAAATAAATTCACGTCGCGAGATGATCTTTTAGATTTGTCCAATATACTGTCTCCTTTTTTATTAGCCGGCAAAATAACCGCGAAACAACCACATCGTTGTCACCTTTTCTTTCCCAAATAAACATAGTTTTTGTTGAATCCTAAGACACTTCAAGGATAAATTAATGAAATGCTCTCTAATATAAACTAAGCACTCATTAAAAAAATGTTTTATACAATTTTTTCTAACAAATTGAAATTGTTTAAATAACCTCAATCCGTAACACTAATTAACTGTAAACTAGGTAATTCGAATTGTTCGGAACTAGTTCCGCCATTAATTGACTACAGTTGTTGTTCTTTCACTTTATATTACGATGTTAAGCTACTAGAAGCTGATGTTTTATAGTTTTGAAAGAAACTTCCTGATGACGTTGTATTTGAAAGTCTGGAAGATATAGTTTTTTCCTATCTTTCAATTTCAAAAAACGGTTTGATTTAAGGTTACAAATATAACTAGAAAACGGTACATACAAGTATTGAAATAATATGCACTACACATTACACATGCAAATTATTTTTTCTTTTTAACTCCTTATTTCGTCAAAAGTAAATGTAAAAAGGTTATCTTCTGAACCAGATAAACTCTCTAAGTAGATACCTACTAGTAAAACGTAACTTCTACTCAATAATTAGAGGAAACAAGAAAGTTAAAGCTTTGACAACAGTTTAAACTGACTGAGGAACCATAAAACTCTCTTGGCAAGCATTTCATTTTCTTTGTGTAAAAACAGATCACGTTTACTGAAAATTTATGCTTGAATACTTATATTAAAGACTACATAAACTATTAAAGATATAGTTCCACTTCTATGTATATAAAAATTTACTTAAGTATACACGTATAAGAAAAGTTTACTTCATGGTGTTTCGATTGATTAAACTTGTCTGAAGTGATCCTTTCATACGGAACCCCCTGAAAAAAATGTGAAATTGTTGATAATTAATGAATGTTAATAATTAAGCAAGATATGGAATATCAAACGTGACATTTTTTTAAAAATATTCAAACAAAAAAAAATCAAAATAACTTTAAACTTTCGATGACATCCTTCTAAAAATCAATCTGAAATTTTACATAGATCTCAAAAATTAAAGAGTTCAGTGGTATATAGCATACCATTTAAAATAAAAAAGTTGATACCGACTTCCGCTGCGACCTGAAGTGTCTAATATTTAGAAATATCTATGTATATTCATTGAGTTTGACATGTCATTGAATATGACATGAATTTGTCATTGAATATGACATGTTTTAAAACTAGATTTCGACCAGAAGTCCGTAAACTTTACGGCCGCTACTTGCCAATCATCTGTAGATCACGATAATTTTGTACACTATATATGATATACACTGTATATCACGATCATATTGTATGCAATAATAACAATAAATATCTATATGAAACCACACATAGACTAATTGGTACTGGATATGATTTCATTAATTTTTGTCTCTAAAGGCCACCTGCTTGAAGACGCAAAAAGAAGAGGAACTGGACAAGAATTATACGGTGCTCGATCTGTTCAAGACGCCACGGCTTAGGAAAGTTACCATCGTACTGATAGTGCTATGGATGGCTATCTCGCTAGTGTTCGACGGACATGTCAGAAACGTAGAGACTTTAGGACTGGACGTGTTCCTAACCTTTACGATCGCCAGCGCGACCGAATTCCCTGCCGACACCTTTTTAACCTTGGTTCTGGACGTCTGGGGAGGAGATGGTTAGCAGCAGGGTCCATGATCGTCAGCGGCATATTCAGCTTAATGGCCACTACAGTACCGCTGGGTGAGTATACTCTTTTTTCCTCAAAATAATTCTCTGGTAAAATGTACTATGTAAAATGGGTTCAACAGAATTATGTCCAGGCCTAAAATTATTTTGCGGTCTGGCGTTTGTCTGCTTTCAAACTATCAAGGTTAAAGTTATAATCCAAAACTCTCGAAGACTCTATCTCTCTTGAAGATTGTTGGAGTTTCAGAAACAGTTTTCTGAAAGCCTTTTTCTGTGCTTTATTTAAAAACAGAATTGCATTACTCAATATATTAGGTAGTAGGATGATATACAGTGTGAGTCAGATAGAATGGGACAAGACTAAACTGGAGATACTAGACACCAAAATATTATGATTGAGCTCAACATGCCTTGTGCCAATGTCGCTAGTTTAAGAGATACAGCGTGTTCAAAGTTTAAATTTTATTCTGAAATTTCTTAATTATTAAGAAAGTTTTGATAGTATAAATCTGAAAATTAGTGTTGAAAATCTGAAAATGTTTTTGGTGTGAGAATTACGAATTTTAAGCTTATTTTGACATTGCTCCTAGAGGGCGCTAGTTTCACCGTATTATTTTGGTAAATTAAAACATGATTCATCCGTAAAACAAGTCGAGAATATAATAAAAGAACGTTCAATTCTACAGAGAAAATGTACTTTTGTTTAGGTCATCTAAATCTATCGGTTTTTAAGTTATTCGCATTTTAAAAGGTTTAATGTATTTTTTTGATTTTTTTGAAGTTTTAAGTAGGCTTGTGTCAACATTTGTCAAATTTACATATCATTAAATTATTTCGCTATTTTGCGTGCGTGTTGAGTAGACAGGCTATGTCGGTACGGAGCCAAAATCCCATTATTATTTGTGCAAGAAGACTAGCTAGTAATCAAAAAATGCAACGACATAATCATTTTTCTGTGTGAGTGTGAGTTCATTCAACAGTGAGATGCGTGATATGATTTGTATTTTTGCTCAGGAAAATTTTAAGGGACATGAGGCGGCCCGAAGATATCTACAATTAACCCAAATAGAAGGCAACCTAATCATAAACTTTTCAGAAATCTTTACAATCGCTTAGGCGAAACTGGATCTTTTCGCCCAAAAAGTAACCATGGTACTCCGAAAATTCGTGTTTCGCAAAATCCAGGTCTGAGTACTCGTCGGTTAAGTGCGGCAACGCAGCTAAGCCAATCGTCTATTTGTAGAATTTTGGAAAAAGAAATGCTCCATCTATATCATTATATTACGGTTCAGCAGTTATTGCCTCAAGATTTACCAGCTCGTCTACGATTTGTTCAGTTTCTACAAAATATGCAAACTGAACACCCGGATTTTTTTAATAAAGATTTTATTTACCGATTAGGCGACATTTACTAGACGAGGAGTTTTTATTATTTATTCTGAGAATCCACATGCTAGAAAAGAAAGACATTTTCAGCATGAGTTTAAGGTGAACATTTGGTGTGGCGTAATTTCTAATTTTGTCATTGGACCTTTTGAATTGCCACCTAATCTAACTGGACCTAAATACTTAAATTTTCTTCAACATCACTTAAACGAATAACTGTTATTGTTAGTTACTGTTGCTTTGATTGCTTCTTCGTATCTTTTCATCTTTCGAGAACAAAAAAATTGTAACAAAATACACTGAACCTTTTAAATGCAAATAACTTAAAAACCGATAGATTTAAACGGCCTAAACAAGAGTACATTTTCTCTGTAGAATTGAGCATTCTTTTAGATTCTTGACTTTTATGCATGACTCAACGGATAAAAAAATATGTTTTAATTTACCAAAATAATGCGCTGAAACTAGCGCCCTCTAGAAGCAACGTCAAAATAAGCTTAAAATTCAATTCTCACACCAAACATCACAAACTCACAAAAACATAAAACTACCAATTTTCAGATTTATACTATCAAAACTTTCTTAATTATTGAGAAATTTCAGAATAAAATTTAAAATTTGAACACGCTGTATCCCTTAAACTAGCGACATTGGTATAAGCATGTTGAGCTCAATCATATTTTGGTGTCTAGTATCTCAAGTTTAGTTTTGTCCCATTCTTTTTCTGACTTACCCTGTATATATGGATGCCACTACTGGAAAATCCATATGATTTTTAGAAGTACCAACGATATATATCAAAATTTCATGACATTTCGACCATTAATTTACAAGTTTTAGTGACGCTACTTTTGTAATTTTCACAACAATGGAATAATCTGTTTTTATGTCTTTTTTTTATGAGAAAAAATGTTTTCTCTGATTACTTGTTGACAACTTATTGCATAAGGAAATGTTTGAACTATGGGATTCAAAAACGCCTTTCGCTTCTCTCACTGAGGATAACCTTGTTCTACCCACGTTAAACGCATGAAATAAGTGGCATATTGATATAACCGGAATAGTTTGCTACTGGTATTGAAATTTAATATGATTTCAATTTAACTGCAATTAGATATATTTAATATCGAAAATAGTTTCAAAATTTTAATGAAAAATGGTAATGTCAACAACATTAAGGTAATTTAGTTGTCTGATGCGTCCTGGAGCAATAAATTAACTCACGATTAATGTTTCTAGGTTATAGTACGCGATTCAATGTTTTTTAATGCCCCGTCTTTTTTGTATATGGGTTTATTACAGAATTGTTTAATATACTTAAAGACATTTTCATTTCACATTATAAGTTATCCGCCATTAAAAACAACGTATGTATGCAAGGGCGACAGTCCTATATATTTATACCGAGTGTCCCACGGCGGTGGGCATATATCTCAAAAATTATGGATACCGAAATTCTGAAAATTTAGCGATGAAGTAAAGTTAATAGATAAATAAAGTTGTTAGAAAGATATTCTAAATACATTTAATGTATTTATTATAGTAAGTATAATAATGTATTTACAATGTTGTATTACAAATGACAGTTGGGAACCTTAAGAAAACTGCCGATATTTCATAAATGATCATTCATTTTGCATCGTGTCATTTTATACTAGGTGCTCACAAAATGTCAAATTTTAATTGAAAAAATGTATACATTTTTTTTTTAATAGGAACCCCTTATTTTTTAGGAATTTGTATTTAGCTCTCAAACTAAGGATAACTCTCTGTTAGATTGTCTAAATGTTAAAATAAACTATAGAATGTCTAAATTCAATCATTTTCATATTAGTTTCAAATTAAGTTTTATGCTTCAAATACTGTTTTGTCGAATTTGAATATCTGAACTTTACATCCAGAAAATAATTAAATGCTTTAGAAATGTCAACAATTACTACAGTGAAACTACTATAGTATAATAAACGAGTTGACACTTATACGATATAACCGGAAGTTAAAGGGCGCGATATATTTATCAAAAATAATACTGAAACCCTGCTGAAGTTTTAAATAGTCTCTTTAACAATTATTACATTAATATAATTATTACATAAAAGAATGTGATGAATAAGAAATAATACGATATTAAGGGGGTATTCTAGTCTACAAATTTGAAAAAATCGATTTTTTTGTTTGTTTCATATTTCCAAAGTTTAGACACTCAAGAATATGCCCTTAAAAGGATTTTTTCAAAATTTCAATTATTTTATAAGTTGACAGCCATTTTTGACAGCCATTTTTGTGACGCGGCATCGGCTCTGGTCCGACCGGAACAAATGAACAATAGACTGTAGACGCTGCCCGAGTACTTACGAAACACGAAACGTATTTAGTCGGAATCTTTTGTCTTAGTATTTATTTCAAATTAGTTTTGAGCCAGCCTTCAAGCAACGTGGATGTGCTAACTGAGTAAAATTGCCGGACACTTGTCTCAAAACTTTAAACGCGTTTTTTCTCAAAACTACTTTTTTTCAAGTTGGTGTGCACGATATCTCAAGTTCTAATAAACCGATTTATTTGAAATTTGGTGTGAATGTTCTTTATACATTCATCTATCGCCTCAAGCACGCTCAGATCAAAATTTTTAATTTCACTATTTTAAAAAAAATCGGAATTGTTAAAAAAAAACATGCAAAACAAGTTTTTTTTAAGCGACCGCCATTTTATGAAAAAAAAAATGTTTTGACTTTTCCAAGGTTCGGGCTATAGGGGCATCTATACTAATTAAGAATCCGTTCGGCTTTTTTGTTTCAGTTGACCAAAAAGGTTGTAATCATGCACGCCAGGACACCCTTTTTTTTGGACCCCCCACTTTGCCAACTCATAACTTTTTCAATTTTGAGACTTTTTTTTCAGTTAATTTTTTATGTTATTTTAAAATATCAATAAACAAATGATAAAAAAATGGATAGTAAAAATATTTTTTGTTTCGTTTGTACAGCGCTTCAAAAACCGCCCGAAATTCATGCTTCTAGACTAGAATACCCCCTTAAAGGGTTTGAAGCAAAAATCGAGTTTTATTTAATTATCATTTATCGTATCGCTTAAATGTTTTGATGGGTTCAAATATAAAGTACAAAGTTCTAATCAGGTCAAATAACATGCAGTTTTTTTCGCGTTGTATGTACTTGTCATGCACAAATAATTATTCAAAAAAATATCGGTGATGACTGTTTGGTACCACTCCAATATAGAACAATCCTTCAATTAGCAACAATAGCAATAGAAAAAAAAATAGAGAAAAAAAATCCAAAAAAAGTGGAAATGGAAAAACTTTTGGAACACAATATTTGGTTTTGTTTGAGGTCACATGAAGATTAGGTTCCTAGAAAAAAAATTTGCGAAATTCATTCAAAGGCACGCTTCCGCCTCCTGACTCGGCTACAGCCTTTGGATACAACTCAGTGTTTCCTCGTTTGAAGCAATGTATGTGCGACTATGACTATGTAGAAATGGAATGCTCCGAGGCAGGGCTCGCCAAGATCTGACCGATTTCTTTTACCCCCGGAGTATAACGAGAAAATGGCGAAGGCGCCAATGTACATACATTTCAATGGATTTTCGATTCGCAATGACGAATCCTGTGAAACGTTAGGACTCTGTTTTGACTTTGATATAGTTTATAACATCGAGACACATCTTTAAAAGACGTCTCAATAGGAATTGAGAAATACATATGATTTCAACTCTTATTTCTAATTCAGTTCTTAGTTCAATTCTTACAACTTAATGTTTTAACACTTTCAATAACAGTGTTGTGATATCTAATTCAGTTCATTCAGTTTAATTTATGCTATATAAATCGATACCCCTGATTACTTAATAGGAGCCACCGTGTACAAACTTACTTCTCGGCATATGAAACGTTATTAATTGAGATAAGAATTCAATTATTTCTTATTCATTATATCAATTATTCATTGCAACTCTAGCACTTTGTCTTATCTCAACTTAACAGAGAAGCTTTGTTACCAAACTAAATTCAGCAAACAATTCCATGAAGTTCTTGCTGACGTAATTTCGTCAAATTAATAAATACAATTGGAAAAACATTACTGCGGTTAGTTGGAGCTACTAGTTACTTAATCGCAGTTGCGGTAGTTAGTTTTGGTGGGTTAGCTCGTTATCACTGTCAAAATGCAAAAAAAAAAAACGCCAACGTTGTACCATCATGAAGGCACACAGAATTATAGCATCATTAAAAATTAATTTCGCATGTCCTTTTGGTCGTCGAATCCGAATTAAGAGTTATTTCGGACCACAGAAAGCATTTTTTTTTTCATAAGAATGCGGAAAAATGCAAAAAAATGGCCAATACCGCAATAGTTTTTTGCGTGGCCAAAACCGCTTTTTTGTGGAAAAAACCTGGGAATCGAACTTTTTTATAGAAATGTGAAAACAAATGCAAAGAAAGTGATGAAAAACGTTAAAATGTGGCTTTTTATGAGAACAGCCTGGGAACTGTAATTTTTTTACTGAAATACCTCATTTTATATGTTTCTTGGATTGTCCAGTTCCTTATGTCGGCTGACTATTGCTGGATGTTGAAAAGAGAACGTAAGCGCAAGGGAGTAAAACGAAAATGTCTGCCATTGCATAGATCTTTTGAAGAGAAAAAAATTCGTTACAGCAAAAGGAAAGAATGTGAATTGTGGAAGATGAATTCTGACAAATTGGTTTTGACTGCAAGATCAATCCACGAAACAAATAAAATGAGCTATTTCAGTAAAGAAATCCTACTCCCAGACTATTAATTTCAATTTTCGCATTTTAAATTAATGTGCGTAACATGGCTGGAAATGATGCTGAATTCGAATTTGGCAACTCAAAAAACACAAAAAATTGAGCTATTGATGTCAAAAAATTTCGACTCCCAGGTTTTTCCTACAAAAGCGACACTTTTGCGATTTCGGCAACTTTTTTTGCATTATTTCGCACATTAATGAAAAAATATGCTTTCTATGATCCAAAATAACTCTTAATTCAGATTCGACGACCAAAAAGACATATGAAATACATTTTGAATGATGCGATAATTCTGTTTGCCTTCTTGATAGTGCAATTTTGGCGTTTTTTTTTTTGTATTTTGACAAAAATAACGAGCGAAACCACCAATACTGACCCCAGATTCGGATTCAGCGACTCAAAATACGTATAGAATAAGTGGTTTGGAACCGGGGTTTGATTTTTTTTATTTTGTGCGTCTGTTATTTCTGTAAAATCAAAAATTGTATTGTAAAAATAAAATTATGTGCAAAATACAAAATTTACATAAAACCTAAATTACATTTAGGTACATTTAAATTTATATAAAATTAATTTACAAAAAAAATATTTGTATCTACCAATATAACAGGTAGATATCTCACATGAAACATACGCCAACTGAAAAAAAAGATGTAACATTCTACACAATTTTCCAACCATAATTACTTATTTGTGGTCTGTACTAAAAAAATCCGAAATAAGCTATAAAAATATGTCATTGAATAGTTTTTTTAGCATTTCTAGTATAGTCTGTTAGATTAAAAAATGGCGGATGCGCCAGTTTAACCAAATGTAGATTATTATTATACCTAAAACGTTATAACCTCTTTTTTAACATATCTCACATCCGACTGATAAAAAATTCCGTGTTGCAGTTTGCACGTGATAATTGATAAGCACTTAATTATTCATGTTCTTATTTTTGCGTCTATATCTAATAAAAGAACTACATACGCGTATTTCATTAAAACTGACAAATGCATATCAATACGATGCTGACAATCAATGCAGAAGTGTATTTGTAAATACTTTTAACAGATTTTCTGTATTCATATTTGTAAGTATGCATTTACATGGTGTTTTTATTTACATGCGGTTTTAATTACCTAGAGGCCGGCGCAATGGTCGGCAACGAGCCACCGTTCTCGAGCTATTATCAAGTTATTCAAAAAAATCAACAAAGAGATTAATCCAATCAGAAGTAAGGACATTCTTTTTCAATAAAAATAATCAAAGATGAAGATATTTTTCAAATTACTCGAGAACAGTGTTAAATAGTAAGACCTGCAGTTGCAAGTAAGTTAAAAAAATCATATTGTTACGAATTTCTCTTCAAATTAATCACTTCTCCAATTCAAACACGTTTATTTAACAATCTACAATTCGTGGGTCTTTACCATGTAACATTCAAAACATAACTAACTACTATCCTAGCAACAACACCAGTATTTATAAATTTTACATGTTCTAGAAAATTCGTTTGACATCTAGAATATTGAATATGTCATTCCATACAATTCTTTACTAACAACTAGTGTATAAACTAAATAAACTAAATATGTAAACTATAAAACTTGATAAATGTCAGCTGTCACTAATGTCACTTTTACAAATGTCACAATATTTATAATGATTATTTTTTTAATCTTCATTAATAACCCCTTAAGGGGTTATGAAGGTGCAAGGCGTCGATGATCGTTATAGAATTATAACGATTGGACTCTTAATACAACATCAGAGACACGCTCTCTCCACTTATTTATTTCAAGGAAATGTGTAGACATATTAACAAACTCATAAACTAATGAGGAGAGGTTATAAGGAAGTAGTGATTCTCTTAAACAATGGAAATTCTTTCAAAGCGTATTCTAATAATTGATTCCATTTTCAAATGCACATAACAATCATCGCTCGTTACGTATGAATACTTATATACGAGTATAGTTTGTGTCGTGTTTTACTAACGGATCTGTTTTCTTTTTTTATAGGCCTTCCATCTGCCACACTAGCCATAATGGGAAGGTTCGCCATAAACATTTCTTACAACATTGGCCTCCAATATGCTGCTGAGTTACTTCCAACCGTTGTAAGAGCGCAGGGTATTGCTTTGATCCACATAATGGGATATGTCGCCAGCATTGTTGCGCCCTTTGTAGTTTACTTGGTAAGACACTTTATATAGTTGCATTACACGTTAAAACGTCAACTTCCTACCCGATAATTCTTGATACTTAGTTGTTAAAGATGTTACCTTGAAATTTGGGCACTGGATTACTATATCGGTTAAAGTAGTTGGGAAATAAATGGGCGTAGTACACTTTTTCGTTCTGTTTATATTTAGAAATTTCGACAAATTCACTTAGGTATGTTTAGTAATGTAGGTATGTGATCAAGCAAAGATGTGGAATAATGTTTACAATTTGTTTTATAGAAAACTTTTTAAAATAGTTTAGAAAACTGCAAAATAATTTCAGAAATAAACAAGTGAAGAACGCCAGAACATAAATAAACAAATAAGTCAAACAATTTTTATTACAATTATAGTCAGAGCTCTAATCTACTACAAAAAAAATCTATTACCGTTCTTCTGCAACCAATAAAGCTATGTGACAAAATAATGCATGAATGACAAGTTTAAAGTTGATATCTTAAAGCATTCTGGAGTTATCATGTACAGAAGAAAATCGTTAAAAGAACAGTGTTATGTATGTATATTTCTCTAGGCTCTATTCAACACCATTAAAAAATGGTTACTCAAAAAAAAACGTAAATGAAATATTGCTAAGTATGACTTGTTATACACGGTGGAGACTTTAACTGGAATATATTCGCTAGTGGGGTGTGAATGATTTTTCAAAAAATTTCGAGACACATCAATTTTTACCTTATTTTTTAGGTAATATGAAAAATATAGCCTTCACTGACCACTGTTTTTGATCAACCCTTTTGTACCCCTTTTAATGTGAAAGGAAGAACGACTGATCAAATTTTAAATTTATATTTTTATTATACAATTAAAACAATTTATAAATTAAATTTATTTTCAACGTAACAATTGTTCAAAAGTGACATTTATTGTTGGAGATCCGTCTTTTTTTCTTATTTCATTTTTTTTTTTTTCCTCTTTTCTTTCTATTTTTTTTATAACTTTTTACAGAAATCCCATGCCACCAATATTACCTCGCCTCCCAATCCATCGGGAAAATTCGTCCAGATATTGACGAACATGTGTGTGGAGGTCCCCATCTTCTGCCATAACCTCTCGTCGGTCAGTTGTTTAAGGTTTGGAAATTGTCTAGACTGGATTGTTCTTTAGTAAACAATATTTGCTCATTAGGTGTCATCAAAGAAAATGGTCCTACAATTTATCTTGTATTTTCGGCCCACCATTAGTTTTCTTGGCGCTGTGGTCCCTCATCATGGGTTCTCTTCCCCGTAACGACATTTTGGTTTAGTGCCTTTATGTAAAGTATCCTCGTCAGAAAAATATCCACTTAAAGATAACTGTTTGATCATACAAGTCATCAATAAATCGCAAAATTCCACTCGTCGATCTGGTTCTTCAGTAGCTTTGAACAGTTGATTTATTGGGTTTTTATATTTAAGTATTTTTAAATTTTTTATTAAGATTACTATCCGGGCGTTTGGTGTTTGATTTTTTTGAGGCAACAAATTCAACTTCGTTGTCATCAACAACGCCTCTTCTCGTCTTTCCTGATGCCCTCTTTTCCTCATTTTACTATGTATTGATTTAGTGGGAGTGTTTTCCGACAAGGAACAACTTCGTGTCGCGCCCTATCACCATATCCATCATCATCAAATCTTTTAGTTTCGTATAGATTTTCACCATTTGAATAACACTTGTTTCAACTCTGATACAATATAAATAATTACTTTTGGGTGTAAAACCTAGAAAAAATAACAAATATCAGTTGTGCAAAATTTAATTTTTTATGATAAAGTAGGTTTAATTCCAAAATAAACAACATTTTGGTACGAATTGTTGGTTAAAAATAAATTAAACTATAAATTCTTTTATTATTGCACCCTACAAACATACTAAAATTAAATTTGTTGCTTGTTCTTTCCTTTACATGAGGTCACAGCGTTATTTGAAAAATTGTCGGTGGTTTCAGCCACTCCTGAAGGGATATTTTTTATTATTGAAATGTAGTAATATATTTAAATTTGTCTCGGGTTTTTTGAAAAATCATTCCCCACCGCTAGGATTTTCTTTAGTTGTTTACAGTAAGAGTTACCATACTGCGTACATAGGTGGATATTAGATACATATTAAATGGTACATTTTTTATGTCAAAGTTAGGCGAATTTGTTACGTATAACCCAGCCCTCCTTCTTAGCGAAAATCTAGACGTTGCCAGATCTAACTGTAACTCTGCATAATAGGTCTTTATAAAAACCCTATATTTATAAAAATGCATTGATGTACGATCAATTAATATAAGTCAATTTCATCTTCAGACTGTGTTGCGTATAATAAAATTTATTGTTACTGTTGTCTTTTTTTCAACTTAACTATCGTGAAACAATTTTAAACAGCGAATATTACTATAAACAGCTTGAGCTGTGAAACAATTTTAAAATGTCTAGGGAATGTCGTCAGGGTTGGGCCACTGTCTAGGTTGAGCCATGGCTATTTCTCGTATATGACACGTGCTGCCAACTGTGTTTATAGCGTGGAATTATTATTCTCGATGACAGAAAACTTTTCAGAGCATTGCTTGTCACGGAGATTTGTCTGTAAAATTTACTTGGACCGGGAGGCTTGGTTGTACATAAAGCTAAGAGGGAGGTCAGCGGAAATATAACTCAAACAGCACTACCGACCAGTGGCGGTGCGTGATATTTCAGTTAGCCATATCTTGAAAACGACGCATGGGACCCACTTCACTTTTTAGGTGATGACTATACACCTCTTACAGAAAGGATTTATAGTGAAAAAATCGTCAGCAAAGTTTGCGAAAAATTTTTCAAAAACACTGGAGCACTCCCTGGGTTTTCAGTAACGCTCTATGGGATATTTGCAGTATATTTTTTTTCATAATCTAGAAACAAATATAAGGAGACGTTTTTCGATTTGTTGCAAAATATTTTTTTTTCAAAAAGTTATGGCCATTTTAATTTTAAGTTTATAGGAACATTTTGTTTCCCAAAATTAAAATAGCCATAACTTTTTGAAACAAAAATATTTTGCAACAAATCGAAAAACGTCTCCTTATATTTGTTTCTAGATTATGAAAAAAATATACTGCAAATATCCCACAGAGCGTTACGAGAACCCAGGGAGTGCTCCAGTGTTTTTGAAAATTTTTCGCAAACTTTGCTGACGATTTTTTTCACTATAAATCCTTTCTGTAAGAGTGTATAGTCATCACCTAAAGTGCAAGTGGGTCCCATGCGTCGTTTTCAAGATATGGCTAACTGCAATATCCGCACTCTACGACAAACCGGATGCCTTTCATACGTCTGCGCTAGCGATTGGATCGCGATTGGTTCTCACCTCATGTTTACATCTACTTAACAAAGAAGTTAAATTATCAATTACCGTTCATTCGGCTATGTGCCCATTAGGGTGTAGCTTACTGTATATATATGTCTTTGGACTAGAATTCGGAATACTTTAGCTGTTATAAATTTAATATATATTCCAAAAACAAAAAAGTCATACACAGAGTAAAGAGTATAATGGTCAGAGAATTACCTGAAACCTCATATTATGGGAGCACAACGTGTGCTAACGAGAAGCAAATTGCTTTTAATATTTTAGCCGAAAGCACAGTTTTTTTATAAAGCTTTGCTAGAATAGAAACTGGCAACGCTATTTTAAAGACCTACGATCAAGTTAATCGCGATTTTAATTAATTTATTAAACTTGCATTTCCTTCAAGCGTAACAAATGTTATTAAATTATCTACCTCAGCAACACTCCCAATGCTCTGTAAATTATATCGCTTAAACATACACTATGTACATATATGCAAATTAAATAAATGAAATTCATACCGTGCATACCAAAGAAAATATAATGTGTAAAACAAACAAAATGGCATTAAAGCTTCTGTAGTGGAAAGGTAGGGCAATGTGTATACGTACTTGAGTATCATTTGCATATTTATCTATTCTATTAGCAATTAATGGTTTATGAATATGGACACAATTTAATAAGTAGCGTTTTATTGATATTTATTTACGTAAACAATCACTATACTAAAGTTATTTCTTCAGTGTTTGATGCACATATATTCAAATGTTACCTTCAATATTACAAAGTTGGACTGCTTCAACCTTAACCATTATTATTTTCTTAATGTTGAGGTGTTAGGAAGATTTATTCGTTTTCATTTTCAGTTGTTAGTTTCAGCTATTTAGAAAAATAATTTAATTCGAGTGTTTCAGACAATGGGGTGTAAAATAATGCAGTCTGACAAAATTTGACGAGAATTCCTCTCCCAAGAATCAGACTATATTTTCCCAAAGGTTTTTTAAACAAAAAAATCCTTCAGAAACTATTCTTAACCCTTAAAGTACACACTTATTTTCAGATTCATAAAGTACACCCTGGCTACACCTGTACCCCAGTGAAAAAACCTTTATAAAAATGACACTATTTAATATTTTGACTTGATTTTTTGGTTTGTAGCTTCTTGAAAGTATATTTCATAAAACAGAATACATAATAAAGCTACATATTAAAATTAAGTATGTTAAAAATGAAAATATAAAAAAGGGCGAAAAATGGGTATTTTCATTAAAAAATTCATAACTCTTTAATTTGTCGGTATTAAGGTCTAAATATTTAGGTGAGTCTTTTATTGATGTGCCACTATATGAAAAAAATCACTTTATTGTGTTTATTGACTTTTAAAAAAGGTATTTATTCTGGGAAATGAATGGTCACATTTTTGGGAAAAAATGTATTTCCTCTTATTGCCAAAAAGTATCAGAAAATTTTTTAATACAATAAGTATATTATTATTTTTTTACTAACCAGATATCGCACTAGACCAGTATCCTTTACTTTTAGATACTCAAAATTTGAAAAATTACGTCGTTGTACAGCCGTACCCCAATGTGTACTTTAAGGGTTAATGGTGGTGTTTCCACCTTAAAAGGTGGAGACAGCTTCTCGACATCACAGCTGTAACTCTTCGGCCCGCAAATGAAGATGTAGTGAACGCGTGAAACTATCGATGTTCAAATGTCGATTTCTCTAGATCTAGGCACGATATTTCAAAAATCCAAAATGTATTTAGAAGAGGAAGAATAGTACTTTCAGATGCCGTCTTGTTTTTTTCTTTTTTGTAAAAATTGTATATATTGAGTAGCATAACCTCAAAAATAGCCAAAACGAGCGTTTTTTGCACTTTTAGGTTAGGATTACTCGAAAACCTGCTGTCATGGAACAAATCTGAGGTCGGATTATGATTCAGCGTAACAAAAACCTTTGGAAAAGGATAGACTGATTCTTGTGTGTAAAATTTGTCGGAAAATGTAATTATTATATTTAACTTATATATTATATTATTTTCGTACACCAAGATAAACGAGATATGAAAAATATGTGATTATTATGTTTTATTTCTAAACTGTTTACGGAAATCATTGTATATTTCAACATATGTAGGTACGTTTTTTGGTTCGTAACATACTTCGGATGTGCTGTTTTTGTATTGACCCACTGCACATCACCTCTGTTACTTTATTTTTGGTCGTAAACTTCAACCTTGCAGGTATTCTTTCAAAAAGTCAAAAAATCAAATCAAGACTGTATGGTTGACGTTTCAAAACCACACACCGTGCATAATAAGCTGTTATTAAGCTTTGTGAATCTGAAAATAAATATTTACTTAAATGATATACATTTTTAAAAGAAGACACGTTTTTTCTTACATTAATAATTAGTCCTTTTACAGAAATTTTCAAAATGTCTACCTTCTAACCAGACTTCCAAACAAACTGTACCTTTTAAAAAAACGACTTGCTCTAGGAACTTTTCAAAAAACGCAATATTTTTTACCAAAATAGTAACCTTTTTAAAATAGTAATCACTTTTGTTAAAAAAAATTCAACCTAAATATTTTGAATTTGCATCTAACTTCAGTAGATGTGGAACGATCATTTTCCCTCTACAACCATATATACAGGCCAAATCGCTCACGTTTTTGTAAAAGTTTTACGCATTAGAAAGGTAACCTAACCATGAAAATGTATCACCCATTATATTAATTTAGCCGAAAATTTCTGAAATGATACATCTAAATAGTCTAAATAAACGAGGCAAAGTTTATCAAAGTTATCAAAGAAGTCATGAAGATAATAATATTATTATTATATATCCACTGGAACATTCTTTGACAAATCGACCACTCTCTGACCAAAATTTTGAACAACCAAAAAACTTGACACATTTTGCTCCTGTATAAGCATGTGACATTTAGTCCTATCTCGGATTTTTAGAAAGGGCACAGCTCAAAAAGAACTGGACATGACTAGATACAAAATAAACTAAACCGGAAATTGTTTGGCAGCCCCAAATTTTGGACAAGGTAGTTGCTGACTTGATAAAGAATGCCTCTATTGAAAAATGATTTTTAGGTTAATTGTGAAGGTATGACTATGACTCAAAAAATAAAAATACCTGTTTTTTTGTTTTCATAAATAGTACGTTGTTTTGTATAAGGATCAGCAAAACTTGAACAGAATAATTTATAATTTTATTTCCTTCAAATAATATATTTTTTGTGAACATTTACGTTGCTCATTATTCTTGTGTTTACTTATTTTACAATGGAAAAAAATATTTTATACTCTACTATTTTGTAATATTTAATAACAGTTTTACATGTTTTTATATTTTCAGGCCAACATATCGATATCGCTGCCACTCTTTATTTTGGGAATATTGGGGATACTAGGAGGTATGCTAGCTTTATTCCTACCAGAAACATTATACCAAGAATTGCCACAGACACTACAAGATGGTGAAAACTTTGGTTTGGGACAGAAGATTTGGGATTTTCCCTGCATAAAGTAAGTTTCACTGATTATGAATGCAGAAAATTATATGTAGGTACAGTGCAGCAACAGTAACCCTGCCCTTAAGATTAGTAAGATATTCTGGTTGTACTGTAGGTACCTATATTATGCATGCCATATTTCGATAATGACAAAGGCTTTAACATTTAAAATTTAACATTTTTAACATTTTAGCTTTTAACATTTCAAAATCCATGTTTCATACAGACGAATTTTCAGTTTTCAACTTAACTTCTATATTTTATTAAAAATATGTTTTACAAAACTTTTGTCATTTTTTAATTCTAAATTCGTTTGTAAATGTTTATTCACTAATTTTTTATTATAAGGAAATGTTTTACACCTCACATATACATTTATAGTCTTAACTAAATAATAACATCTGTAAAGTGTACTTTAATTATTATCAATATGTTTTCATTAGTAAAGATATGAGATGCAATATTTAGAAATATTAATTTGACAAAGAAGTTTTGTGGATCACAGCATTTGTTTCATAACTCTGTATTAAGCTTGTAGTTGTTAATATTTCGTCATGCAATTATGCTATTGCACTTTTTTATAGACTTATGACATATATTCTTATCTTAACACATTTATAACTTTGAGAAAGACGGATTTACAAAGGTTGTCCCAATAGAACTGTAGAATCAGTAGTGTCTGTAAACATGCACAACGGTAACTATTAGTCCAGGCAGGGAGCTAAAATCAAAACTGTTCTAGAAACATATAGGGCTAGTTTTGACGGTTCCCTATGTATTTTTTTGCGTAGAACACAATGCGCGGGGTCCGTAGAGCTGAAACTGTCCGCTAATTTTTTAAATTAACAATTTGTGAAAAAAAACGTAATTTTTGCACATTTCCGCTTATATCTCCGTTCCTTGGCATATTTTATATAGCATATGCATATAAGAAGTTGTAGCCTATTGAATTTCAAAATTTTAAGCCCAACCTTCAAGTGCTATTATTGCAAATGACTGCTGAAGTTGAAAAAGTGCTTTTCTTCACCATTTTTTTACCTCGAAAGTAGGGCGACTATGATCATTAAATTTCTTGGAGGGACTGCAATTTGTAGTATGAAGTTACAAAAAAATTAGCTCGATCCGTTAATAACTTTTCGAGTAATTAACGATCTAATTTTTGCAAGCCTTAATTAACAATGACGCCATTTCTTTGTTTATTGTGCGATATTGACCGGGTTGGGCTAGAAAAATCATAAATATCTTCAAGTTTGCGAGACTTTTGGAAATATATTAATTTGGGCCAGTTTTATATTATTTTATTGTTTATTTAAATTATATATAATAATTATAACTAGTTATATTGTTTTAGCGTTGCCGCTTCGAAATTCTAATGTACTATAATATCTTGACGCCCATTTTGTTTAATACGCGTCTTCAAGCGAACTTTCAATGTTATCGATTTCAACAATATATACGTCGCGTCAAAAAAGGTTGTCGCTAGAAAACCTTATAAAACTGGCCCAAATTAATAGTTTTCAAAATCTCAAAAAGTCTCGTAAACTTGATGAAATTTATGATTTTTCTGGCCAAACCCGGTCAATATCGTACAATAAACAAAGAAATGGCGTCATTGTTAATTAAGGCTTGCAAAAATGCGATCGTTAATTACTCGAAAAGTTATTAACGGATCGAGCTGAAATTTTTTTTGCGACTTCATACTATAAATAGCAGTCTCTCCAAGACTGTTACTTTTTTCTATAATTTGTAAAATTTGCGTATAGTTTCAAACTTTTTCAAATTGATGACGTTTTATTATAGTATGGTAATAAATTATGGTATTGCAATAACTCTTCTTTTGTGTTTCGATTAATATTTTAATTTTCTATTCTATTTCTAGTTTCACTTCTGAAAGTGAAATCTACTGGCAGCTGATCTGAAAATAAATATTAGCACATGTTTCTGATGGGTTAGCAAGAAGATCAAAGGGATAAAACAGGCATCATATAACAAAGAAATTAAATGTGTGCAGATTTCACTTTTCACTTTCTTAATAAAGTGAACAGCATTATCAAAGATAGTTAATGTACTGCACTATGTATTTACTTGGTTGCTTGCCACGCTGCTTTGATCCCTCTTACTTGGATTAACATTTTAAGAGATTAAAACCAGCTGTTTTAAAAGTTGTAGCTATATTTAGACATGCATATCAATGTTTCTGTTTTGGCTACAAACAGCAGCAATGTATATGTATAAGGTTAACAGGTTATTGGGTATTCAGTGTGGAACAGCCAAATATAATAAATTCAGTAGATCCATTATTATGCATTTTTTTTAGAAAATCTGAGACATGTCAATTTATAATTCTAAAATGACATCTTGCAACGTAAAAATGTCATCCCTAAATTCAACCCCCTTCAGGTGACAGCTACAACCCCTAAATTTTCAAATTGGTAACCAATTTCCTACGCTGGAGAAACTTATCTTTGTTTCTTGTTAATTTCTGCAATAAAATTTAAAACCATATCAGTTTTGAATCGAGAATGAAAAGACCTTTCAAATGAAGTATCACAAGCCCCTAGTTACAATTTGAAAATTTAGGGGTTGTAGCTGTCGCCTGAAGGAGTTGAATTTAGGGATGAAATTTTTACGTCGCAAGATGTCGTTTTAGAATTAGAAATTGACGTGTCTCAGAATGTTCTAAAAAAATGCATAATAATGGGCTACCGAATTTATTCCATTTGGCTGTTCCACACTGTATATAGGGTTGGTTTCATGGACGGGGAAAATTTCATGATCATAGTCGCCCTACTTTCGAAGTGAAAAAAAGCACTTTTTCAACTTCAGCAGTCATTTGCAATAATAGCACTTGGAGACTTCGGGTTGGGCTTAAAATTTTGAAAATTCAATAGGCTACAACTTCCTATATGCATATGCTATATAAAATATGCCAAGGAACGGAGATATAAGCGGAAATGTCAAAAAAATACTTTTTTTTTTCACAAATTGTTAATTTAAAAAATTAGCCGACGGTTTCAGCTCTACGGACCTCGCGCATTATGTTCTACGCAAAAAAAATACATAGGGCACCGTCAAAACTAGCCCTATATATAGAGACATCCAAAAAAAAACGTCATCAACTCTGGCTATGAACGAGAGAGATGGAAATAGCGGTCATGTCTAAGCTTTTCGGTTATGTCAAACTTTTTACAAGTGAGTGCCACAATTTATAAAATAAACAATGGCTGTCATATGATGTGACAGTCTTGACAAGTAAATAAGGTTATAAATTCGATCAAGAATAGAAATACGTCTTTTTTTTCTCGGCCAACTTTGATGACGTTTTTTTTGGATGTCTCCATATTTCAAGAATACATAAAAGTCTCTGCCTACTGGACTGTATGCGCGCTGGCAAGTTCTAGATTGTGTACGGTAGAGTGTTTTGTAGCCATAGAAACCAAACGCATCGAATTCTATTCAATCGTTAGTGCGCAGCACTAACTGTTTTACGTCTGTATCGCGACACCGTATAAGTTTTTTTGTTCCTCCAAAAATAACAGTCAATAGTCTGCATCGTTTTTCAGTCCGCTAGATAGCCTTGTTCGCGTGACAATTCGATATTTCGATAATATTTACTTCAAATGCTTAAAGACACTCGAAGTACAATCCAAAATAGTGTTTGAAAGAGATCATGAATCGTGTACTTTACTTACTATATTGTAATTTATAATATACTGCATGTAATAAATATGTTTCTTTTGTAGGCAAAAGAAAGTTGACCACGCAGGCGAGTTCCACAGGACTAGCTCTAGACGATCCTCCATGAGAGCTTCCTTCAGAGGAGAAATCAGATCGAGTATGATCAACGGTTCATCCATTAGGTCTCGCAAGTCAATATGCATTCCTGAAAATCAGATGGCCTAAAAATCATCATTTGTGCTGTGATCTAATGTGATTAATATTAGAAAGTATCTAATAAACTGTTATATATAGCAAGCAATAATAATCTTAAGAATTTTCCATATACATTAATTAGTAGTTGATAACAATTATAAGTTTATTGGTACTTTTATATTACAGTCTACATTAGATTTAGTTAGCCGTCTTGCCATCTTCTTTGTCTGTGGTATTGTAAATAGTTTATTGTATATATTTAATTTTAAAAATTAATAGCCTAGGAAATTATTTTAACATTTTTGTATTATTATTACTACGATTATAGTTACCATATTTGTATAAAAAGTTTTATTCTTTGACGCTTTTGTTGTAGAACTATTTTATGAAATTTTGTTACCAAATTTGTTTATAAAATTATTTATACAATAAATATTAACGCTTTTTTTGTATAATTTTGTTGTTTTTTACTGTCATTTAAGTATATCTTACCTTATGACTAGAATCGAGAAATTTCGGACCCTAACAGAATCGTATTAAGGGGAAGCGGCTAGTAGAATTAGAAATTTTCGTATTTTCGTAAGGAAACATGAAATCCGCGTCTTATTTTAGGGAGAATCATTATACTTATCCAAATAGAAGGCAAAAAAATTCCAACGAACCTTATAGAATAGTTTAAAAAAATCTGACAGAAAATTACAAATTCTCTTTCCAACAGCTTGTAAAATATTTGTGAAATATCTAATTCCACTTAACCCTAATATAAACCATCAGAAACGAAATTCTGTTCTGAAATTAAAGTAAAAATTTTAATAATTTCAACAGATCTCGAGATTTTTAAAAAGTCGAAAAACTAAAAAGACTGTATATACTTGGTAATTAAAAAATATTTGAAAAATATTTTGCAGGCTGTTTTCAAGATTTTCCTGTGAGTCAAACGTGTTTTCAAAACATTTCTTGCAAATTTCATATGAATATGTTTTGCTACCTTCCACTTAAGTCTAATAACACAGCCACACAAAAAAAAAGTTTCTGACCTGGAGGTCTCACTATGTGTACAATATGTTTTTCGGGTCGCTGAATCCGAATCCGGGTCAGTTTCATCCCAGCACGTCTGGGTTCGGCCATAACCTCAAAAAACACCCTCAAATTTGCTATATCCGTTAAAACCACAAACCCTATGGCTCCGAAATCTCATAATCCTATAATACAATAACCAACTGACCCCGCAACCTAATAACTCCATAACCCCATAGCCACATAACCATATAACCCCATAATCACATAACCCCATAACCCTAAAACCTGGTAAAAGAAAAAGTTTCTGACGTGGGGGTATGACTATGTGTACTATATGTTTTTGGGGTCGCTGAATCTGCATCCGGGGTCAGTTTTATCCCAGCACGTTAGAGTTCGGCCATAACCTCAAAACACACTCTGAAATTCACCATTTCCGTAAAACCACAAACCCTATGGCTCTTAATCCTCATGATACTATAATACAATAACCCAATATTACCATGTGAATGTAAACACGCTTCAGCACAATTTTTGCAGCAAAATTTTCATTTTTCTTAAAGTTACATTACAAAATGTTTAAATGAAATGCTAGTATAAAATAAAAAATAAAGTTTCCATAACTTTAGCAGATTTCGAAATTTAGAAGTCGCAAGAATGAAAAACTTCATGTTCATATTTACTTGATGATTTAGAAAAAAATAATAATCCAAATCTGCAAATATATTGTAGCCCGTTTCCAATAATTTCTAGGGTGCACCAAATTAAAAAAAAAATCTTTCAAGTTTTTTTTGCTAAGGTTATGAAACCCTGAAGTCTGGTATGCGTCCCATGCTTCCTTACGAAACTACGAGAATTTTAATTTTTTCCAACGGCATTCTAAAAATGTTAATCTGAGTTTACTTTTAGTCTTTAAACTTTTTATTCGACTGCAAAGTGAAAAATGGATGTATCTATATGCTGCATGACTAAAAATGTCAATAGAAACTCATCATAAGTACTACCAAAAAGACTTTCATTGTTCCTTATGTAATTCTAGGTCAAATGCTTGGAGTTGGCGCATATATAGATTGGCCACGTTAAACTTGCTGATCGTTGAAGTTCAAATACATGTAGAAAAAGTCAATTTTTATTTATATCCATTTCCATAAATCTTTAAATTTATATTTGGCTATATAGGTCATGTGATGGACGAGGCCTGACTAGTGCAAAGTAACTGAAAAGGGCAATCCCAAGTACACGCCACATAGGTAAGTAGATATATCGATCAGATCTAGGTATGCTTGAAAAATTTACTTTGAAAAATGTTAACTGACATTTATAGCTGAAAGGGTATTCATCGTGACTTCAGGAAAAGTTCTTGTTGGCATTTCTAAGTTGTAAATTTTCCTCAAATTATCTATTTTTTGTTTACTTATTCTCTAAAATATAAAAGAAACAATACATTCAGGTTTTTCTATTGATATATTCGAATATGTATCGATAACGTTCTCTGATATGTTTCGTAAAGACACGAAATCATAAACTCTATCTAAGTAATAATTATAAAATACGTAATATCTAATACATAATTAATAATGATAAATAATACATCATAAAACAAAGATATATTTTTACATTTCATTGGGTTAAAATTATAAGGTTCAGTTACATGTTCTTATTTGGCAGTTATGTATATGTAAGTATTTCTAAATTATGTGACTACAATAAAGTATAATTCCGATATATTTACATATACTTTTGATAACATACCTGATAATAAAAGTTCTCAAAAAGAATAAAGAGTAGCCTACCTTATATGCTAAAACTTTAAAACCATTTTTCCTGGGTTTATATTTTTGTAACATTATATAAGTAATATGTTTCGTAGAACCTTATAATGTTAATTTTGACGATCATAAAGTATTTTCGAGAGATCGCCTCATCCTCAATTTTTCCAAATGGCAATTTTACGGACCAAACAGGTCCGTAAAAGGACAACTAAACCCAAAGGTACAATAAAAAAAATCCGTTAAAAAAGGCAGCAGTAAAATCCTGACAAAATTTCTACTTAAAATCTTATATCGTTAAAAATATAATAATATAAGCAAACTTTGTTAGCATTGTTTTATTCTATCTCCATGATGAGGAATATAATTATGCTATTTCCAGCTCAAATTCATTAGGTAGTAGAAATAATATCGTTTTGTTCTATCTCCAAATAGATTTTTATTAATTAAAATAGTAATAATAGTCGGATCTCTCACGAACTAATATATTTCGAAAACATTATAATGCCTCTTTAACTGGTAAAACAATTTTCCATAAGAATATTTAGATGAACAAGGAATCGCTTAAATGTAACTTTGAACAGCTTTTTCTCCATGTTGAGGTTTAAGGAGATATAACAAGCCAATTCTCAGTCGACGAGTTGACAATGAGCATGTTCATTTTCCCTTAAACTTTTTGACCGTGCACGTTACGGATTCTATTTTGATACATTGGGATAAGTCTGTTTAACCTGTAATTTTTTTATTGCTCTCATTGTTTGTTTCGAGATACAGTTTTCGAAATAAATGCATAATTATTAGACCACTACCATTTCCGTTGTTTGATGCAATTAGCTTGATGTGTTTTACTTATTACAGGATCTTGTGGAGTTACAATCAACAATATAAAATATGACATTTTCGAAAGTACTCATACCAAATAAGAACTTAATAAGTATTTGCATTCTTGATTTATTAAAAAAATGTAATCTAAATAAATTGTAAATCTGTATGACTGTATCGCAATAGGGTTAGTCCATTGATAAAAACACTCCACCTTGCATTAATTAAGGCAAAAGTTTTTTTCCTAGGACTGTTTGGTATAAGGTAGGGAGTGTGAATCTAAATTTTCGACCTCGAAAGCCGGGGGAGATAACTTTTGGCAGGCGAAAAAACCACGAAATGTTCGCACTTTTTTTAGTTTTTTGCTTATATCTCCTAAACGCCGCATGCTACAGAAATTTTTACGTTCCGAAATTAAAGTAGACAAAAACTGCTACAAAATTCATTAAGCCTAAGGTAATGTATGTCGTGTGGTTCGCATTCTACGGAAATTTGACAATCAACGATATTTTAAACAAACCTTATCTGCGGCATATTGTGATACACTTCAAGTCAGATTTTCGGCAGTTGCATGCACCGCTGCATCCTTTCTTGCAGCTGCTAAACACCAATTGCAGCAGTGACTGGGATGCCGCTTCTTTTTTTCATTCGCACAGGAGTGACACCAAGACTGTCTAGTTTCCATCCCTACTGAAATGGGTCCAAGTTGTTTCCCAGCCAGCACTGGAATTGCAGAAATGTTCTGCGGCAATGGTTGTTGGTTGCATCAATGGTCGGTGGCAGTTGTGGCAAGCTGAACTTCCCCTTTGAAAATATCTTGATAAATTGGTGATACCTCATATTGTCAAGAGATTTCTCTGTGACTGTACTGGCGCTGTACAATGCTATGAAAATAGCTTCTCCTGCTTTGCTGATTTGGGCTGTTGATGTTGTTGCCTCATAAAAACTAGTTGCCGCTTCCTTTAATGCAGGGTTGTTTTCAAGTAGAGCACATATTTTGGCCTTGCCGTATCCAAAGGGGAATGACGTTGTGTCACAACCGACGAAGGCATGATCAAAAAGAATGTAATCAGGATCATACTTACGATGATGTTGAGAAGAATGTGCCAACATTTCAATTACTAGATAGCATTAATCAACACTAGATGTAAACTAGCGCTTGGGTAATTCGTCTACACTCTATTCAAAGATTAAATTTGAATTCAAATTTAACCATACAAGAATCTATGCAATCAAAAAATTATATTTAATTTAACATTTACACTAAAATGCTTGCAGTTGATGAGTTATTTTTAAATTGTTTTTTTAAAAATAACTACACAGCTGCTAGTTTATTTTAGTGCATAAAAAATAATTGCTAATTTTTGATGACATAATTTCAATTTATGTGTAAATTCAAAATTAATTTAAAAATCAAAGAGTCTCATCTAAATTCGTCGATCTTCAAATTTCCGTAGAATATGAACCACACGACATACAATTACCTTTGACCAATACATTTTATAGGAAATATACGTCTGTCGGAACGTATAAAATTTTCTGTAGCATGAGTCGTTTAGGAGATACAAGCAAAAAACAAAAAAAAAAAGTGCGAAAATTTCGTGTTTTTTCTCCTGCCAAAAGTTCTCCACCCGACTTTCGAGGTCAAAAATTTAGATTCATACTTCGCACCTTATACCAAACAGTCCTAGAAAAAAAAGGATTTGCCATAATTAATGCAAGCTGAACCTTTCTGAGGCTGTGCATCAACGGGGCTAGGGTGCAACATTGGACTATTTAGTATCAGTTTAGTAAGTATGATATATTTAGTTCAGTTGACTTATTTGCATCTCGATTCACTGATGGCATTTGTGCTATTTCATTTAAAAACACTCTGTATATTGTTTTATGTCTTGGGCATCCATTAAACTCGTGTAAAATGAATGGTTCAAAAAAATACTTATTTAGATGATTTTGAGATGACAGTTACTGTCAAAATTTAGCGATTATTACAAAACACCATTTTCACCAGTGAGTTTTTTGCAAAAGGATGGATATAAAGTGTAGTATATTGTAGATAAAGTAAGTACCTACCTATAGTATTCAACACACGTAGAATAGCTGTTAGACGAAACAGCTGATTTTCGCGGTAACAAGGTTGTTAATGTTCTGATACGAATTTTTAAGTGTTTCAAATATTTTGCCCCTGTTATTAATAGCTAGTAAACGGGTTTTGCAAACAACGGCTAAACGTATAGAAATGTTGTTGCTGTTGATGTAAAAAATAATAATGTACTGATGTTAGTGACAACAAACGACTGTTAGTGATGCGAAACAATTGTACGAAATTCGTGAAAATATTGTACCTGGTGTATCGTCCACTGCTCATATCTGATCTATTTTGAATTTGCACCTTTAACTTCAGTAGACGTGTAATGATCATTTTCCCTCTACAATCATATAATATACAGGCCAAATCGCTCACGTTTAATGAGAATAAACGTAGAAAGACTACTGGTCGTGGCAACGTACACTCAAGCAATGAGTACAGTCTGTGTTTCTGAATGACATAAGCAATAGGTATGTACAGTTGGCGTCATCCAAATGTGAACGGCAAAATTGTATGGTGTAATTTAAACTTTATATCATAGTCGCCGTAAATGCAATGACATGTGTCAAATATATAATCGCCGTTCTGTGTCGACGGTAATGAAATATCAAAATATTAATAATTGACAACAATGTCATACATCGTAGCTTTAAACATGCCAAGGCATTTAAGTGAAGCGCAAAGAACAAGGGCTATAGCTAAATTAGAAAACTGGTCGTTGACTGAAGTGGCTGCTGAATTAAATGTTAGTAAAAGTTGCATATTTTACATTAAAAAACGCTGGCAAGGAGAACAGTGACTACAAAGGACTATCAGACGACGTATAGGAAAGGTCTCCACTGAGAATGAATATAATGCTCTGGTCGAATTGATCAATCATAATCCATTCGAAACCGCTGTGAGGCTCGAGAAGAAACATTATTTCCAGGGTCTCTCAGAACAACAAAAAGGCGTCTAAAATAATGCGGCTTTAAGAATTGTGTTGCTGCTCACAAAATGTTTCTAACCGAAGAGCATAAACAGAGGCGAGTCCAGTTTGCAAATGAATTTTTACAAGGAAATGAATTTTGGAACAATGTCATGTTTTCCGACGAGAAGACGTTCCAATCTTCCAAAAATGAAAGACTACATGTTTATCGATCCAGGAATACAAGATTTGAAGAGAATTACACCTTGAGTACTACCAATAGTGGCCGCATTTCGGTCAATGTTTGCACCTGAATAAGCGTTCACGATCCTGGAGTGTGCTGGCAAATTGATGGCCGATTAACATCCGCACACTATACAAATATTTTGGAGAACGTGATGCTACCATCAGTGAGACAAGTTTTTCCTGAAAATTTTGTATTTCAGCATGTGAGAAATTTTACTTATACTTTAAAATATAATAACTACACTTTCGTTACAGGATATAATTCTCCAATTCATACTGGACGACTAGTAAGAGAATGGATAAATAACCACAACATCAATGTTTTGCCTTAGCCGGCAAAAAGTCCAGATTTGAACCCCATTGAAAACGTGTGGGGTTTCTTAGTAAAAAATATATATAAGAGAGACTTTAGGCCGACAAACCGCGACCAACTCTGGGAAAGTATTGAAAATGCTTGGGAAGAGCTGGTGGACTCATATGATATGAGAACGTTAATCGCTTCCATGCCAAGAAGATTAGAGAATATTGTAGCGTCAAATGGCTGTGCAATAAAATATTAATAAATAAATCCACTTTACTATTAGATAAACTTTTTATTTTGTTAATGTTTTAAAGAATAGAAACTCGTTTCCTTCATTTTTACCTTGTTAATATTTTTTAAAATTATACTAGTCGTATATGAGTAATATCAGAGTTAACCTTTATATATTATTATTAGTTATGATATAGTTATTATAATACTACACATGTAATTCTTCTACTCATGGCATTATTCTAATATAAAATGATCAAAGTAATATGTCTGCCATTATATATACTAAATTATCTACCTTTCTGATACGCTACTGAACAAAGTCCGATTTACTACGATAAAATTCAGGCATAATTTTCATGACTACCAAAAACCGTTCACATTTGGATGGCGCCAACTGTACATACATTATTAACACTCCTGTCCTATTGATCTATAATATGTCATATGTCAATAACAGACGGATTACAAGTCCAACCCTGCGTTACGGCACACGTAACACGAATCCTAATGATCATTGAGAATGTTATCTGTATGCAGATGGATGAGAATGAATAGCGAATATCTGCATCCGTAGAGAACCAAAATGCAAATTTGATTGATCCCTTCAACAAACATCCAGAATAATACAATACCAATAAAAGCAGAAACAAAACTTATTTACTCTTTTCATCATTTATTTAAACAACTAAAACAGTGTAAATATATATTTACATAAAACTTAGAATATTCCAACCCTTTAACATTATAACATATATTTAAGTAATCTTAACAACAATTTAACAACACTAAGGTTACAAATAAACAATATATACATCTACGTTTGCCGTAAATATCCTACATAAAATATTAGGAAGCAAAATATAGTATTAAAAAAATAAATCTTAGTCTTCATTCTTGTGTAAAGTGACCAGACGTCCGTCATTAGGACGGACAGTCCGTCATTCAGAAAGCTTGTCCGTCTTCAAGAGCAGTCCGTCAAACTGTCCGTCATTGAATTTTTTTTTTTTAAAATGTCCGTAATTACGTCTTCTAGGTTAATCTGAAGACGTATCGATTGTGATTAAATATTAATATTTCAAAAAGGCATCACATTCCAAAAGTCTATATTTTTATGTAAATGTATATTTCATTGAAATTCTGAAGTGCCAGGAAAACGCGTGACCTTGAAAGTTTTAAAAAATCACAGCGCGAAAAATTAACTCTAGCTTCGTCAATGTGAACCAACTCAACATGTCCGTCTTTGGCAAAATCAAAACTAGCTTCGTCAATGTAAAACAGCTGAACATGTCCGTCTTTGGCAAAATCAAAATCTGGTCACTTTATTCTTGTGGTATTAGGAAATAACATATAGCTACATGGGATAACTGTAGATACAGAGTTTAAATAAAATATTTAACAAATGATTTTATCAGCTATAATTAATACTGCGTGCCCTTTTTAAAAACATTTACCTAAAAATAATGATTTCTATGCTATTTTTTTTGCTATGTACAAATATTTATTGTATTTCATAGCAGTATACTTTATTTTCACAGTTATAATTTTTAAAAAAATGTAAGTGTAATCCAGTGAACACATAAAAGTCTGGTCAGTTTTTGACACACAAATTCAGCAATAATTCAGCAGTAACATCTTTATTTTACGATTTTCAAAAAGGCTATAAGTATTTAAAAAGATATGTTTCTTTCAAAATTTATTTTTCTTATAGTAATTCCTATGTTTAATTGATTTTTAATTAAAACAAGCCTTTAAATTATTTTTTGTGACTATTCATATTTTTCCACGGAAAGCACTGACCAAAAATTTTAATAGTACGAAACTTAATTTGAGGATCTTTTGTATAAATATTCAAAAGAAATGCTGTCTAAGAAATCTACTTCCACATCCAATAGTTCTACTTTTCTAGTGGAACTACATATTCTTTATAGTTTGATTATCAAGAAATCGTTAGAGTACAGACGTCAAAGTGCGCACAACCACAAGTACAGTATGTTCGTTCTACCTCGTACTACGTTCTTTGTGCACAAAGCGCGGGCAAAGCTATTCTTCGTGTATTCACTTGATGTCCTCCCTCCCTCCCTTCCTTCCTTAAATACACTGTCTTCACTCATTTCTAATATATGGCACATATTTCATATATTGCATTTTCGCTCAAACTTGAAATACTGACGTTTCAGAACACGTAGGCCTATTTAGACAATAACATTTTACGTACACGTAGATACATTTTTTATTCATATAGTTATACCAACAGCGTCCCTTGATCTGAGCAGATACCTACTAAGTAGGTCAGTAGGAGTGATTATATAAGTGATAATTGTATTGGAGAGTGGGTTCTGTGAAGAGACTAAATTGGTTCACTCACTTTTACAATTTAATTTGTTAAAATCAAAGGAAGCTATCGGTATACATTTAAATATTTTGAATTGACACATACATAGACATTGAAAATATTTTATACTGAATCAATAAAACAATCTTTAAGAAACAGCGCAGAGTTTGTTTTACAAAAACAACCAGACTTTGTACATACATACATGATTAATTATTATTTACTAATATATCAGCCTAGTAAGATATTTTACATTAACAGAACACATCGATCAACCTTGTTCTGCAGCGAAATTAAAATATGTAAGATTTTTACTGAAAAGAAACTGTGGTTCTCCGTAATATAAAACAATTTGTGCATGTATATATTATATGTATGAAACACATTTCTCAAGTTTATTATTTCTTTGTGCATAGTTCATGTTTTATTCACAATTATGACTGCATTTATGATGGTTGTTATTAAACGACAGGCTTTCAAAAGATGCAAAGTGTTACTTACACATTGTTATAAGGATTGTTGGTATACAGAGTGTTTCACGAAATCGTCTCGGTGGTCACGAAACATGATACTAACATTATTTCAAGCGAAAAATTCGTATGAATATGTATCCAATTCACTGTATTTATTGAGCTATGCGATTTTAAGATGTTTTTACAATTGTTGGGATTACATACATGTATTTTCAAACTTTCCACCTCCTAATTTAATACACATGGTGAGTTCGTGATAATTCTCACATTAGAGCTACGATAAAAAAGTTTGTACAGGCGTAACTTATTTTTTTTGAAATTTCAGAATATGCTGTGAGAAAAAACAATTGTAACAAAAATGTAGCAACTGGTTAACCCTTTCGAGTCTACTCGTAACATATGTACCATTACTGATTTCTCAATGACTGAAGATTCTATGGTCGAAGCAACGAATCAACCGTTTCACGTCACAACCCATTTATGACGCAGAACTACTAGTAAATGTATATGATAATTTCAAAACGACTTTGCGCCTAATTGATAGACAACACACAATACATACAATAAGATTCTGTATATGATTATTTGCAAATTTGCCAATATTTTTATTTTGTTACTGCTTGATATACTAATACAATATTCTGGAGGTACCTATTTTTTAATAAATCATTTTGAGTTGAGGTTAACGACCAACGTGAATTTTAGCCGTTCGCCGTGTAAACTCTTCCACCCAGTCATACCAACCCTTAAAACACATCTAATAATAAAAATTGTATTATCGGCTTACTTAAAAGATATTTCTTTAAAAAATATAACGGTGCACTCTTATTTATGTATATACCATTTAATATTCGACACGTATTATCAAAAATATTACAATGTTTGTTTCAATTTTGTATCTATTTGGGGTTGGTACGGATTGTGATGTAAAAACGTCATTAATGACGTGTAACGGCTGATTCGTTGCCTCGACTATACTACAGATACTTTGGGTAAAAGTATTACGATATAACCAAACCTCACTTTTTAACCAAAAATGTATATAACAATATATGGAAATGGTGCAAGTCTTTTGCGTCTTAAAATGTTTATATTTTTATTGAAAACATCGATTTTTCCATTCTGTATTGACAAAAAGGTATACCCCTTAAATATCTCTCCTAATGACCGTTTTGACGGTGGGACATGGGCAGCCCTTGATTTTCTCACTCGAAATAAGACGATAAACATAAACATGCTTAGATAAAATCTTTTTTCGATTCCGAAATACAGTGTGTTAAATTTGAAAATTAAAAAAAATATTCTTGATAATATTTTTATTATTACTTATTACTTTTAAAATTCGGCAAGAAGTTTTATTGTCATAAGCAGTGGCGGTGCGTGATATTTCAGTTAGCCATATCTTGAAAACGACACATGGGACCCACTTCACTTTTTAGGTGATGACTATACACCTCTTACAGAAAGGATTTATGGTGAAAAAATCGTCAGCAAAGTTTGCGAAAAAAATTTCAAAAACACTGGAGCACTCCCTGGGTTCTCAGTAACGCTCTGTGGGATATTTGCAGTATATATTTTTTTCATAATCTAGAAACAAATCAGGCGTCTAAATTCAAAACCCGACAAGTCACACATATTCTCAATTTGACTTTTTTACGCCATTGTATTTGTCTCTAAGGTGCCTACATATACTAATACATTTTAGTACAAATTTCGACATCTAATACTGTAAATTCCGTCTTAAAAATTAGGTTTATATGCAAAAACCGACACGTCCATATGGATTTTTTGTTCAAAACCCGACATGTCCAGGCCATCCAATGAGAGACAAGATATTGGTCACGTGTTGTTGACATTATGAGACAGGCTGTTTTGTTTTCATTCTGTTTTAGTTTTGATGCGATTTAGAAGTGTAGAGTATGGTAGTTGTTAATAATTATTATTTAAGAGAATCGTGTGTGAAACCAGCACAACTAAATTACTGGAAAAATATTTTGGAGAATATTGGCAATATGAGGAAACCCTCTCATTTTTCAAAAATGCTTTTGACAGATCAAATGTTAATTAAAATACCAACCCAACTTTAACACTAACCCTAGTGGAAGTTAGAGAAGATGGAGGGGAAAATACCGCAGTTTTTTGTTTAGAAGATTTAAATTGTGATATTTAAATAATATTTGTTATATTTGCTTAAATAAACGATGTTCATTATATTTTTAGTATTTTTTTGCTTTTTGAAACCATAATTTTGTGTAAATACCCGAATTGTCACTAATGTTAATGTTCAAATCCCGACGTGTCCAAAATTTAATCTCAAATTTTGATTTTTTTAAATTGGGAGCTTTTTACAATTTTATAATTCACTATAGAACTAGTTTCATTCTAATTTTATCTTGACTTTTGCTTATGATATTTTTTTACCTTGGTATTTTTTTTTTTGTTAAATCAAAGAACAACTTTCTTGTTGCACTGAGTACTTTCGAAAAACGCAAATATGTTTAAAACAGTCAATCGGAGCGTCATTTAAAAAGTACAACTTTTCCTGCAATAAAGGGTGTAAAAATCGATAATTGCAATAAAAGCATAGATATTATAAGACGCAAAAAACTTATACCATTTTTTTATACATTAAAAACGTTGCAGAGAGTGTCCTTTACAACTTATATCAAAATGATTGACAATTTAAAATTCCTGTCCTCAAAAACACCCAATCGCCAAATTTTGTAAAATAAAATGTTTTTTAAAAATGTTTTTTAAAGAAGTTGTTTACGGAAATCGAAAATAAGATTATAACTTTCACACCCTTTATCTTTGTTAGGTTCTCGGTAATCATATGTGCCAATCAGATTTCAAAGATAAATATTAATGTCTCTCCTGGATTGCAAATATGTCTATAAAACGAACACAAGATGAGATAGACTATTACACAAACCACTTATCGGATGTATCTGACTTATCAAATGGTTAATTTGATAAAATGGTGATCTGTGGAAGCCACCTGAGGATAAGACAGGACTGATGAGGATTTTATTTGTCCTGTGCTATCAGACTATTGGTACGCATACGTTCTGCTACTTCTTATTTATTTACTTATTTTCTAACAAAATACATAATTAGCCCTCAAGTGAGCTTATATACAACGATCTGTGCTATGCAATTATCATATAATACCGGTAGCACAAATTAGTCCTGAAAGGACTTTGTGATTTGTTATAAATATATTTGGAATTATATATTTTAATGGAAAACCCAACCTTTTTAAATTTTTTTATTATTCTTGTTCTTCTGATTACAACGATATTACATTTGTCGTTTTTTCTTCAAGAGTTTTTTGCAATATTATGCATTGACTATACATATAAAATAATATAGGTACTCGGCAATACAACGTAATTTATAGTAACATATGGACAGTTATCCTTAAACACTGCCTTGTTTCCTTTAAACTTCTTGATCAATTAAACAGCTGCTACATTTTTGTTTCAATTGTGTTTCTGACAGCATATTCTGAAATTTCAGAAAAAATAAGTTCCCAGTGTAAAAAGATGTTTCATAGTTCTAAAAATAATGGAGAAATGAGGGGTGGGAATGCTTACGAACTCACTCTGTACTTAGCTGCACGACAGCGAGCTGCGCGTGTTGCATTCATTATCTTAGCAGGCCTGTTTTTTATTTGTTCTGCAGCATTAAAAATTTCTTGAATTAATGTCTCGCGTGTTGCTACTTTTTCTACCCAAACCAAGTTATTCATGCAATCCCACACGTTATAAGCTAGAGGCGTAAGGTCTGAGGACCTGTCTCGTTCAATTTGTGTCCTACTTCAATCTTTCTAACGCCCAGGGTAATGCTAATTCAAGTGAACAGAGCAATCAGTTTCCGCCAACAGTGAGGAGTTTCACATGACTCAATACATACGCAATAGTGAATCGGACATACCTATATTCATATGAATTTTTTTGCTTGAAGTTATGTCAGGAATGTCGGGAGAACTTAGTGAAACGCCATACATAAAGATGTATTGGTAACTACATTACTGAAAATGATAAAAGCTACTGTCATATTTAAAAACACATTGGGTAAAAAAGTAAATAACTTCTAAAAAAATCTATAGTTCTTCCAAAAATGTATATTAACAATAATGCATTTTTCATTCTTAAAGTTATAAAGGCGAGTATGAAATTAAATGATACAAATCATTTATAAGGAAAAATACATCAATCTGTTAAAACAGATAAATGTTAAAAAAAATCAATCTGTACTAAAACTGATATAGCTAGTTCTTTTGATTGTTTATTTTGTACTATTTTTGTACTAAATTTGTACTTTTGGTTCTGCTGCAAAAACCTGAGGATGATTTATTTTGGTAATATGATACGAATTATATTCGACATATTGTCAGGAATATAGGGAAAATTGAAAATGAAAATTCAGACTAATGTGGCACCTTATTCAAGAAATACTCACAATCAGAACACGTTGTTAATATGTTATGTAACTACAATTCAGATAGTTGATGGCTGTGGAGTTTAAGTAGAAAATAAAATTGCTTAAAAATAATCTATAAACTTTAATTTAGAGTTTAGTTTTCACTTCAAATGCGTCTGTAACCAGTTTGTTAAAAGTTATTTTACAATATTTTCTCTTTACAAATTACATTTTCTGCTTAAAGATTACAATCACCAAATGCTTCGAATGTACCATAACGTATTTAAAACAAGCACTGACTGTGGATACTTCTCTACAGGATGCCACATAATTATTTGTATATAGTAACAAAACTCATAACATAGTAATTTGTATATAGTACCAAAACCATAAGTAACAAAATTGATGTTTTTGGGTAAAAATATTGCGCTTTAACCATACTTAAATTAGTCTAAAAGTTAATAATAACCAAGATACAGGGCGCCTAAAGTATTTTTTCTATTTTCGTAAATAATGTTAAAAAAAATAACATTTGTGCACAGAATTTGGTGAATGAGAGTTTTTTTGGTCGACGAATTTTAATTGGTCAACAATTTTGGTGTAAATTATAGACCTACTTATTTAAAAACGTCAAAATGAAATACAATATTTACAAAAAATTACGTTTGACTATTATGTGAATGAAATTGACGAATTGATTACTTGTCAAAAAATGATTCATATTTATGTCATAGTTAGGCGAATTTACTACTAGCGTCTAGCCAGCACCAGGTCACAGGCGATCCGACCAATCAAACCGAAAAAGAAAAACGGGCATGCTTCTAGACAATTTTACTGCTGAGAAATAAAATAAAACTGTAAATCCTGTAATCAATTTTCATTAAATAATAAGACAATTTTTGTCTGTATTTCCTTAAAAACTAGATTTTAATATCAAAAAAGAATCAAGCTAAGTTAGTAAGGTAATGGATTGCTTTAAACCTTTCATATCAAAATTTTGTGACTTACTGACTTCAAGTTTGCCGCCTTCACCGCGTTACACAAGTATTTCTCATTGGCCAGGATCACCCGTGACTTGGTACCGGCTAGACGCTAGTCGTTTTTTGTTGTACCTACTTGTCGTTTAATTTGTATTTTATATTAGTATGCGAATAGTTGTTCGAAGGAGATGTGCTGGCATATGTGTTTTAGCTTACACACATACGTAAAACCATTGGCAAATGACAATATTGATTGATGTTACGCACTTTTACAATCAGGCACTAGACCAGAATAAAATATAAAATGGTATTTCAAATTTTAACTCAAACAGCCCTACCGACAAACCAGATGCCTTCCATACGCCTGCGCTAGTGATTTGATTGCGATTGGTTCTCACCTCATGTTTACATCTACTGAACAAAGAAGTTAAATTATCAATTGCCCTTCATTCGGCTATGTACGCATTACGATGCCGCTTACTGTATAGTACTCAGAATGCCGCAGAGAGAGATCTTTACAAGCTACATAAATATTCCTTGCCCCAAAAAAAGTCTCACTTCAAAACATCACCAAATTGTATGCAAAATTGTTAGTCTTAGTTAAGTTATTTACGAAAATCGAAAATAAATATTGTACTATTTATTTCTTTATCTTGATTACTTTAAATTTTCAAATAAAGTACGTTTGGATAAACCGCAATTTTTTTATCCAAAAAATCTGCAGTTTTGCTGATTAAGTACCATCAATTATGAGACGTCCTGTTTATAAGGAGATACTACAGTAGTCCTGAGTAGAGCTACCAATTTGAAAGTCTTTTGTGTACAAGGTGAGTTCACATATAAACAGTTGTGTTATTCTGACCATATAAACTGGAACCAATTGACTAAAATTGAATAGAAACTCGGTACTTTAAACACTTATTGTAACTTTTAACAAAAGCAACTAATCCCGAAATATAAAGTTGTGGTATTAATTTTAGTGGTCCAATTCATATGCGATCGGGCTCGTATATGGAAAGCTCAACAGTTGGTAGCTCTAGTCCTGAGTGATGTTAAGTGTAAAGCGAAACCCAACATAATTTCCATTTTAAATGTTATTCTATGTCGACAAAAATGTATCATAAATAAAAGCATAATAAAAGATAAAATATGACAAATTAATAGAATATGATGCGAATATTAAAATTACCTTAAATTCTTCTAATTCTCGAATAATTAAAATCTTCGACTTTATCCACTAATATTTTAACTTCGCTGCCCTAATCTATAAAATGATATTACAAAGTAATAAGGCATGAACGGAATAACTTAATGGATACGTTTCTTACTATTAAACATATGATGTATATTTCCCAAGGTCAACATGTTGAGTCCGCGAACTTCGAGACCTTCCGTTCTCGACGGTCGCTGCTTATGATTCAGTGACAGGCCTTTTAGCCACCCAGGCGGCTATGCTCGGAATGTTGTAAACTTTTATTTTTAGGGCTTTCAGGGCCGGATACTGATCTAAAGCTGTTTTGCCGAAGATATTCTCGAAGCTCTCCAAGGAGACGGCGAATACGAAGTCGCACCAGGTTATCTGAAACAGTTATATCCAACTTGCTGTGAACAGATATAAAAGTGATGTCTACGGGATCACTACTTTTAGAGTTTGTTTTTCCGCATTAATGCGGATCAGGATGGCACGGTACCGGCTTTAATATGTGACATTTGAATAACTCCTCTAGCTCGAGCTCTATACTATTCAATGGGATTGCACAGAAACTTTGAAACCGTAAAATTCCACTGAAGTAATATGTACATACCTGCAATTTTATGAGCAAATGTGCATGTCAGTTGTTGCAACTATGTCGAAAACTTGCAGCATTTTTATTGCTTGCAATAAAAGTGGCGCGTCGATTTACAATATGCAATTTTTATTGCAAGAATCAGTTAATTTTGTTTTCCATCAATTGCACATTGTATAGTAGCAGCATTGTGAACATTGCTTATACAAGGTGTCCCAAAAAGGCAAAAAGGCAAGGTGTGCTATAGTCACTTTTGTAGAATCGATTAAAAATTGCTTCCTGAAGTAAATATTTCTTTGCCACGGTTTCAAATGAAGGCCGATTGTTGATTTTATTTTCATACTGAGCTCAATAACATGTCATTTGAATAAATTATAACATTTTAAAGCAACAGTCACGGTATTCAAAAAAAAAAAGAGAAATTCATTTTTAATGTTGTTTATTATCATCGCCTAACTTTGACTACTCACCCTTTACAAAAAATATGCTACATGGAATCTACAACTGTCCTTTAAAAAAGGGGTGTATCTAATATAGATTTCAAAATGATAATAAAAGTAGTGATTTAACTGTTAAAAAAAAGATTTTGCTCTCGAGGTTTTGAATCTCGAGGTAATTTCCCTATGTGTGAAACTCAATGTATATTGTTTAATTTTTTTGTTTTTTTTTTTCCTTTTAATATGAAGACTGTGTGGAATAATTTAAAATAAAACTATAAACTATTTCAAGTAAAAAATGCTCAAAAGTTTTGAATTTTATTACATTTTTACAACAATAGCTGAGGCAGACAGTAGCAAAAGGAGGCACGTCGCTGTGCTTGTGAATATAAGAACGAGATGCAGCTTGAGGGATGGTCCCTCAAGCTGCATCGCGACCGATCTCATTCCAAGGTCAGTACGTTATACTACTGCGCATGGGTTACGTAGTGTTTTCGTATTCGTATACTTTGTACTACCGGCATTGTTAATCTGGATTATCCTAACGTAAACAAAATCCAGAGTAACGAAGTTAGGTCAGTAGTACAAATACACGAATACGAAAACAATATTTGTACACCTCTTTTGGTGCGCCTTGCGCCATCTTTTGAGGACAGTTGTCGAATCCATGTAGTACATTTTTTTTATAAAGGGTGGATAGTCAAAGTTAGGCGATACTATAACATTGAATTTCTACGATAACGTAAACAATGAATTTCTTTTTTTTTATGTATCATGACTGTTGTGGTACAATATTATAGTTTATTCAAAATGTGTGTTATTCAGCTCCATACAATAACAAAAAATTAACAATCGGCAGTGGAACAAAAATATCCTTTTTTTGTCAAATGTCCAGTGAGCATCTGATCTGTACCTCCCTTGCTCGATGTTGCTTTTTGGGATACCCTGTATGTATATACAATTAATGTATGCACTCATGTAAATCTCAATCATCTCATATAAATGGGAAATGGGATTTTGTGTTTTTGTTAAACAAGCAACTAACAGCACTAAGTCTGTTGGATTTTTACCAGATTACAATTACCAGATTCAGAATTGGAATTCATGTTGGTATCCAATTAATTACACTACACTAAAATTTTGGATATTTTATGCCCTTGGGCAATGAATAGTTGTTGTTGTTTCCGAAGTAATTTTTCCCGCTGAAAAGAAATCCGGACTCAGAATTGCTCTATCATGTCAGATTTTGAGATATTCTAACCTAAAAGTGCAAAAAACACTTTTTTTGACATATTTGAGGTTATGTAGCACCGGAATTTTTTTTCTTCACAAACCATGTTGTGGAATCTAATAATACAAGTCTTCCTCTTTCTAATGCCGTTGAGTTTGCTCAAGTATCTTTTTTTTTCGCCTAGATATCGCATTTTGATATTTTTATGTTTAGGATATTTCCTATACCTGAAAACCCATTAGGGACACGTGTATATCAAAATATTGTTTTTTTTTTTTATATATAAGAAACGTAAAAAATATTTTATATATAAAAAAAAAGTCTATATTTTCTTATGTCAAAAGATCTGCTTGTTAAGAATCTAAGGTCAGATTTTCAAAATTTTTTCGAAGAAAATTCATTATGACCGACCTGAATTGACTAAAGGTACAAAATAGCGTCTATGAAACTTTCATGAACTTTTTTTTTTGTTTTAATGAAAGAACTGCGTCGTTATTTAGATTCTTTTGTATACTAGAAATTTAAATTAAATAAAAATAAAAATAAAGGATAATAAGAATTATATTCCTTATGCCGGAAGCAATATGGCGACATCATCATTACGACATATCATTTTCTGTTTTCGAAGTAGCTGAAGTTAGAATGTTGAAGCTGAAGAATTTGATGTTATATTTTCATTTTTTTTACTTATATTACAACTCAGGTCGACCATATTGAATTTTCTTCGAAAAATTTTGAAAATCTGACCTTAGATTCTGAACGAGCAGATCTTTTGATATAAGGAAATATTGACTTTTTTATTGATATATAAAATATTTTTTTCCTACGTTTCTTAATAAAAAAAAAATCTTTTGATATACACGTGTCCCTAATGAGTTTTCAGGTATAGTGAATATCACATGAACATGAAAATTTAAAAATGCGATATCTCAGCAAAAAAAAGATATTTGGGCAAACTCTACGGCATTTGGGTGCTACATAACCTCGAATATGTCAAAAAAATAGTGTTTTTTGCACTTTTAAGTTAGAATATCTCAAAAATCTGACGTGATAGAGCACTTCTGAGCCCGGATTTCTTTTAGCGGGTAAAATTACTTCCGAAACAATTGTTCATTGTCCAGGGGCAAAATCTTGCAGAGTAGTGTTATTAACCGTAACCAGACTTACATGCAAAATATTATAGGAATTTCCATGCTACATTGTGTCTTGCAAGAAATTGCATAGTGTAAATTAAAAAAATCCTGCCGCAAGAAGTTGCTGAACCAAACTGCAAGCACACATTGCGTAAGTGGAAATCTGTTTTAAGAGATGAGATATCGCTTAAATTAGAAAAAAAAAATAGAAAATGACGCGTTTCGATTTCCAACTTTCCAGAAATTTCAGAAAAATATGATATAAAGAGAAAGTCTTCAAGTACAAGTTGGATTGCATTCGGTTTTCTATTTAAAATTTGCAAATTCATAATAATATCATTTCGACACTAGTTTTTTTTCGGCGCCCAACTTTTGGTTTTTGTTATGGACACCCATATTTTTTTAGTATCGAGTCAGCAGTACCTATTAAGGGGACCGCCTACTTAGAGGGTCAAAAAAATCGATTTGTTTTTTTTCCTTAAATTGAAAGTATATCATCTGTAGAATATGCTCCCAAAGTTTTAAGTCCGAATTCGAACTGTAAACAGTCGAAATATAATATATAGTGCGCGTGCTCCGAAGCGTCGGTAGAACGAAGCCGAATCAAGACGAATCAAGCCGAAACAATTGCGAAGGAATTAACAGTTTGAAGAAGAGGAGGGACTTTCTTATGGAGCAGTGATAGCAGATTGACCAACAAGTTAAGGTAAATAAACGAAAACAAATTTTTTATCGACTATTTTTCATGTATGAAAACTTTAAACGCGTTTTTCTCGCAACGATGTTTTTCAAATTGGCGTGCACGATTACTCAAAAACTACTGGACGGATTGACTTTGTTTTTTTTTTTAATTAAAGCTTATTTAATTACCTTCTATTTGAACTAAAAAAATCAGTAAAAATTATTGCCAAAAAAAAGTTATTAACAAAAACACGAAAATTTTCCACAAAAAATCAATTTTTTTTTAAACATTTTTTTTTATTTATTTTAATAAATCCATGATTTTTTTTCAGTTCAAATAGAAGTTATACTCATAAACTTTACAAAATTCTTTTATTTTTATGATTCAGATGATTCTATGGGACGCTATCCTGCACGCCGTGGAGAAGGAATTTTCAAAGCCATCGGCATTCAATTATTAATAACTTTTATTTAAACATATGAAATTTAATAAAACATTTCTTTTTTGTAAACCTTTTGATATACATAATAAACAGTAAAAATTTCAAAGCAATCCATTGGTAGTTTCTTTGTAAAAAAAATCACGAAAAGGTGCTTGATTTTGACCTCCTAATGTAGGCGGTCCCCTTAATAAAGAACTACCAAAACGTAACATCTATCATTTCGACGCTGACCGTGGTGAGCCCAAGTTTTATTTTTGTGATGAACTTATTGCAATATTATTTATGAACTAATATTCTACTGCTTAAAAACTCACGTATTTGGTACGATTGAACTCACAAAATTATAAGGAATTCAAATATGCAGTAACATATAGCGTGTTTGATTTAAAATTCTGATGAATGACAATACCCCGAAACAACCTTAGTCCGATTCACTGCTTCTTTTCCTAGGTCTTAGGAACGAGTTGCTAAGCACAACACAACTGCAACCCTTTCTCGCCTCCAGCCGACGGAATTTTACCGCGATGGAATCGCCGAATTATTTCCAAATTCCAAATTATTTTGACGATTAAGGTTGTTTTGTTTAAAAGTTGTGAATAAATACTTCAAGTGAAAAAACGGTACCAACTTTCTTACTGACCGAATACTATGTAAGGTCGGGTTTTCTGATTTGTATGCTTTCGTAATTCCAGAGTAAGCTTACAATGTATATGCCCACGATCGCGATCCTACTGAATAGCACTAAAATTGCGAATTCTTGTTAAACCACAAAATTCAAAAACTATTAACTAATATTTAAAAAGTCAAGATTTGATTTTATCTGAATGCGGTCCTGTTTAAGTAATCGGGGCTTGTGTTTCACACATCCCAACCCCAGAATTGGACGTCCTTTGTTCTCGTACAGAAGATACAGCCGCGCTTGATCTAGTCGGTCTGTGTTTATTTGGTCGCCCCTTTGACCTTCTATATTTTTTTAAAGAAACACTGAAAATATAGATATTATTTAATGTTTTTTAAAACAACACTGTCTCCTGTAACTACTCATATCAATGTAAGAAACTGGTTTAATTGTTTTTTGACATCGAATTAACAGGCATTTCTCAAAATTTAACTCTAAGTAAAATTTTGAGCCGAAGATAAACATTATTTAATTACAAAATGTCTGAATGTTAGTATGAATATAAACGTTTTAATAAGATTTATAAAAGCACACCTTTTTAGACTCAATTTATAACTATAAATTACCCTAACAGGCACCTATCAAGTTTATTTATGAATCTATTCTTTAGCTTCAAAAATCAAATATATAAATAATGTATACCTATGATGTATCACCCGCAATATTTATATACGCTTAGAAATGTATGTCTGTGCTAACAATGTGGAATTTCTTTATTGATTACTGGAGACGGAGAGCTTGGAAATTCGCACAACTGACGCAGATTGTTTTGATCATTAATTGACTGCGTTTTAACTAGAGAGATGTAGGTGGCACATAAATTGGTTTCTATCTGTCTGATGTATAAGACACCGTTTCTCTTTTGAAAAACAAATTACAGTGCTTTTTTGTTGGTATACCAAGTGACACAGACATGTAACAGCCTTAACGTATTATACGAGCCCTAACAACTGTATGTTCGGACAAACGCATTTTTTTCAAAAAAATTGTTCGATCCCATGTAAAAACTGTATGTTCGGACAAACGAATTTTTTTCAAAAAAATTGTTCGCTCCCATGTAAAAACTGTATGTTCGGACAAACGAATTTTTTCAAAAAAATTGTTCGCTCCCATGTAAAAATATACAACCACGCTTTAAAAATCTAAAATATATAAAATTACATACATTTTCAAGATAATATTATGCTAAAAATTATTATTAGCTTGGATTTGTTATGAATTTATGGTCAAAAATATAAAAATCTGCTAAAAATGCTGACAACTAAATGTTTGTTGTTGTCGCAGTAACCATTAATTTCACAATTAGATGTGTCAATCACAGGTGATTTCTGGTAGTTTTTGCGAATATTCGTTATTTTTAAATAAAAATGGCCCGTGGACGTGCGACTGATCAAAAATTGCGGCAGCTCATTGTAAAAAAATACTGCAGTGGCAAAAAAGATCCGCGAAATTGCGGAAGAATTGTGCTTTGCAAGTCTACTGTTGGGGACATATTAAAGCATTACCGCGAGACTGAAAATTTGGATGTAAAAGGGAAAATTCCTGGAAGACCCAGACTTGTTACTGAAAGGAGCCAAAGGTTGTTGTTGAAAATTTGCAAAAAATGTCGACGGAACACCTTAAGGGATATAACAACGCAATGGAACTCTGAAACAGGAAAAAGGCTATCCCGCGAATGTTGCAGAAAATACATTAATTAGTCTAGGCTCAGTTTTTATAAGGTAATACTATTTTATTTCAGTTTTCGTAAGTGAGCGTAGGCTAAAGAAAAGCCTTTATTAACTGAGGCACAAAAAATCGACTGAATTGGGGCAAATCGAAGGTATCGTGGACTGTAGAAGACTGGTCAAAAGTAATTTTCAGTGACGAGTCCAAATTTGATGTATGCGTAGACGATCATAGAAAAAGAGTAATAACAACAACAAGTGAAGCCTTTCATAAGGACTGCCTTAAACGAACCGTAAAATTCCCGAAGGGTGTCATGATTTGGGGATGTACGTCCGCTTAAGGTTTGGGACAGTATGAGGTCATAGAGGGTACCCACATTGAAACATTGTGGCATAAGATAAAAAAGAGTTTTAAGGATCTTCTCACGGAACGAACCTCAAAGAACGGTCTCTACTTCAATGGAAAAAATCGGCGAAATTTGGGACCCCTTTTCACCAGAACTCTGTCGAGGCTTGGTTGACGCAATGCCTGGAAGAATTCGGGCCGTGATTAAGGCAAAACGTGACGTAACACCTTATTAATACTTAAAATATTTTTTCCGAACATTTAGTTGCCAGTTATTTTGTTATATTTTATTTGTTTTGTTAAGTTGTGACATTGTTAATTTGGTTTTTTGAAAACATTAATTAAAATATACTTTTAAATTCTTTAAATTCTTATGTACTGTCAGCTGCATTAGTCAATTTTTGCTTCATTATACATAAAAACAGTCTAATACGCGAAAAATGCGTTTGTCCGAACATATAGTTATTAGGGCTCGTATTAATTTATAAACAAATTAGTAGCTGCTACATGTTCCAGTATAAAAAAGCACAAATGTTAATAAAACCATGGGATATAATTCTAAGTTTATTTAAAAAAAACTTCTAAAACCAATGCGTAAATATGAATATAATATTATAATTAGCGTATCATTATAAGTATTATATCGTAAATATGATAATTAGAGCTTGTAGGTTAATAATACATTCCAGGACTGGTCTTAACTTAACCGGAATATTGTTACAACGAGTCATTAAAAAAAGTCATCAAATCTGGCTATGCACCAGAGAAATACAAATAGCGGTTATGTTGAGGCTCGAAACTAAATGTTGTTGTTGTCAAACTTTTGCGAAATGACTGTCACAATTGTAAAATAAATAATGGCTGTCATATAATTTAACAGCCTTGACAATTAAATAAGAGTATATATTTAAGATCAAGAATAGAAATACGTCTTTTTTTGGTCGGTGTGTGACAGTGTACTAACGTGGCACGTAAAAACAGATGTTTTTCAGCATGTTGCTACCGACAAACATAAAGTCAGTATAAGTGATAGTGTGAGTGTGCGAGACAGATAAAGACAATTTAACTTAGATTTAGTCAAAATAACGGTAGCGTATAATATTCCATTCGCCAAATTAGATTATCCCGAGTTCAGTTCAAGTTGTCCAGAACGCTGTGAGTGGAAAGTACACGAAGTTAGTTTACCTGCAGAAACAACTGTTTCTTTTCTCGACGATATTACATAGCATCACTGTGTGAAGACATAAAAAAAATATCGTCTCGGAATTGCATGATAAACCTATATAGCTTAGCGTTGACGAATCAACGGATGTTAAAGGACATAACATACCTAGCGTAGTGGTTGTGGGACAAAAAGGCATGAAAGTGCATTTGAAAGTTTCAAGGACATATAGTACCGAATTGCCGAATCTGTTACTCTAGTGTTGACAGCCTTGAATCTGATATAAGTAATATTATACAGGTATTTGTGAAAGCAACATCCAAATGGGGGTTAGGTGGGAAGGCGCTCAATGGCGAATCTAGCCCCCGATAAATCTAAAGACACAAAATAAAACGTTTTCGGACGTCCTACCAAGGACACCACTACCAGCGTAACCTATTGTGACTCGTTGGGACACATGGGTACAGGCAGCTATAAGTGACAGGCAGTAGAGCTTAACTCCTGTACATATGGAACAGTTATTGATAACACAGCCCCATAAAAAAAATTGGTCAAACCCAAAACGTAGACCCCTCTACCCCAATGTATTTTGATGCTCTGAAACCGATTATGACATTAAAAATTAATTTTAACTATTGAATTTTCCGCTAGCACCCCCCCCTGACATTAAAATCATTTTTAATGTCATATTCGGTTTTAGAAAGCTAAAATACATAAGAATACAGATACATTTTTAATTTTTATAAAAACTTCAACTTTAACCCCTCGGGAGGATCGTAAAGGTGTGCTAATGGAAATGGTAAAACTAAAATAATTTTTTATTGTCATATTTGGATTTAGAATGCCAAACTACAGAAGAATACACATGAATTTGAAATTTGTATAAAAACTTCAATTTTAACCCCAGGGGGGTCGTAAGGGGGTGCTAGCGGAAAATTCAATAGTTAAAATCAATTTTTAATGTCATATCGGTTTCAGCGCATCAAAATGCATGGGAGTAGAGGGGTCTACCTTCTGGGTTTGACCAATGTGAGGCTCACAGCCTCTGGGGGTTGAAATTGAAGTTTTTTTAAACATTTCAAATGTATGTGTATTCTTATGTATTTTGGCATTCTAAAACCAAATATGACAATAAAAAAAATATTTTATTTATACCATTTTCCATTAGCACCCCTTTACGTCCCTCCTGAGGGATTAAAATTGAAGTTTTTTTAAGAATTAAAAATGTATGTATATTCTTATGTATTTTAGCGTTCTAAAACCGAATATGACATTACAAATGATTTTAATGTCAGGGGGTCGTAAGGGGGTGCTAGCGGAAAATTCAATAGTTGAAATCAATTTTTTGTCATAATCGGTTTCAGCGCATCAAAATACATGGGAGTAGAGGAGTCTACCTTCTGGGTTTGACCAATTTTTTTTTGTGGGGCTATGTAATTTATGGAAACTCAACTGGCAGGTTACCGTGTGTATACAAGTTTTGTGTCTTGTGATTATGGTCCCTTTGCCGATTAGTTAGGCTACAACAATCACCATCGCATGTATAATAATATATTTTACATAATAATACTATATTTTACAGGATGTTATACTGTTTAACATTTCAGAACGCATTAATAGTGGTATCCTGGAGCCGCCCCTGGTAAAACACGGATCTATTATTAACCTCCGAGCTCTAATTATAATATACTCATACTCTATAATATATTATATTGTGTATGTATATGTACATTGTATCAAGTTAAACGTGAAACGGTCTTTGAAGTATTAGTTAGAAAAATAGATTTTTTTTATAAAAATCTGCAAAGTGATCGCTTCCACATCTAATTATTCCACACTTTCAGATATCATATCCTATATAACCTATAACTTAATAAAAAAACTGTCCTCGCTTATTTACTGTGTATCTGACAAGTGACCGACTGGATTTATTTAATACGTGTTTTACGCGTCTGTGTGGATAAAATGTTATTGACAGCTCACCCAGGTTTGGAATTATGTTTCAACATTAATAAAATCTCCTTATACAAAGTTTGAGAACGACGTTGTAGACGCTAAACATATTACTTTCTAGCTCAATGCATGCATGCTTAGGGTGAGTTTGTAAGAATTCCCACCGCCTTTTCTCTGCTTAGAGCTATGAAAATATTTTTTTTTATAATTTAAAACTTAAAAAAAAGAATTTGCTGTCAGAAATACAATTGAAAGAAAAATGTAGCAGCTGTTAAATTAGCATATCTTTTTTAAAATGGAATTAAAATGAAATCCGCTATGCTGTACAGCTATATAACATATACCATACTTCCTTCCGCAAGTTTTTAAAATGTCGTACATCGGATACGTAAAATAATATAGTTGACAATATGACATAATTTATAGTAAATTTTTGCTAGGTACTTTTTCTTTATTGTCAAAAATAAATACAAAAATTTACCTAGTTAACATATTTCTATAAATGATGATTATTAGTACATGCCAATTGTGTCCCGTACCTATGCTATATGGTTGTAATCTGAAGAACTAACGGAATTGTCGTGAATAATTGACTTAACTCTGACTAACTAGTAAAAAATTGACTAACGTGTACAAGGTATCCAAAAATTATGAATAAATAATTACAAGTTTTAAACTGCAATAACTGGAAAATTTGTTTGCTTTAAATAGAACACCCTGTATTTTATGTCAAAATCAGCTGTAAAGTTTAATCCTCTATCGAATACTATTACACTTTCCTAACTGTTTCCTATAGGTAACTGATTTAACCAATTTAATATTTATTAAGTCATTTATATCATATTTTTCACAAAATACAAAATATTTCAAAATCCTTGAGGTTTAGACGAGGTAAACCTTTAATCGTAGAATCCAAAAATGTTATTGATATTTTCGTTTAAAGTATTCAATGTAACAACAAAGTTGATCTTTGAATAAAAAAAAACATCATAAGTCGAGTTAATTAAATAAAACTAGTCGTGTAGTATATTAGAGAAATTGTAAAAATCTCCCAACTTAATAAAATCTCAAAGGATTTGAAATAAAATGTATTAACCTTTAAGTGCTCATGTATCAATCTCGAAAATTATTTTCAATTTTCTACTTTTACTACTACTCTATCTCTACTAAACTATTAATATTAATCTCTTAATCTACTATTTTTTTTATTTTCAACTTTATCACTTTACTTCGGAAACGAAAAATACTGTACTTAAGCATGTTTGTGTCAATCGTCTTATTTTGAGTGAGATATTCATGAGCTGCCCATGTCCCATCATTAACGGGATATTAGTTGTAAATTTTACAATAATAATTTAAATAGGTTGTTGCACTGAACATTTTCAACGGAAATATCTCTAAAACGGTAATTCGGAGCGATCTTATAGATATATATAAATGGTAGACCTTTTCTGTCAATAAATGATGAAAAAAATCAATATTTGCAACACACATATGTTCAAAAAAATTACACCATTTTTTATGAATTCAGACATAACAAATTAAAAGCCCTCTCCTCAAAAAACCTCCAATCACCAAATTGTGAGAAAATGTTTTTTAAAGAAGTTATTTACGGAAATCGAAAATACAATTATAATTTTGACACCCTGTATCTTGATTACCAATAACTTTTGGACCAAGGTAAGTTTAGTTAAATCGTAATATTTTTACCCAAAGAATCTGTAGTTTGGCTGTGACCCCTTAATAATGGGACACTGTATTCTTAATTCGAACTCCAAGTTTTGCGATTTTTAACATTCTTATAGTATATAACCGTCATCTGTACCTACTAGGGCTAGAACCAAATGGTACATGCCAGGGTCGAACTTGAGCCTGCATGCTGCAGTGAATAAATAGTGACTTACTAAGTAACATTGTTTTCTCTTACTTTTCCCGCATCTGTTGTCACACTCTTACACCTCGTCGTCCTCATATAGGAATTCACTTCTTGGGATTCCATTTCTTTTATTTTCTCGGTGTTTTAGCGACTTTACGTGCTTTTCACATTCAGACCTATGATGTATCTTGACGTTATTTATAACAGTGATAATTCTTGTCCAATCATGCTTACCATTTTTAAATAATCCCAGTTTTCTATTGGCGGAAGCTGTTAACAACGGTGTTATAAATAACGGCAAATGATACACCATACGTCTGATTGTCCTTTTCTGTAAACATGTAAGTAACACTTGCATATTTCACAGTACACAGCGGTAGCTTTAACACTTAAATCTGGAAAACCCTGCGCAATTGTTTTTAATTGATAAGCAAATGGGGCTGGCGTTTTAACCATCATTATAATATCAATTAAGTATAACAATCAGTAATGCACAATTAGCGGCGCGCGACCTTCAAAGGACTAAATAAATATGGAACCTGTTTCGCGTCGCAGTCGCCCCGGCTCCCGCCGCGCTGGCCGGGCCGCGGCCACCTGGAATACGGGATACCGATACGCGGCCGCCTGGAAGACGGTCGGTAGCCGAGAATTTTGTTCTAGCCCTAGTACCTACATATGTTAATACATATGTATCATCTCTTTTTCATTTGTACCTACTAGGGCTAGAACAAGTCTCGGATACCGACCGTCTTCCAGGCGGCCGCGTATCGGTATCCCATATTCCAGGTGGCCGTGACTTGGCCAGCGGGGTGGGGGCCGGGACGACACTGCGACACAAAACAGGTTCCGTATTTATTTAGTTCTTTGAAGGTCGCGCGCTTGTAATTGTGCATTACTGATTGTTATATTTAATTGATATTATAAAGATGGTTAAAACGCCAGCCCCATTTGCTTATCAATTAAAAAAAATGTGCATGGTTTTCCAGATTTGAAGTGTTAAAGCTACCACTGTGTACTGTGAAATATGCAAGTGTTACTTACATGTTTACAGAAAAGGACAATGTGAAAAGCACGTAAAGTCGCTAAAACACCAAGAAAATTAAAGAAATGGAATCCCAAGAAGTGAATTCCTATATGAGGACGACGAGGTGTAAGAGTGTGACACCAGATGTGGGAAAAGTAAAAGAAAACAATATTACTTAGTAAGTCACTATTTATTCACTGCAGCATGCATGCTCAAGTTCGACCATGGCATGTACCATTTGGTTCTAGCCCTAGTACCTGCATATGTTAATACATATGTATTAACATATGTAGGTACAGATGAAGGTTATCTTATATACATATAAAAATCTCATGTCACGGTGTTTGTGGTCGCACTCCTCCGAAACGGTTCGACCGATTTTTATGAAATTCTTTATGTATATTTGGTAGGTATGAGAATAGGTCGTAAAGTATATTTCATACCGCTAGGTGATTAGGGTGTCCCTATAGAGTATCTGCAGAAAGGCGGAGCTTAGCGATTCGCGACAACAGCGCTCGCGGCGGCTTACTCTATAAGTTTCGTGCTGGCATATTATAAGAAGACAATACGCAAAATACCATTTATTGCTCATTATGTCATTGTAATCATTGCGGAAGCCATCCAATTCATAAAAGTAATAAACTATAACTTGAACACGAAGAACTCTGGACGTCACATCTTGAATTAGCATCGGGCATATTAGCAGTGCAGTGTTTTGTGTCGCGCTACATAACCTAAAGTGACCAGACGTCCGTCATTATGACGGCCAGTCCGTCATTCAGAAAGCTTGTCCGTCTTCAAGAGCAGTCCGTCAAACTGTCCGTCATTGAAATTTTTTTATTAAAATGTCCGTAATTACGTCTTCTAGGTTAATCTGAAGACGTATTGACGTATCGTATCGATCGTGATTAAATATCAGTATTTCAAAAAGGCATCAAATTCCAAAAAAATAGGTATCTTTGTGAAAGTCTATATTTTTATGTAAATGTATTTTTCATTGAAATTCTGAAGTGCCAGAAAACGCGTGACATTGAAAGTTTTAAAAATTTTCGCCTGCGGCGCTATTTAGTTCGCGCCTCATGGCGCGAAACATAAACTCTAGCTTCGTCAGTGTGAACCAGCTGAACATGTCCGTCTTTGGCAAAATCAAATTCTAGTCACTTTAACATTTTCGATGACATTGTTCTTATGGCAGCTATTTTGGTTAATTTACAACCTCCAATTTTGAAAGTAAGCACTCGTGAAGATTTTAGCGAATAAGGATTAGTAATATATATTTCTGTACAAAATTAATATAAACAAGAAATGTTCAAATTTGAAGAATAAAATAATGCATACATGTGTATGTAACGAAATAAATATTATTTATTTTTCGACGCAACACCAAGAGAGTTGTATAAAACATTTGTCAAAAATATATAAATTGCGGTACATTTAAGACTGTCATTTAATAAAATATAAATATCATTAAACCTGACTCTTTATTTAATGGCACTATTGTTGTACATACTAATCTATTATATATAATTTTGCACGTTATTATTTTCTATATCAGACATTTCACTTAATTCTTTACAATTACATTCATAACCTATAAATCAAATAGTTTAGACAGTTTCAACACAAAATATAAATATGATTCTCGTGAAAATTATACTTACTTTATCAAGAAATTCTTCCCCGTGCAATTAATAACATTTGCAACACTGTAAATTCTTTCCCAAATTCAAAAATAGTACAAAAAACAATTCGACGCATATGACACAATACAAAATCCACAGTACAAAAGTTATCAAAAACCCCGCGCGCGGCGCTTCTAGTTATTCTGCAGATAGTCTATCCAGAAAAAAATTTTCTATTTTTTTTGACAATTTTTTTTTTTGTATTTTTTTTTTTTGATTTGGCATCTAAAAAATACCTATAAACCCGAATTTTCAATATGGCAGAACAACGTTTGCCGGGTCAGCTAGTATACTATAAGAATGTTAAAAATCACAAAACTTGGAGTTCGAATTAAGTCCTCGATTTATTTTTAAAAGTATAACGTGGATGAGTAAATGTTCTCATTAGATAACATCCGAAAACTGAATAGGTATTTACAAAATTTTGAGGTTTATCCTTTCAGGGAGAATCCTCAGCTGAAATCCAGAACAGTCGTAATTCACACATTCATTCTGCGCCTGCATGAGCTTATTTTAAACTTTTACGTTGGCATTTCTATACATCCTCCAGAATAAGACTTAATTTACAACAAAGATACGTATTGCAAATGACGAACGAAACTCGGGAACGAGAGAAAGAAAGATTAAAGTTTTAATTCGTATTTCGCCGAGTAAAGATTCACAGGTGGTCGATAAAAGCTTCTCAAGAGACCATTGCCGGGCGAACTAGAAAAAGCTGAATACGTACAGAAATTAGTAATTTCACACAATAAGATGAGAGCTGAGACGTCTGCAGCGGAAGTTAAGTGGGAAAAAAGCTTTTTTAAACGCAATGAAATAACGTAGTGACTGAAATTCGCCGGAGAGAACATTCGAAACTGTAAAATGTAAATCTGGTACGAGTAATGTACGAATAAATGAATAAATCACAATTATAAAAGGCTCCCTGTGCAACTTTATACATATACTAAGTTCTTTTGGCTGTCTCGCAGAATTGGATATATGTTTTTATCCAACAGTACCTATATACATAGTTCGTACAGAAATTTGCATTCCATTAACATAGTAACATTAACATAGTAATTGCCATTAACATAGTAATTGCTCGTTCAGAACTGTCTTGTTATATTCTCTGTGATGTCATTACAATTCATTTTTTATTGGTTTATAAACATTTATTTCTTTCATGTGATAACTTCTTGCTTTTGTTACTTCTACATCCACATAGTGGAGTGGAAGTATGGTATTGCTGTAAGTTAAAAAAAGTCTATGAGGTATATGTTCTGCCTGCCTATTTGTGTATACGATAACTCTAGAATGCTTAAAAATATCAACTTCAAATTTGGAGCACTAAGTACCTACCATAACGACGGTATCTAACGGTTATTATCTTAAAAGAGTGGGAGACTGACTTTGTGAATTAATTTAGATACATAAACACATGATTAAGTCTTTACTCTCATTCAGATCAGATTGGTCATATTAGTCAGTATATACGTCATACAAGTCATATGGATCATAAAAGTTTAAAGGTAATCAAAACCTTAGCGGTCATGTGAGTCATAAAGTTTAAATAGGTAAAAAAGTCATATTGCCCATAAAGATCATATTACATACGTCATAAAGGTCATAAACGCTATATAGAGAATATAGATTTTATTAAAGGAATACCTAAAGGATCAAATAAGTCATAAAAATTCAACAAGTTATAAACGTCATAGCCTTATGTGATGTAATGCAATAAAGATTATATCCTAATATCCTAATAATGTGGTATATCCTAATAACCTAATAACAGACTTTTAAGAATACAACATAATGTTTTTAGAAATCCAGTCTAATTAAATGCGGCAAAATTAGATGTGGAAGTAGTGATTCCTTAGGCAGCGGATTTTTACTTGTGTTATATGTTTGGTGACAAAAATATGCTATATTACTATATTCCCGATTATATCTACGTAATGTAGATGTAAATGAAAAAATGAGTCTTAATTCATATAAATGAATTGAAGACACAGGCCGACGAAATATTTTATCAGAAACCAGAGAATACTTTTCCGAAGGTTTTCGACGTGCTGGATCCGAATCTGACCTCAGAATTACTCTGACGTCTCAGGTTTTCAGGATATTCTACCCTAAAGTCCAAAATCAAGGTTCTTCGGTATGTTTGAGGTGACGTCACATCACTAGGTAATTATTTTTACTCAATAATTTACGGATTCTGAAAGAGCTACTCTTGCCCTTCAAAACCCGTTTTGATTTATCCTAATATGTTTTCTTCTTCGAAAAATCGCATTTTGAAATAGTTAAAATATAAATAAGCAAATTACAGAAAACGCGTATTTATTTTTAGGAAAAAACTTATTATTTGCTCTGTTTCCCGTTCAATCTTTCTGAAAATTTAGATATAGGGGTTTTGGAGGTCGCTGATTGCGAATTTGGTTATTGAATTATTTGCAAAATTCCAATTGGCGGACCCAAGATGGCGGACTAAAAGATTGATAATGTGTTCATTGAAATTGTGTATTTTGCTTCAAAAATTTTGTACTCAGGGGTTATTAAAGAAATTTTTTTTGTAAAAAAAACGCGTTTTCTGCAATTTGTATTTTTATAACTATTTCAAAATGTGATTTCTCGAAGAAGAAAAAAAATATCAGGATAAATAAAAATGGAAGGGTAAGAGTAGCTCTTTCAGAATCCGTGAATGATTATAATTACCTTGTGATATGATATAACCTCAAATATACCGAAAAAACGTGATTTTTTACACTTTTAGGTTAGAATATCTCGAAAACTTGAGACGTCCGATCAATTCTGAGATCAGATTCGCATTCAACAAGTCGAAAACCGTTAGAAAAGTATACTCTGGTTTTTAGTGAATTTTTTTGTCGGACTGTGATTTTTTTTAGTCGACTCTTCGATATTTCGTTACATACATAAGCAAGTCATTGGGCTATATAATTAGGTAACCCACTTTATATGTTATCTTTTTTTGTTATTGTAACTATACTTCAACCAAAAACTAACGAAACGGGTCATCTCATTACGTCATCACATATCGTGTGCTATATACAGGCGAAGGTACACGGAATCATGTAACCACCATGCCAGGAACAGAATGTCCTTCTACTGCAGTTTAGATAGTCAGCATAATCTCAATACTTTTTTATTGAAGGGTAATAAAATTTGTTGTTAAAGGAATTGTAACTGGTCCCGTTAGTTCAAATTTAATGACATTAACCCATAAAGGTTAATTCTAATACGTAAAAATTGACAATAAAACTCTCTACTTACACAAACCGTACCTATTTTCATACTTTAATACTCTTGAATAGCAACGAATTAATACATTTTATAGTTTACCGCATCCCTTGCAGTCCCTGTCACTGATAATGAACTACAGCGACATTATGGAGACACCACTGCATATTACGTATATTATATATTTATTTGTATTACATTTATGTATATCACACAATTTGCGTTTTAAAACGAACAATTTAGACTTTTTCTTTATATGCATACATATGTATTCTCTTATACAAGGTTCGAATATTATATCAAATAAATCCTTACCCCCTATCCTTTACCGTACTTTCGGACATTACGATCGTTGTGTATTGTACAATGTATGCCTACCCCTATAATGACATTTTCGACTAACCCAGATGTATCACAGTAATAAATTACAGGATCTAAAGGAATTTAACATGGGACAAAAAGATTACCCGGGAGCATCAACACTTTGTTGAAGGAATTACTTAAAAGGCACAGGTAAACATGTATTTAATCGATACTAAGAGTAAATTCACAATAATTGTCCTTTGATATATCTACCACATATTTTTCTACGAAACATAAATTAGAGATATTGATATGAGACATGGCGCGATAGATATGGGGTATTAGTTTTTTTTTTATTAGGACAGCCTATACCGTGTGTGTAAAGCAGATATCGGCCACTTATGAAAAAGGACAAACAGACGTGAGACGACAGATAAGTAGCAACCGCACACGCATCGAAGGTAAAGAGGGAATAAGACCGGCCCTCTCACCACCTGTGCTTGTTGTTAGAACGAGAGGTGTAGCATTCGTCCTTTTTCACAACTGGCCGGTGTTGGCTTTACACAAACTGTATAATTGATTCCTTAGATTATTTGGATTCCAAATATGTCTACATGTATGTTATATAATGCTCTTATTACTTTTTGTGTAATTCTCGAAAATATAGCGAGCCTTCCTAAAAAAACGTCATCAAAGTTGGCCGAACAAAAAAAGAAGTATTTCTATTATTAATCTTAAATTTATAACCTTATTTAATTGTCAAGGCTGTCACATTATGCGACAGCCATTATTTATTTTACAATTGTGACAGCCACTTGTCAAAAGTTTAACAAAGTCTCGCTTCAAGCATCGACATAACCGCTATTTCTATATCTGTCGATCATAGCCAGATTTGATGAAGTTTGTTTTTTTGGATGGCTCGTCATCAGAAAATGTAGAATCAATTTATAAAAACCGTATTAAATGTAAGCTTCAAAACCAAATAAAAATATTGCTATTTTATTTAAAATTAGGAAGTTGATGCCGACTTCTAGTATAACCAGAAGTGCAGCCATCTTGAAAATATATTCATGTCCGCCATGAACCTCTTAGCTTAAGTGAATATTTTCAAAAATCAGTTATTTCTACAAGCCCTAATAATTTTAACGAATGGTTTCGACCGATCGCACTGTAGGTATTTCCTTAAAACTCAATCTCAAACGGTTTTAATAATTTACTGATCATGCCAACATAGTTGAAGAAGCCCACGTTGTGTGAAAGTGTAGTATTTCGGTTTTTCATTGCCAATTATATTGAGGAATAGATACGAACTATTTTAAAATGGGACTCCCTGTACGATTTTTTATAATTTCAATTTACAAGTCAATCTGAGTAAGGTGGTATCAAAATAAGCATTTTTTATAGAAAAGTTTCTCACAATTTCACTTTGTTCAATTCTAAATCCAGTGTGTGGTGGATGGAGAATAAAATCTTCAACACACATCATATATACAATATTTTAGTTACATATAAATTCTATTTAACTAAAATAATCTCGACTTTACCTACGAATTTTGAGATGTTTAATAACCATTTCTGAAATAACAAGACCCACCACGGCAGAACACCGTGTGTTTATTAAGTAAACTACGTATGGGGTTAATAATGTGCACAAGAAATAAGAACGAATTATATTTAGTTCAATTATATCTTTTAAAATGTTATGATGTTCATTTAGGTTTATGATTAAGAATTAAAAAGCTTTAAAACACCTGTATTAGTTACTTAAAAGTTAAAAAAAGTTACTGTAATTAAGGTATTTAAATGTTAAGCGTTAACGTTTGATTGACCTCTTATTATTCTAACAACTCCGTTTTTACACTTCAGAACGTAAATCCCCTTAAAGTCACAAATATTTTATAAAACTGACCAAGATGTTTATTAAAACTGACCTCTGATCCAACTAAATATCCGTTGTTTTCTGACAAATGTTTGTCAAACCTTGATAAGTAGAAAGGAATTGTTTCTTTCAGAAGTATAGCTTTCTTTTCTTCCTTCTTTATTGGATCCTGTTCCAGTCTAATTTGAGAGATCGCTGAAACAAACAGAGTGATTAATCGCTGTCGTTTATCAAAAGGAGACAGATACAGAGGGTTTAAGAGCAATGTACTAGTGTAGTTAATCGCAATAAGTAGCAATTTATTACAATGATTGTTCCACTTCCAGCTTTTTGTTTCTCTCTTGTTCCGTATTAAATTATATCAATACAGCTAATACAGATTAACGGTATACTTGAAATCTATTACTTAAAGTAAATTCTGTAACCTTATGGAACATAAAGTTATAGGAGCAAAATAAATTATCTTATAACATTTTTACTGGTACTTTTACAGTGCATCGATAAAGTCACGTATAAATTCATTATTAGCTAATCAAATAACATAGATGTAATTTCCCGAGGCAGATCGATTTATGATTGTAGTTTAGGTGCCGTTTGTTCACGTAATAATCGAATAAACATGGTAAACTCTGTATATCATCTGAGAGTAATTATGTAATCGTCAATTTTTTAATGGAATACCATGTATACTAGTCAAGTTCCGTAATATACAGTCTGTCCCCAATTGATTAAGCTGCATTACGGTTATTGTTGGAGATAGAAAGATGATTAAATGGGGAAAGTTTTAGAGGATTTTGTTACCTCTTTATATATATTCTCTTTGTAGAGAGACTTGCAGTTTTTAATTTTCGGTAGGCTATAGGGCTGGTGTTGCCCTAAATACGCCCTTAAGGCGCTACGTTGTGACTTATACTGTTCGCCGTCCACGCTCCAGAAAGCAATCCCGTGTCGAAATTTGAATTTTCAAGATTTTGACGGCAATTTCAGAGACATACAGGTTAGACTAAGAAGGACGCTGTAGTGTAAAAACTCAATTTCGGCACACATTAGGACCTCCTCAATAAGTTCTGCGTATTTGGTCGCTGTCTCATCTCTTCAACTCATTCCCAGACCCCATAAGCCACCCCTTTGCATTTACGGTGGGTTTTGCGTGGTTTGACCTCTGTTGGGCGAATCCATTGATCTTAATGCTGCCAAATAAATTAGTGTTGAGTGCCACAACTCACTTTCATCTTTTGACAACCCAACCACCCTCCAGACCACACCTAGACCGAGAAATCCGCGAGATGCTAGGTACGCGCGGCAAGTGTTCACTGTGAATTGGACTCATGAATTCTCGACTGGGTTAGCGCCTGCGAGGTAGGCCACCCAAACATGCTTTCGCTCGTAAAATTAGTGGAAAAAGGTGCTGTTTGGGAGGTCTGCCTCGCAGGTGCTAGCCCAGTCGAGAATTCATGCGTCCAAGTGACATATACATGAAAGTAACACTTGTCACGCGTACCATCCTTCTGAGTCCATCCTGTAGGTCTCTGAAATTTCCGTCAAAATCTTGCGAATTCAAATTTCGATATGGGGTTGTTTTTGTGTGGACAGTGAACCGTTTAACCAACCCTATAAGCTACCGAACATTAAAAAGTGCAAGTCTCTAACTCGGTTAGAACGCAAATGGCGCTAATCTAAAAAGTGTTACGCTAATTTTGACGAGTAGTTAGAATAGTTGACGAGCAAATAATTACAAAAAACTGAGGTGCGTTTTCGAAAATGGCCTATGATATTTTAGCCACTATAGTACTGGCTTAGGACACTTTCGCTGACGTTATCAAAATATTTCTGTTGTCATTTTTTGTCAGTTAATACCATTAACTCTGATTTTTCTTACGGACGCAAATATTGAATTTTTATGTGGTTAAATAATGCTCAAAATTTGCTTTTCAACGATGTAAACTAAAAAAAAGTTCTATAGTAAAAAAAGTCCCTCCTCACAGTAGATCCTCCGCAGCCCCCCGAACCTGTATATTAGTGAAAAAAACACATTAAAATACTACCGCTAACCAATTTCTGTTTAAGAGATCTGACAGCGGTCAAAATCAGGACAGGGGACAGGAAGGTGCCGAAGGAGCTAACACTCGGATCGGCTTACCTTCCTGGTGACGACCCTGTCCTGCCACCAAGCAAGGAAGTGGAGGAGCTGGTAAGGAGCTGTAGACCGGAATGATCACAACTCATCATCGGCTGCGATGCGAATTCGCACCACACCATATATGGCAGCACCGACACCAACGAAAGAGGTGAGTCTTTACTACAATTTATTATGGCAAATAACTTAGATATACTAAATGTAGGAAACAAACCCACATTCGTCACCACGGTTAGAAGTGAGGTAATCGACATAACGATAGGTACTAATTTTATAAGTAACTTCGTTCACAACTGGCATGTGTCTGATGAGACAAATTGCTCAGATCACAGACACATAAACTTTACAATAGAGAGCACAGGGCCCACGCAAGAAACCTATCGGAATCTGCGGAAAACTGACTGGGAAGCATACAGGGCAGACCTGGAATACAGTTTGAAGGGAATGAACAGGACGATACGGAACACTATAGACCTTGAAGTGGCAGTGGAGCAAATGCAGGACGCTATCACTTCAGCGTATAATGACAACTGCCCCCCTAACGACAAAGGGTTCCAACAGGAATGTTCCCTGGTGGAATAAAGAACTTGCTCGAAGGAGAGGGACAGTCAGAAAATAATTCAACAAAGCGAAATCAACAGGAGAGTGGAATACATATAAAAGAACACTCACTGATTACAACAAAGCCTGGAGGAAATCCAAGAGGGATTCGTGGAGAAGGCACTGTGAGGACATTGAGAGTACTCCAGAATATGCCAGACTACACAAAATACTCTCTAAGGGACATCAAGGCTCAATATATACCCTGAAAACAGAAAAAGGGGAGTACACGAAGACTGGACAGGAGACCATACAGGAATTTTTCCGAGTCCACTTCCCAGGCTCACAACTAACCAACCTATCACCAGAGGACTGTCAGAACACAGAACCGGAGCCCACCATAAGGACATCTAGGGAAGACTGGCAGGTTGCAAAGAAGGTGGTAAATGTGGACAAAGTAAAATGGGCAATAAGCACATTCAAACCCTATAAATCGCCGGGAACGGACGGCATTTATCCGAAAATGTTACAGGAAGGACCAGACCTGCTTCACCACAGAATTAGTATGATACTTAGGAGTAGCCTAGCCCTAGGATATATACCAAAAAAATGGAGAACAACCAGAGTTAGCTTCATATCAAAACCTGAGAAAACCGGACAGGAAGATGCTAAATCTCTGAGACCAATAAGTCTTATGTCCTTCGTACTCAAGACTCTAGAAAAACTGCTGGATACACATATTAGGGATGATGTACGGGCCAATCGACTGCTACATCAAAAACAATACGCATACAGACCAGGAGTATCGACAGAAACAGCACTACATAAGCTGGTTGAAAAAGCAGAATATGCTCTGGAACACAAGGAGGTACTATTGGGTGCCTTCCTGGACATTCAGGGAGCGTCTGATAACACATCCCCAGATTCAATAAGCAGTGCATTGAGGAGAAAAAGGATTGATGTAACTAGCTGTAGATGGATTAACTGCATGCTTAAAAGCAGACTAATATACACGTCTATAATGGAAAGGACTCTGGTGGCTCGGGTCGGGCGAGGATGTCCGCAGGGAGGGGTTCTATCGCCCCTACTGTGGAACCTCGTAGTGGACGAGCTACTAGAGCTACTGAACAAAGACGGACACACAGCCCTGGGATATGCAGATGACATTGTCATACTTGCCCAAAGAAAATTCAATAACACAGTCAGAGACGAACTGCAAAAGGGCCTGAATGTGGTTAGCAGATGGACGAATGAAGAGGGACTAATAATTAGTCCATCCAAAACATCCATCATAGCATTCACCAGAAGAAGGAAATTGGAGGGGCTCGAACCACTAAACCTTCAAGGCGAACAGATACAGCTGTCGGGAGAAGTGACGTATCTTGGAGTGATACTAGACTCCAAATTAACTTGGAACCAACAGCTCACAAGGATTAAAAGGAGGGCGGAAACGACACTAATGGTGGCGAAACGAGCTCATGGGAAAACATGGGGAGCTAGACCGAACATGGTGCACTGGATGTATACCATGGTAGTCAAACCCATGATTACATACGCATCTCTGGTCTGGTGGCCAAAGATGCAGCAGACAAAGGCAATAATCGAACTAAGCAAGGTTCAACGACTTGCCTGTCTAGGAATTACGGGGGCGATAAGAAACACGCCAACGGCAGCAATGGAAATCCTACTAGCCCTACCTCCTCTTCAATTCGTGATCATGGGGGAGGCTAGAATGGGATTTTTTAGGCTACCTGAACTACCAAGTGGTATCTACGAAGACCTGGGGCACAACAGAATCAAAAGTCTGGTGGGTGGAAACATCTTAGAGATGAGGAAAGACCACATGACTCCTGAATTCACACACAACAAAAACTTCGGGATGGAAATAATTGACCGAGAGGAATGGAAAGCAAACAACAACAGGAACAGAACTGAGAGAGTAACCTGGTACACAGACGGGTCAAAGACTCAGCAGGGAACTGGTGCTGGCATTTACAACGAAACGGAAAAGTTACAGTACAGCATTCCACTTGGAATATATACCTCTGTATTTCAGGCGGAGGTATATGCAATACTGCACTGTGCTAAAGAAAATATAACGAGGTCTTACACAAATAAGAGGATCGATATACTATCGGACAGCCAGGCTGCCCTAAAGACAATCACAAACCCAAAGGCAACGTCAAGGCTGGTATGGGAATGCCAAAGAGAACTGACACGACTGGCAGACCACAACACAGTAACTTTGATATGGGTACCAGGACATACAGGAATCGAAGGCAATGAAAAAGCAGACGAGTTAGCGAGAAAAGGATCGTCTACTCCATTTACTGGCCCAGAACCGGCCCTGGGAATACCAAAGAATATAGTAAGGGGTCAAATAGGAGAATGGGTCAGAAACAGACAAAATGGATACTGGAACTCTATATCCAGGCAAAGCCACGGAAAAATGTTTATTAAAGGAACATGTGAGAAAATAACTGAAGAACTATTAAAAATGAATAGGATTCAGATAAGAGCTGTTGTAGGCCTCCTAACAGGACTCCTAAAATTAGACTATAAATTTCAATAAAACTTTTTTTCAAGAGAAATAGCTTTTCTACCTCCTATCTAAACACGGATGCTTAAATTAAAAATTAAAATGTGTAAACGAATGAATTTTATGAAGTTGTATTCAACAAGAATACATGTACATAAAAGTATGTAAATACATTTACTTCTTAAATACTAAATCGAGACTATAAATTAATTTCGCATTTAGAACAATACACAGGCATAACGTCTGCCCCCCGCCCATCGGGATTCAAAATTTTACTTTCAACTTTTATATACAACCTTACATTTATATTATATTTTATATTTTATTCTATTGTATCTTTGTATATTTATGTTTGTATTGTAATGAAGCCTAACCGTCCCTAACTAGCTTTTATGTGACATGTAAATAATAATAATAATAATAAAGATTTGTTAAATGGTAAATGACATAACAGTATTCCTTAAATACATTAGCATAAGCATACATATAGGTACCTTGTTTAAGGTCTCCCAAGGTGTCAATTAGGACGTCACATTGTAACGACTCCCACTCATCCTTTCCAGCAAGGCCGAATTCCCTTGCTAAATATCGTGCTACAGCAATACTCTGAGCTACAGGCCTTCCATCTATCTCGAGTATAGGAAGCATTCCGAATGGAGTCTCTAAAAAGAAAAAAAATACAGTTCTGATTAAATTCTGCGTAGGTAATTTCTTTTGTATCCACAATTCCATGTTAATTTTATTTCAATTATGGGATAGAGGGATAATTGGAAATAATACAATTTTTCTTTATCTACAAGTATTAGTATTTCGCAAACAGTAAAAAATATACACATCAAATTTAATAATCATATATACAAGTTCGTAGTCAGAACCAAATTCTGACCAGGACTCAGGATTTGGACAGGGCCAAAATAAAAAAAAAAACATGTAAAAATATTGTTATTATAAGTACGTTTTACAAACAAAAAATAACCTTTTGAGACCCTTGCTTCGTTTACCATTGATAGGGTTATTTATAAAACTAAACAGTTTTTACAATAAAAATAACATTAATTGAAAAAACTTTCATTTATGTAAAGTTTTAAGCAGTATCGTAAGTAAAAGAAACAACAATAGAATACTCCCCAACTACCTGAGATATTGCTACATTTTACCCATATACAGAACGACCAGGAAATGAACGTACAATATAAAAGCAAAGATTCCTCGACCCAAATCATAGTCATTTGAAAACAATTTTTAATTGGCTAAATCCAATCAACATTTTGCAAGAGGTAAAAAACAAGCAATTTTTGCTATATGCAATTTGGCCTTTGCTATCATGTTGTACACCGGACACTGTATTTATATGATATTATATATGAGGTCATAACGCAAAACGTACGTTTTTATATACGTAACCTTATTAACCCTACTTAACAATACATTTTTTTTAACTGTATACTGTTCTTTTTTTCGGTATTAAACGTCTTTTGTATTCTTTCAGAAACTTTTATTTCTCCCCATATCTTCAGTTTGAAAATTTTTAATTACAATAACTTATAATTTGGCGTAGCGTATTCATGCAGGTTGATTCAGAGGGAAATTTACATTTGTTACCTGTAAATTAAATTAAAATCACACAACAGAAATTAACATTCTCCCTCTACGGATCATTAGGATTGCGCTAGGTGGAGAGAACATGTAGAACATACAACAAGAGAAAAATGTAGAACATACAACCAATCCCTGTGACAAGTACCAATTGTTACAAACTGTGTTAGAGCCTACATGGATAATAGCTCTCGGAATAATCGACCTCTGTCACCTTGCGTTTTACTCATTGAGTTATCACCATAGCGCATGTGCAGAGTACACTTGGCACATCCTATTATCACTGATTTATTCCAAATTATTGAATACCTGTACATGTCTAACATCTCCATTATGACGCACAGTAAATGGTTTTTGATAAAACCTTTGAACCACCCAGTATATGTAACTCACTCTTCGTAGACACATTTTACATACGACACATTACAAAGTTTCTTGCAAACCATAATCTTAATGTAGGTCCGGATTAAAAAAAGTTACCATTTTGAATCTTGTGCAAAAAACACACTCTCACAAAAGTACTCGTGTCTGAGAACATTAAATAATGGAATATTAAATTAACATTAAATCATTTGTGTTGTCTTTTAGATTAGCTTCAAACTGATTTCTTTTCTAAGACTTCCATGTTTTTTTTTCTATAAATATATATTTTAATTATTACAGAACAAGAAGTGTGCAATGTTAAATTCTAAAAATATCATGTTACTTTCCAATACGCTTATTTTTGTTATAAATGTTTATTTTTAGATTAATTTGATTACATACAATGATAAAGGCCATAGAACTGAATAGCAATATATATATGCACTTTCAATCAATTATATTATAGACACATTTACTTATCTGGTATGTGTGACGATTAACTAGGACATGACGAAAAAAATAATATTTTGCTTATCGCTTTCAGTTGTGACTATAGAGACATCCAAAAAAAACGTCATCAAAGTTGGCCGAGAAAAAAAATACGTATTTCTATTCTTAATCGAATTTATAACTTTATTTACTTGTCAAGACTGTCACATCATATGAGAGTCATTGTTTATTTTACAAATTGTGACAGCCACTTCTCAAATGTTTGACATAACCGAAAAGCTTAGACATGACCGCTATTTCCATCTCTCTCGTTCATAGCCAGAGTTGATGACATTTTTTTTGGATGTCTCTATATTATTTAAAACTAAAAATTCTGTTTAATGTCTTCTTTTTTTCCGTTTTCATAATATACCTACTTTTGTCTGTAACTATACAAATACTGTCATTTTTTGTTTTATATAAATAAACGATTTAAGTAAAAATTTTATTAAAAAATGTATCCTCTAACCATTTTAGATATGAAATATTAAATGTGAAAATTAGTGTGTTCCAAAAAAAAAACGATAAAGTACTGAACTTTTTTTTTCAAATGGAATGCCCTGTATATTTTCACATTTTCCGATTCTCTTTGATACTGAGCTGATTTTACCAAACCAACGTACTTTGTATATAAATATTATATTATACAAATATATTTGTAAAAATTGTACATGAAAATTGTGGGAGCTACTGAAAAATGAAAATCATAAGATAATCATAAGATGATTTAGTCATCATGAAGACTAAAAACCGAATTATTTAGTGGCGGCTGGTGAAACTTGAATTATTGTAAGGAAGAATGGGCCCACATTAGATTTTGGAGGGTTATTACTAGACCCAAATGGAGTGCCAGAACAAGCTAAGCATGACAGTTCAGTAAACTCAACAGCAGCTGAATGGGTCGCAAGTCCGCGTATTCACTAACCATATAAAAAAGCTTTTCAAAACCGGAAGTACATATTCAGACTAATTTTTGCATTCTGAATATTTTTGTCATTGACACTTCTCCCAAAATATGCTTAATTCTCTATTTAGGTAAAAATTAGACCCACTTCCTACGGCCAACCGGAAGTGCCGTTGCACGTCACCTTCAAAATGTTTCAAAGACCATTCACCGTGAAGCACCCTGTATATACAGTACACTGGATATAACGGACCCTGTAGTGAACCTCGTTTAATTTCCGACTTCTTAATCTCTAGTTAAGCCGATAAGTTAATAAGTAAGTTAGCCGATAAATGTATCTGTTAGTTACCCTAGCAGTATATTAATTTTTCATTTTCTTCGCTAACAGATATTATCTATTCAGCAGTTATCCAAACGATAACTTTATCCGCTACTTCAAGCAGCATATACCTAAGCATTTAACTTCAGGTTAATCCTAACCATCACCTTATTATTAAAAAATATTTGTGTAATGGTGCAATTAATTATGATGAATTAATAAATTGTATAAATAATAATATAAAATAATATAAAATAAAAATAATAAATAATATAATTAATATAATGAATTATGTTGTCATTCAAGAATTAACTATAAAGAATAGGTATTTGTGATTATTTGTCACTACTTCATTAATTAACGTTTATTTTTTTCTTTGCAATATTGTGTCAGGAAATACTCGACTAATTTTTTTTAATGTCGATAATATCTAGTAATTAGGCGAGTGAATTTATTGAAAATTTTGTATATGACAATGAAAAAACACCGAATTACATTATGAACACCTACAGATACTGAAATACGTCTATAGATGTTTCTCAAAATTTAAATAGTGGTGTGATTATATTTTCTTCACTCCCTGTTTATATTTTAGAACTCAGAATGTACATCTCAAATAAAATCCCGAAAATATCAACATTTGGGTAAAATTTTGTATACAATAATTTTTAATATGAGTACCTGCAAGGAAACTTTCAACTTACGTTTATTTAATGACAATGTACATACTGTGACATATTCTATCAGCAAAACATCGGTGTATTCTTGGTTGCCTATTTGGAGCCAGCAAAATAAAGTCCGGGAAAATACTAGAATAAGCGGGAATAATATAGAGATTCTCGGCGATTCGAAATAAGCTAGAAGATTGTTCCAGAGCCCCCAAAAGTCAGTTTTGAATTAGAACTTAGTCCAGTGAAGATCAAAGTGATATACTGGGTGATATTTAGACATAGATATTTAGTAGCGATATTTAAAGTGTGATTTTAAGTTGATAGTTGTTGTAATTAACGTGATCAAATTAATTGTAATTAAACAGTAAACGCTTTTACCAAGTAAAAGAAAAAAAAGTGTTGCAATACATATAAAAATACATTAAGAATTAAGTGTTTTACATAACTACAATCTGATCAATCTTCTTATTCTACATAATAAAATGCTTTATTTTACAACCAGTTTTCGTCTGGCTCTGGCCGAGTAAGGACGTGTTTTGAGCCGCTCTCTACGAGACAAGAGTGAAATATAAACAAGTGTCATCATAAAAAAACAACAAAAGCAAAAAAGGTCCGGCCCGTTAAGGGTCGGAAGTGAAACATCTGTGCTACAAACCAAAATATCAGTGTGATTGTGAATTGTGAGTGAGTAATACCAGACGGCCACCAGAGGTGGCCGCCAAGTTATTCCAGCGATGGATACGTGCACACGGCAGGGATTCGGAAGCATGGCATCGCAGAGAACAAATATTCCGACATTGCACGAGAATAGTAACGAATACCCTACAGTAATAAGTTCGCTAGAACAACAATTAAAAGAAGCGCACAACGAGATAAAAGAATTACGAGAATTATTGGCGACTTTGCAACCAGCAAAAAAATATATTCCACCCGACACGGACGAGGAAGAAGAAATCGTGGCCCAAGAAACCGCGTGGCTATTGCCAAAAACAAAAAAAATAAAATACACGGCAGCACCAGAACAAAAAGGGAAAATTAATGAAACTGTAAATAAAATTACACCTGATAAAAAATACAAAAAAAAATCTGATAAATAAGGCTCTGGAAACAAATAATATTTATTAAATTCAAAGCCAAAGCTATGAATACCAACCAGATAAAAATTAACATAGACTCTGAAGTGGCTTACAGGGACTTAACCAAACTTATGAATAATACAAATCTCGAATGGCATACATACGAGAACAAACAAACTCGACCAATAAGAGTCATGCTCAAGGAAGCACTCCCAACATTCAAGACAGAAGGTATCAAAGAGGAACTAAGTAACCAAGGCTATAAAATAGAAGAGGTAGTACAAAAATTTAAAAAAACACATAAAAAAGATACGATAAGATAAAATAAACACATAGAAAAGTAACCACAATACCACTGCCCATGTTTATGTTAACTTTCCACAACTTAGAAAATATCCAAAAAATATATGAAATCAATAGAATACAAAACATGTGTGTGAAAATTGAGGCAATTAGAAGCAATAAACTAATCCCACAGTGTAAACGATGCCAACGACATGGTCATACACAGAAATTTTGCAACCACCAACCAATATGTGTCAAGTGTGCAGGCAAACATTCAACAATCAACTGCAACTAACCGAAAGACGCTACACCTAAATGCTCTAATTGCGCCGAGGCACATCCAGCTAGCTATCGAGGGTGTCTGATAGCAAAAGAGCTACAGAAGAGAAGAAATGAGGCTACGCAAGCTAAAAAGACGACAAAAACCCAACAAAGGGCCTTCGTCTCTAAAAAAGTAGATAATGCAACAACATATGCACAAGTAACAAACGCAAGCAAAGACCAACCAAAAACTGAACAAAAGGAAGAACAAACCATGATGCAGATGCTGCAAAGCATGATGACAAAAATGGATACCTTATCGCAAAGACTAGATCGACTAGAGGCCCGAAACACTGGCACTATACCAAAAGGAACAAAGTAATGCACCACAAAGATCTAAGATTAGCAACCTGGAATGCTAATGGCATTCTAAACAAAAGACAAGAATTAGAAGTATTCCTAACATCCCAAAATATAGACATATGTCTAGTCTCAGAAACACACATGACTAGTCAATCATACCTAAAAATTAAAGGATATAAAACCTATTAAACATGTCACCCTGCCAACAAAGCAAGCGGAGGCAGTGCTGTACTTATAAAAGATAATATAAATCACCACGAAGAGCACCATCTACAAAGTGCGGAAATACAACTTACCGTAATAGGGATTAAATATGTGAAGCAGAACTTAAGAGTTGGAGCAATTTATTGCCCACCAAGATACAATCTCAAACAACAACAATACAAAAACATTTTACAACACATGGGCGACAGGTTCATTATGGGAGGTGACCTTAAGTTAAAACACGTGGACTGGGGTTCTAGGCTAACACCAACCAAAGGCAAAGAACTTCGGGAAGCAATTAGAGAAATGGGATGTAATTTCCACTCTTCTGGGAAGCCAACATACTGGCCCACAGATATTAATAAAATACCAGACCTCTTGGACTTCTATATCTCGAAAAGAGTTTCTTCAAAATTCATATAAGTGGAGGAGAATTTTGATCTAAATTCAGATCACTCGGCAGTTATCCTAACATTAAGCGAAACAATCATCAAAAAAGAAAACAGACCAACTCTGACCAATAGAACAACAGATTGGACAAGTTTTGCCATAGAACTCAACAATAAAATAGATCTAAATATCAACTTAAAAACAAAAAATCAACTAGAAGCTGAAGCCGAGAAGTTTATTAGTAACATTCAAAAGGCAGCATGGAGTAACACAAAAAAAATCACTCACAAAACAGCTGGAAATAACTACCCTAGAGAAATTAGAGAATTAGTCAAAGAGAAAAGACAGGCAAGAAGAAAATGGCAGCAAACGAGAGATCCAGCCGATAAAAATATATTAAACAATAAAACTCAACAGCTAAAAAGAGAAATATTAAAAATAAAAAGAAAACTCTTAACAGCTTCTTAACAGGGTTAGCAGCTAATGAAGAGATAGACTACTCGTTGTGGAAGGCAACAAAAAAGATCAGAAGGCCAATCGCCCACACCCTACCAATAAGGAAGGGAAATGGAGCGTGGACGAGAGACGACAAACAAAAAGCTGAAGTATTTGCTGAACACCTAGAAGCTATATTTAGCCCGAACGACTTCCAACCTAATGAAATATTGGAAAAAACGATTAACTTTGAAACAAAAGACATTAAGTTAGTTACTCCCAAGGAAGTAACAAACGAAATTCAAACAAACCTAAACCCAAAAAAGGCCCCTGGATTTGACCTCGTTACGGGAGAAATCCTGAAGAAACTTCTCAGAAAAGGTATAGTTATGCTGACATACCTATTTAATGCATCATTCAGACTAAAACATGTACCTAGCGTTTGGAAAGTCGCAGAAGTAATTATGCTACCCAAACCAGGTAAACCACCAAATGACGTTAAGTCATATAGGCCAATATCGTTACTCCCAACAATTTCAAAGCTATATGAGAAGTTACTCTTGAGAAGACTAAAACCGTTAATTGAAGAAAGGAACCTTATACCAAACTATCAGTTCGGTTTCAGAGAAAAGTATTCTACCATAGATCACGTACACCGAATAACAAATGTGATAGAAAAAGCACTAGAGGAAAAGCTAATTTGCTCCTCTGTATTCCTCGACGTAGCCCAGGCATTTGACAAAGTCTGGCACGAAGGTTTGATCTATAAATTGAATAAAATACTACCAAGACAACACGTTGAACTGTTAACCTCATACATTACGGAGAGATTATTCAGAGTCAAACAAGAAGATCATTATTCGGACCTGAAAGAAATAAGGGCAGGAGTACCCCAGGCAGTGTTCTGGAACCTATCCTCTACCTTCTTTATACTAGTGATCTACCGCAAGTAGAAAACGTAACAGTTGCTACATTCGCTGATGACACAACCATATTAGCGATAGGAGAAAACATCTCCTATCAAACTCAACTAGAAAACTCCAACAAGCTAGCGATAAAATCTGCCGATGGACCAAAAAATTGAAAATAAAATTAAACGAATCCAAATCAATACATACAAATTTTACAAACATGAAGATAGAGGAACCCATCGCAATAAACCTAAATGGAAACATAATGCCACACGGAAACACAGCAAAGTATTTAGGCATGACATTAGACACAAAATTAAGATGGAAAGAACATGTAAAAAAAGAAACATACAGAGCTTGGTCTCAAATACAGCCAAATGTACTGGCTTTTGGGAAGGAACTCCAAACTCTCAATACATAATAAAATAATGATATATAACCAGATCCTGAAACCAGTCTGGTTATACGGCATTCAACTGTGGGGCTGTGCCAAACAAAGCCACATCAATAGTATACAAGTCTTCCAGAATAAGGTACTACGAAGCATGGTAAATGTTCCATGGTATGTACGTAACAAGGATCTACATAGGGATCTTGGTATCCCTGAGGTACACAAAGAAATCAAAATAATCGCCATTAAACACGAATATCGTCTTCATCATTACCCCAACGAAGAGGTCCTTCAGCTCCTAGACAACCAAGACCTGGTCAGAAGGCTGCAGAGGACCAAACCGTTCGAGCTTGTGTAATGTGATGGTGCAAAAGCAGAGCATAGTGCGCTTGTGCTTAGAAAATTCAGTGAAAACTCTAGGACATCGGTGGATGGACTTTTGAAACTTAGGTTAAGTAATTAGTTTTAAGAAAGACTAGTTTTAGTAATTTTCTTAAAGAAAAATTTAATTTGTCTACTGCCGTTGGCTCAGTTGGCTGGATTAACTAACATATAGGTAACATGCTTCTTAAATGAAGAAACTTGTATTGCATTTATCTTATGGAAACATTTATCTAACAGACACTTATCCGAAACTTAAGTCTCATATATCGATGGTATATATGGCATTATCGGCCATAAGTCTGCTATGTCCAAGGGTATCCTATAAAATAAAAACATGAGCTTTGAAATGCAAACGGGAGTCAGTTAAAAACAAAATGTACTGTATCTGAGCATAAAAATTCATAAGACTTATGAAGTTTTGTATGAAAAAATTAGACATGGAAAACGGGTGCACAATTTAGTTCAAATAGATGATACAATAAGAGTATTTTTTTCACAAATTCATAAACGTTCACCTTGTATGAGTGAAAATATTTTTCGTAAAATAAATTTGAAAGGCGCGTATTCAACTCACTCATCTTTTATGTGGTCTCAAACGCACATTTATACTCGAAGTCATAAATAAATGAGGCTTAAAAAACCTCTAAATGGCTTCTTGCTGCGGTGATTGAACGGCGTATACGGAAAAAACGACTATTTCATTTTTATCACACAGGAATCTAAATATATCAATAGCTTGCGGAATTCTTAGAATGTTTCTTTGTGCTCTTCTATTTCATATTCTACGAATGCAGAAGTTGTGAAATGAAGCATAACGGTCTATTATTTAAGGTGTACGTACAAAAAATTGAATAAAAAAATCATCTAAATGATACATCACATAAAGAACTACATAGGTACACAGTAAACATAATACAGTTCTATTCTTATTTAGACTATTAATTATAACAATCAATTTTAGTAGAATAGGTTTAAACAAATTAACTGTAGCGAGAATGATTTCCCGGTAGTCATAATTCATTATCAGAAACCATAGATCCGAATTTCGATTTCATTAAAAGTCATCAGTGCGATGACTGGTGGCTGGTAACTTCGTTAAACCCACTGGAACATGTCTAATTTACCCCTCGCAAATATAACTATCTTAATACCAGGTTATTTAATATTGGCTTTTTGAATGGTTACAAGTAACATGGCTCAATAGAAACAGATAAATAATTTTTTATAGTATCTAAATCTTCAGCATAAAACTATTAAAACATTACATTATTGAACTTTAAATCTTACGAAATCACTTTCTTTCTAAATTTCTAATATTCTTAGCTCATTTTGAAACTGTTTACATTAATATTTGTAGAGGGCGCTAGTTATACACAATGCATCCAAAGAGTTAACAGCGATGTCCTTTCTTCGACGATCTTCATTACAATATACATTCATTTTAATATAAAGGTACATTAGTCAACGACGAAGATCTACGACAAAAAGGGAGTTCACTAGATAACATAGTTGTATATAAAATATCTACAACTATTAGGTAAGTACTACATTTAATGCTTATGTGTTTTTCGAAAATTAATAACATTCGTAATTACTGTCGACTTAATAATAATGACAATAATGATAAATAATAGAACTATTACTCAATCGACTTGTCAAATCGAACCATTGTTTTCACATTAACTCTCTCTTTGATTTTACAGTAGTGCCGCCCCTGAATACTAATTTTACGCCTCGGACATTGTGTAAAATAAAGGGTTTAAAATATAGACAATATTTTCAGATGACAGTTCACTTGACCTCTAATTGTAAGTCAAGAAAGTCTACAATCTTCTTTTTTGTCGGAGATCTTCGTATTTAATTGATGTATATTAAGCCGTACATACAGATTTAAGTACCTTAAAAAATGAAGGTAAGAAATAAAAGATATTGATGTTATTTGAAAGCATTATATAGGGTGGGCCATTTTAATCTCCCCATCGGAATTTCTCAGAACCGCTAGATACGAAAAAACATTTAGACAAATGTTGGAGGGGGCAGAGGGGACCACGCACTAGTGCCAAAGACTTTGACCTTGAACCTGACTTTCAAGATTATTTCAAGGTCAAAGTGGTTTTTTAAATGGGAACACCTACTTTTGACCCCGGATTTGAAAAGAGCGGGACATTTTACGTCCAAAATGGTACTTGTCAACAAGGTTATAGCAAGGTCGAATGAGGGTCAAATTTTCGAAAATTGTTAAGTAACGCGGGCTAGATCGAGATAAAGATTGGAAACAATAAAAATTTTCTTATTAAAGTTGTCAGGGTCGAATACGGTCACTTCCTGATACCAATGACCTTGACGTTAAACCAGGTTTTTAAGGTTATTACAAGAACCAGCCCACCATGTATATAACTGGCGCACTCGCCAAATATTAGAATAGTATTTATTAAAAAATATATACATACCGTTGTATATAGCATTCAGCTCACGCAAAATAGTTATCATGCGTCATGCAGCTCGTGCTGTAAATTTTTCTCTTCGTGGGCAATACCTAGATAAAATTTTAGAATTCAAGGCAGCCATTAAAAATATCACTTTTAATGATACAAACAATTATTTATTAACAAACAATTGTACAAAACTGTACAAACAATTATTTATTAACATTCATTACTAAACGCCCCCTAGTTAGACTGGAAGTCAGCTCTTACCAAATGCCGGAGCCAAGCTCAGACAAAGCGAGAAAGATATCATCGTTCTTTGTTACCCGCAAGTCGTACATCCGAAGTTCAATCTTATTGCGAGTAGATCTCATCAGTACGACCTATTTGACGTGCAAGTAACGAAGAACGAGCATCCCGATTGTACCTGACCAGGAGAGTGTACTGTGGCAATATACTCGAGGGAACGAATCAGCCGTTACACGTCATCAATGACGTTTTTACATCACAATCCATACCAACCCCAAATAGAAACAAAATTTATACATTGTACTATTTTTTATAATACGTGTCGAATATTAAATTGTATATATTGTAACACTTTTTACTTAGTAAAAGCGTTTATTGTCGAATTACAATTAATTTGATCACGTTGATTACAACAACTCTCAACTTAAAATCACACTCTAAATATCGCTACTAAATATCGCGGTCTAAATATCACCCGGTATATCACTTTGATCTTCACTGGACTACGTTCCAATTCAAAACTCACTCCCTGGGGCTCACCGTCGTGCTTATATACACCATCCGAATTCTCCGGAACAATCCTCCAGCTTTCCCCCGAATCGTCGAGAATCTCTGTACTGCTTTCGCTCCTTCTAGTATTTTCTCGGACGTCGTGCTTATATACACCATCCGAATTCTCCGGAACAATCCTCCAGCTTTCCCCCGAATCGTCTAGAATCTCTGTACTGCTTTCGCTCCTTCTAGTATTTTCTCGGACGTTATCTTGTTGGCCTCAATTACGTTGATTGTAATAATCTCGTATAGGCAGACAACCAACAATACACCGACGCCTTGCAGGCAGAATATGTCACAATATGTAAAATAAGAGTGCGCCGTTAGGTTTTTTAAGAAACATCTTTTAAGTAAGTCGATAATACAATTTTTATCATTAATTGTGTTTCAAAGGTTGGTATGACTCTGTGGCAAAGTTTACACGGAAAACGGCTTGCTAAAATTCATGTCAGATCACTTCAAATGATTTATTAAAAAATTGGTACCTAAATTATTTAACCTAACCTAACCTAACCTAACCTAAATTATTTTCAGAATATTGTATTAGTATATCAAGCAGTAACAAAATAAAAATATTGGCTTTGCAAAAAATCATATACATTTAGGTATTAGTAGTTCTGCTTCATAAATAGGTTGTGACGTGAAACGGTTGATTCGATGCCTCAAGTATACCTTAATATCGACTAGGGATGGGCGTTCTAGTTCACTTTGATGAGTTCGTACCGAAACAGTTCATCCAACTGAATAGTTGTAGTTACAGTTCAAATTGAACTATAGTTCTTTTGTTGCTACATTTCTCTTGTGAAACGATGAAACGAACGTGATGCGTACGAACGCGCTAGTCGACAATCAACGCGCAAGGACCGAAATTTCGGCAGCGGCAGCTACAAATAATGGTACAGAGTACATAACAATGATTGATAAAAATATATTGTAAGTTGTCATTAGTGTCATTAAACACAAAAGATATAATAGAAATACGTCTTTTTTTACTATGGCAACTGTGCTGACGTTTTTTTTTTTTTTTTTTGATGGCTCATTAGTTTTATAGCTAATATCTAGTCATTCAAATACTCTGATTTAGAATACATGTTATGCAGTGCTTTGAAAGCGTCAGGTCACTAGTCACTTAAACCAGTGTTAAACCAGTTCATTCTATTTCACGTTTCCCACCCGGTCTGTTGATTCTCAATCGATCGTCGAACGACATATTTCAAACTGGAAAACAGTTCAAAACGAACTATAACCTGCTAATAAAGTGAAACAGTTCGTTCAGTTCACTCAAAGTGAGTAGTTCGTTCGAACTTTTCGGTCACGAACTACACATACATCTCTAATATCGACCTTAGTGAATGTTAAATGGGACAAGACATATCTTGGCAGGTGTCAAAATATTTTATATACGTTGTATATAAAATATATATTTTTAATTATGTTGTATTTTATATATATTTTATATAATTTTTACATAATGATTCCCATGAATATATAATAATAATAATAATAATAATAATAATAATAATAATAATAATAATAATAATAATAATGTTTTATTTTTTCCTTTTTGATACATACACTGTATATAGGATACGTCATACAAAACAACATAGATAAAATAGTATACAATAGTATAAAAATATAAATTATAGCAAGTACATAAAATATATCACAGATAATTTAGTCCACATTTGTTTTATTATCATAGCATAGATAAAATAGTAAACAATAGTATAGAAATAGTAATAACATAGGGTACATAGAATATAATAGCACAGTTAATTTAGTTTACATTATTTATTTTATTGACATAAAATTCAGTTAATGTGTAAAATCCGTTCTTACTTAAATATTTCTTTAACTCACTTTTAAATATGTTATATGTTGTGGCTTTTTTTATATTGACAGGTAACTGGTTAAACAGATCGCCCCCAGCATATTTTGGGGATTTTTTGTATTGAACATAATTGAATTTTGTCAGATGACTGTGTTCATTTCGTCTTGTTAAGTATGCATGTACTTCATTATTTTTTGTGAAGTTTCCCATCTTTTGAAATACATGGCACAGTAGCTTGTATATATATATATGCAAGAGATGGTGAGTATTCCACTGTTCTTGAATATTTCTCTACACGAGGAATTATAGGTAGTGTTAAATATTAACCGTAGAATTATTTTTTGTATTACAAATACTCTTTTAATGTCACTTGCCTGGCCCCATATAATGATATTGCTACTTAGGATTGGATACACATAGGCATAGTACATATTAATTAAATACTGTTGGTGGAGGTTAGATTTTATTGTTGTAAACGCAAAATAGGTTTTATTTAATTTTTTACAAATACAATCTACTTGTTCACTAAAGTTTAGTTTGTAATCTATTTGTGTTCCTATAAATTTAGTTGAATTACTTGATTTTAAGACTATAGTATTAATGTTACATTGAAGGTTACTAGGTTGACTGTAGTTTGGTTTGAATTCCATTATTACTGTTTTATTTGTGTTATTAATTAAATTGTTTTTTATACACCATTCTTCGAAACTATTTATAACCGAAGAAATTTTTTCTGTGAGTTCAGAATAGGATTTTGCTGTTACAACAATAGTTGTATCATCTGCATACATAAACACCCTGCCATCCTGTATATAGGATGGCAGGTCGTTTATGTAGAATAGGAACAGGAGAGGACCAAAAACTCCCCCTTGAGGGGTTCCTAGCTCTGTTTCGTAGCTATCTGAGATATCGGAATTAATTTTAACTCTAAGTGATCGGCCAGACATATATGAAATTATCCATTGGTTTATAGAACCTCTAATACCCATTTTTTCAATTTTTGCCGATAAACATTTTGGATTTATCGTTTCAAACGCCCTCGAAAAGTCAAAGAATATTCCGACGACATAGTTTCTTTTATCGATGTTTTCATGGATATATTGTACTAGATCTATAGAAGCAGTTTCGATGGAATAATTTTGCCTATACCCATGTTGACAGGATGTGAGTAGATTATTTAGATTTAGATACTCGATAATATTGTCATAAAATGCTTTTTTCTATAACTTTTGAGAAGCTACTTAAAAGGCATATTCCTCTATAATTTTCTATTAGCGAGGGATCCCCTTTTTTAAAAATGGGTACAACTTTTGAATTTTTTCATTCTGACGGAAATTGTCCGAGTTCAGCTGATAGATTAATAACTTCCTTTAGATAGTAAGATATCTCATCACAACACACAGTTAATATTTTTGCAGGTATCTCATCTAATCCAGTACTATTCTTATTTTTTTAGTTGAAATATAATGTGTTTTACTTTTTGTTGTGTGACAGGGATAAAGAACATTGATTTAAATGTGGAGTTTGTTGTAATAGATGTATAATTATTCTTTGGCAAATTTAATTGATCTACCTGGTATTTTACAGAATTTGCGAAGTGGTCTCCAAATAGGTTGCTCACTTTTTTATTGTCTGATATCAGCTTTTCTTCTGCTCTAATTTTTATTACTGTTTGTTTAGTTTTTGCTCTACCTAGGAATTCATTAGTTATTGACCATAATGTTTTAATTTTATTATTAGATGTATTAATTTTATTTGCATAATAGTCTTTCTTTTCGCTTTCAATTTTCTTGTTCACTTCTTTTTTATATGTTTTATATTGCTAAAAGGTGATACTAATGTATCGCCATAGTATGCTCTCCTGGTCAGGATGCACCCGACGCTCCTTCTTTCTTACTCTCACGTCAAATATGTCGTACTGATGAGATCACATAAGATTGAAATCCGAATATACGACTTTTTACGTGAAGAATATCGTTCTCGCTTCATTCATTACCAAGTCAAATTAAGAATGTTTGAAAACCGTTATTTACTTTGAATTATTAAATACTATAAATAAAAATATTTGTATATGTCTAAATCGATCCCAAAATTTGAAACAATACTCTCAATGATTCGTAAGTTTTACTTTAAAATCAAATACTGAAAATCTAAAAAGCCTACAAGAACGGTCGTATTTTGATTCACGTGTTTAAAAAGCCTGTTCTAGGTTACATATATATATATCAATTTAGTTTTATTTTAGTTGAGGATGTCTGATAATACGAAATCTGGGAACAATATATACAAAAATATTTCCTCAAGATGAACTTTCCTCCAATTAACCCGAGGTAATGATGCCAATGGCCTGGAGCTAGCCTGCAAGTACGGAATGTTTTATGATTTTTCTTCTGTTATTTTCCTTAATTAAGAAACATTTTGTGGGACGCACTTAAGTATTGTATCATTTCCCCGTTTATGTAATGCTATTTGATTTATTACAACATATTTTATAGTGTAGTCAAGTCGAGTTTAAGAAATTATTCAAAATTGAATCCGCAATTCTCAGCATCTACAATTCGACTTTATAGAGTAGGTACTATAAAGTCGAAATATATTGTGACGAGCGCGTAGCGGGTCCGCCGCTGCTTCGATACCAGCTGATCGAAGCAACCGATGGCCTATGCCGACGTAGACAAGGACGCCTCGAGGCATCGCGGACCTTCGATAATAAACCAGGGTTCATCTAGCATGTTCTAGCAATTATCCACGACAAATATAAGAAGCCTCAGTAACAGTGGGAAGACAATCTATCTTTGAGAATCGCGCGGTCGAGTTTTTCACACCCTACGAACCCTAATGTGAACAAAAACGTAATAATATTATGTTAACTGAAATCTGGAGCCACAATAAATCTAATGTAAACCAACTCACATTTGCACCTCAACCTTTGAAGTTAGGGTACTAATTTCTCGTATATATACATATACAAAAAGTCCGAAATATCGGCTCAAAGTACATCCACCAGATCCAGATTTAAAAAAATGTGAAATATTTTTTAAAAGTAATTATTATTCTTTGTTTAATTTTATATTTTTTAAAATCAATTTGAGATAGAGTTTATGTACACTATTCGAATTTAGCTAAATCTATAATCAATTATAACTTATTTACTGTTACATATACATGAGTAAATCAACAGTAACGACTGCATTAGTCATATTAATTAAGGCGTTGAAAGTAAAGACGCAAAGAAAAAATTATTTAAAAACGACATATCCAAGGCTGTTCTCATTATATCACTAGTGATGTAATGTGAACTCATTACACTACAAGTGCAGAAAAATTTTCATTACGTAACTCAAATCTTTCAAATTGCGTGGTAGAATAAGGTCTTAAGATAAAATAAGTAAATAAAAAATACATCATTTTTTTGTAGATTAAAATTTTCGATTGAGAAATATTATTAAATATTAATATATAACTTTTTTTATAAAAATTAAGTTCACCATCAAACGACCTGGAAAGCGTTGACAAGGTCAATCAAGGTCGTGTGACCATTTTGTTGTTTTCTCTAATATCAAACAAATTTTATACGATGTGATTTGTTTGATATTTGTTTGGTAATTTAGATAATTTATTTTAAAACGAAAATAGCGAAATTGTTTTCAAACAAAATTACCTACTGGCAGAGAATATACATATATTGGCACTTTCATCGAATATTTACTTCACTTTAATCGAAGTTGAAAATTAAATTATAAAATAAACTCTAAATAAACTGCTCGTCGAAATTAGCGTAACACTTTTTCTATCAGCGTCATTTGCATTCTAGTCAGGCTAGAGACTTGTGGCTAAAATTTCGGTAGTCTATAGGGTTGGTTTTAATGTTTCGAAGCTAAAGCTACGCTGTAACTTAAAACATTCGCTGCCCACATATTAAAAACCAACCTCATATCGAAATTTTAATTCAAGATTCTGGCGGCAACTCATATACATAGACCTACAAGATGGGATGAAAAAGACGCTGGCGGCTGTTTCATTCAGCTCCCGTAAGCCACCGCTCTGTAATTACGCTGGGTTTTACATAATTTGACCTATGATGGGTGATTCCATTGATCCTAATGCCATCCAAATAAGTTGATGTGAGGTGCCACAAGTCGCTTTCACCCTTTGACAACTCAAGCATCTCTCCAGGCCACCACCACGTTAACTCCCCACCTCCCACTGGTTCCGCCAATGGTGAAGGCTGCATGGGGTGTCGTTTTGTCTCAAATTCATGTATTGGAATAATTGAAGGTTGGACCCACTGCGGACGGCCGGTTGGGCATAAAAAATGAAATTCCACCTCCGATCCACCCCCCTGCCAATTGGTCTTGCATCGAAATAACAGATAAAAATAATAGCATAAATAAAGTGATACAAATATGGAGGTTTCTCCAGGGAGGTACTTAAAATTTGTATGTATCAAACATTTTTTATTTGACAATCACCTCGATCTATAACCTATACATATCTATGTATTGACTGTATCAAAAAAATCGACTATTTCTTTTTTCAAAAATTACTCTGAAAATATTGTTCAGGATGTCGAAAAAATGAGCCTGTGAAAATATCAGCTCTTAATTTTGCTATTAAGTGGTGACTCATCGCGATTTTCCATTTGCCATTTAATTGAGTTTTTTTTTCAAGATTTGGAATTTTGTAACTCCTCAACCGATTGTCAGACTGATAAGACCAAGACATATTCTTGTAGGGAATTGAACTCACTACAAAAAACGTCTCTTATAATTTTTTGATAAATCTAGTCTTTCAAAAGTTATTTAAGGTTAAAGTTAGACTCACCAGAATTTTTGAGGTATTTTCACTTTTTTGGTGAATCTATCAAACTAATTGCAAAATGTTTGCTTTAAATTATCTTTTTTCAGTCTTTTTGAAATTCTGAGAGTATCCTCAGTCCATTTGATCGGTAGTTTTGTCCAAAAATCCTTGATTTAGACGCTTTTCTTTGATATGAACATTTTAAATATTAATTTTATTAGCAAACTTGATATTCCTTACCTATAATTTTCTTTTCTACATTAATTATATCTAAATCTAAGTTAAAATCATAATTATTAATTGTTTTTGCTTAAAAATATTTTTAAACTATTTAATTATTGAAATACAATCTCATCAAAATTGATAACTCATAATATTCAGTATGGATACAAAAGCGTCTGAATCAAGGATTTTTGGACAAAACTACCGATCAAATGGACTGAGGATACTATCATAATTTCAAAAAGACTCTGAAAAAGATAATTTAAGACAAACATTTTGCAATTAGTTTGATAGATTCACCAAAAAAGTGAAAATACCTCAAAAATTCTGGTGAGTCCAACTTTAACCTTAAATAACTTTTGAAAGATTAGATTTATCAAAAAATTATAAGAGACATTTTTTGTAGTGCGTTCAATTCCCTACAGAATATGTCTTTGCCTTATCAGTGATAATCGGTTGAAGAGTTACAAAATTCCAAAGCTTGAAAAAAATGTTTCCCATGTTAATTAAATGGGAAATGGAAAATCGCGATGAGTCACCTCGTAATATTAAAATTAAGAGCTGATATTTTCACAGGCTCATTTTTTCGACATCCTGAACAATATTATCAGAGTAATTTTTGGAAAAAAAAATTACTCGATTTTTTTGATACAGTAATGTATCTTATACTATGTATTATTTAAATTAGGTGGAAATGTATCCAATTTCGTTAATTATTTAACTTGATAGACTTGTTATGGGATTGTCGGTCAGTTTATAAAAACAAAGTTTTTGTTTTTTTTTCTAACGTTTCGGCTTTATTCAGCCATCATCAGGGATTATATTTTCTATTCTCTCTTTGAGTCGTGTCTATTGTAGATGTTTAAATTCGACTCTTTAACAACAAGTTTATCAAGTTAATTGATCAACGGTCAAGAAATTCCAAGTCTAGTTAATTATTTATTTATTTACAGTGTGAAAAGGTTAATAACATGTAAAGTACTTAATTATGATCCTGTGAAATGTGACTTCGATGTTTTTTTCCGTGTTTACCTGGGCTCTTGTCGCACTCCTGCATGATACGATTACTAGATGTGAAATGATTTTACACCCGAAATGTGAAAAGAGGCGTTCATTAAGTGAGATAGACGCAAACTTTACTGTGACGTTACATAAATCAGAGCGAACTGTCCATACTCTACTCCTTGGCTATGGACCGCTCGGTGCTCACTACACGACACGACGATAGACATTCCCTCTAATCGATACTAATTTCTGTGCTGCTATTTAAAAAGATATATCGATGACCCCCACAAAAATTGACAAAACATGTAATAATACCACTGACATATACAGGAATTTAGATCACTACTATCAATATGTCCCCTAAAAAAAGAACATGTCGATACTACGACTTATCTAATAAATTCTTTGACTTCTGTTATATGAACTTCATCTTTGACATTTGATAGAAACGCTATAAGCACTATCTGAGAGGAAAGATATATTTAAACGGCCTGTGCGATATTTTTTCATTAGAAATTGCTGTTAGGTGTGTGGGCACGATAAGTAACTCTTATATGTCTATCAAAATGTCCTCACTTCCGATCTTCTTTGGCCGGTAAAAGGGAATATACGAGTAGATAGTAAACCTATTCTCTATTTGATATTTACGTGTGCGGAAATTTTGGCCACGTATCTGTAAACGCGTTGCTTTTACATAGGTAAATGGAATATCGACTCACCACATCCTTTTAACCGTTAATATAAGTTACTTACATGCTATATCGCATGAACACAAAAATATCTAACTTATCGTAAATATATGGAGTGATTTAAGTTCGACAGGATTTGTATAATATATTTTAAGATGTAAGTAAACTTATACCTACAGAGGACAAAAATTGTTATATTAACTGGTTCACTGGTACAGTTTTTACTGTTCATGCCTCGAATAATTTACGAAATCTAGTATAGAGGGGTTTTAGGCCACTGAATCGATTCCGAAGGTTTTTCTTTACATCTACCTCCACCGAAGGGTGAAAATAGGGGGTGGGGTTGAACTTTTGAGTTATATTTACCAAACCGTTCCACATTTTGTATGCAAGGGTTTTTTTTGTTTCTATAATTCGATTGCAATAATTATGTTTTGATGTGCTACCTCCTAAAGGACAACAATAAGGGTTGGGGGATGAAAATTTGAGTTTTTTCAATTCTTTACATACGTTTTCATAAATATATGTTATTAATAATAGCTAAGTCAAATAGAAACACGTTTACGAATGTTCCACATCGAAGTGATTTATGAAAAGAACCGTCGATATTTCATCTATTTTTGTAATTATCAATAATGATTATTATGTACCTAATGAGTAACACGTCTGCCAATTTTGCAAAATATTTTCTTACCAGAATTGACAATAAAGTAAAATAACAGATTAAAATGTGCACCTAAAAGTGACAATTTATTTAAATGTTTCCTTTCATTGCTAGCTTAAATTAACCATTTTAGGTATTTAGAATGTTTGGTTTACTGTTCTGATATTATTACAAGTAATTTGAAAACTATTGAAACAAGTACGGCAAAATTGTACATCGCTGTAATCAGAAGAACAAACGGAACTCAACAAACAAAAGGAATATTAGGTGTTCCATTTAAAAAAAGTGTTAATCAGAGAGCTGCTACATTTTTATTTCAATTGTACTGATAGTATATTAAGAAATTTAATTTATAAAGGGTGTTAGAAAAGTATCGGAAAAGCAGAGTACCTCGCCAGGAGTGCATTTTTTGGAAAAAATGTTTTATACAAATGTTTTAGAATTTTTCCCAAGATATCCATTGGTGGTCTTAAATTTGCCCTTGAACATGACCTTCAAGGTCATTTTGAAGGTCAAGGTCGTTTTTTCAAACGGCAACACCTATTTTTGATCCCGAAATCAAAAAGAGCGGAAAAATTACAGTCGGATGCGACATTGATTACCCTCAATTGACCTAATTGTGGAGGTCACCACCCTCATTGGTCAATTTTGTACGTTTTGGTATTGTTGTCTCGAATTTTTTCCATTCTTCATTTTCGAGCTCAAGAATATGCAGTTCCATGTTTATAAAAATAACCTTGACCTTGAAATGACCTTGAGGGACATGGTCAAGGTCAAATAGAGGTTACCGATAAAAATAGGTATTCCCGTTTGAAAAAACGACCTTGACCTTCAAATGACCTTGAAGGTCATGTTCAAGGTCAAATTCAAGGTCACCAATGGATAGCCGGGGAAAAATCCTAAAACTTTTATACAAAACATTGTTTCCAAAAAATGCATTCCTGGTGAGTTATTCTGCTGTTCCGGTACTTTTCTAACACCCTGTATATCAAACATACTTTCGGGTAACAAAATAATCCGGATGTTAATTATCCGCAAACATAGGTATCACGGAGAACAGCGGTTCCTAAATTTTTTTTTTGCAACGGCATACTTACCGTTATTTCGGCTTTAGGGCTTTTAGGCTTTGGAAACATGTTAATTAACAGCTTTTTTATTTTTATTTATTTAATTTATTTTTCTTCCAATATTTGGCGCTTAAAACTATTTAAAGTAGTAAATGCACCTTTTCTGGGACCAAAAAAATCAAAAAAGTATTGAGATTTGTTTACGTTCAGATTGAACGTAAAATTGCTAAAAGTTAAAATAAAGTTCTTTCTGTAGTGTTCATAAATGTTTTTTCTAAAACTGTTCAAAACTATATTTTTCTTCATTAGTTGAAGGATTAAAACAGTAATTTTCGTTAAAATTTTCGACGTAAGTGTTCTTTCTAAAGGGTTCATAAATATTTTTTTCTGAAACTTTTCAAAAACATATTTTTGTCAGTAGTTGAAGGATTAAAACCATAATTTTCATTAAAATTTCTTATATTCAACAGTCTTCAGTCATCAATCTTCAGTCTTCAGCAAAGCGCTGAAGAATCATCGCCACACAAAAAAAATTGTCTAAAATGTAAATGCGATATATGGTTTCCGAAGTATTTTTCCCGCTGCATACGAATCCGGTGTCAGAATTGAAGGGGTTAGAATAAAAAGGGTATAAGTAACATTTTCATTGTTTGAAGATATTTGAGCTTAAAGTTAAGTAACTATATAAAAGTAAGGAAAACATTTAAGTAAAATCTAATTTTAATTTGATTATTTAAAAAGTGGCAGAATTTTTAGCTCAACAGTTGTTTAGGATAATACTCATATTTAAAAAAAAAGCACTTACACCCTTTTTATTCCAAACTTTCTTTAATAAAGAAAAAATAAAACAAGAATATGTGCAAAAACAAACGTTATTCCCAAAATTAAGAAAACAAATATATTCACTACTGTCAGAATCAGAGTTCAGTATAGGTATATCAATCCACGTCGTCGTCAAACTCAGAATCCGTATCACCGAAATAAGCATCATTATGTGTTGTATTTTTTGACGTAGAAGCAGTGGTTTTGGAAGTTTGATTCCTTTTTTCTTGCCTTTGGTTTTAGTTTTCTTACTTCCATGCTTCAGACCTTTATAAAAGCTATGATATACAGGTGGTATATATTCTAGAAGTGTTTCCAAATTTTTCCATTTTTCTACTGAAATATTAATAGGATTTTCATTCAACTTTGAGCAAAATATTTTCTGCAAATCTCTTGGTGATCGGCCATTACCCAAAAAAGGGCACTCGCATGTTGTAAAAGGAAAATCGTCATTAATAGTAATCTTAAACTGGAAAACATATGTCTAGGAAGTTTCCCTTAAGTTTTGTTTCTCTATGTCCTTTTTTGGATCGCCTATTGTGGCATTGAGATGAGCAAATGAATAAAAATCTTCTTTTCTCGTATCATCTTATTTTCTCGTATCTTGAAGCGTTTAGAAGCTGATCCTATTACATTACTCCAATCTTGTGGTCTAAATACTTGCGGAAATTTCCTTTTATATTTTTCTATTAGTCCAAATAACCTGTTACACTCCATGTATGTGTGGCCCGGTTCCAAAAATTTATGGTGTATTTCTTCGAGTTTTTTTTTTTTATTTAGCGTTCATCAGATTTTGTTGGTATTTATTATAACATAATAATATACAGTGCGTCCATAAAGTGACATAAATTCATTATTAGCTAAATGAACAAATTATTGAAAATTCAGAAGGTCAATTTTTGTTGCGATTTACTATTTTGTCACATACTAATTTAATATAAGGGTCCCACCTTGATAAACCCACCACGATTTTTTTAAATGGAACACTACATTTTTTTTTAATTTTCGGAACCCACTATCCAAAAAATACTTTTTAAGGGTGACAAAGTACAAAAATTACAAATTATTTCTATAAATAAAAAAAATTAAATTACGTTATTGTATACAAAAATACACTACTTTAAACACCAGTTTGCAACCCGACAGCCAAGTTTTTTTTTTGTTTTTTTTTTTATTTTTTCCAATAAAAACGCTATTAATTACTTTTTATTTAACTTAAATAGTACTTTTAAACCTACTATTATTAAATTTATCCTTTAAAGAAAAAATTTAAAATTGAAAATCATAAAGAAAAACTTTTAAATTTAAATAACAAAATAAAAATAAAAAAATAATAAATAAAAAATAATAAAAATCAATTAATAAAATTAATAAAATAACAAAAAATAAAACATAATTATTTAAGGCATAAGAAAACACCTATTTAGGAAAAAATACAAAAACATACAAAAAGAAAAAAATTTAAATAAACATTAAATTACAATATAATTATTCTACCGTTTTTAAATACATTAAATTTTAAAATTAAAGTTAGAAAAAAAAAAAATTTAATAAATAAAAACAAAAAAAATACAAAATAAAAAAAACTTAAAAATAATAAAAAATTTAAATTTTATTAAAATATATAAAATTTATTGAATACACAGCAACTTACCTTCAGCACTTTCTATTTATTCATCACTTTCCATTACGTGTTTATATAGCACAAAACAGAAAAGAATAAATAGGTATTATTGGATCGGTTCAAACTCAGTAATTGTTTAGTATATTGTGGGTTGGAATAAAAAAGGGTACAATTGCATTTGTATCCTTTTTATGCCAACAAAATCTGTACTTTCGGTTGCCAGATTTTTCCACTTCGCAATATATGTCGATAAATGTATTTAAAATCACTTGCACCATTTTTATTCCAATAAATAGTCATCTCACCTATAAGAAAGCGCAGTTATCACATAATTTTAAAAAATGGTACTTTATACCCTTTTTATTCTAACCCCTTCAATTACTCAATCACCCGTCAATATTCAGCAAAATGCTGAAGAATGAGCTGTACTTTATGTGTGATATATAGTTTCCGAAGTATTTTTTTCCACTGAACACGGATCCGGTAGCAAAATTGAAGAATTCTTCAGCACTTTTTTTTGCTGAAGATTGAAGGGTGATGGAGCAATTCTGACACAGGATTCGTGTTCAGTGGGAAAAATACTTCGGAAACCATATATCGTATATACTTACATTTACGACAACTTTTTTTGTTTGTGTGGCGGTGTTATTATTTATAAATTATATTTAGTTACGTTCAAGTTGCAAAAATTGACACAACTAACTATGGCATTTCACGATGTGATTAAAAAAATTAAAAGGTTATACTGGAGTGGGTACTGGAACCTTCGGCGTAGAAACAAAAAACTGGACGTTTTCCACGAAACCCCGAACTACTATACTTTTCTCGACGCGCGTTTCGCCAACCAAGTTGGCATCTTCAGAAAGGAGATTAAAACTAAATTTTAGCCTACACACTTGCACTATTTATACTAAATTTGTTACGGTTCAATGAACCGTGGCAACAAATTTAGTATAACTACCTACGCACCTGCACTATTTATACTAAATTTGTTACGGTTCAATGAACCGTGGCAACAAATTTAGTATAAATAGTGCAAAGTGTGTAAGCTAAAATTTAGTTTTAATCTTCTACTGACTTTGTTAGCGAAACGTGCGTCGAGAAAAGTATAGTAGTTCGATGTTTCGTGGAAAACGTCGTTTTTTTTTTAAAGGTTATAATTTTTCGGGAAGATATTATGCATATATTTGCTGGGTGTCAAATTAGACATTGTCAGGGCAAAGCAGAATAAGAATTTTATTTGTTCATAAAAATGAATTAAAAAAATTGAAAATGTATTCGAAGGGCTAAAGATATAAACCATATAATGAATTCCAATTGAGAATCGCTGACGTAGAGTACACATTCTAGAAATTAACACCTATAAAAAATTAAAAATTAAAAAATTCATCGGTTATTATTTTAATTTACTATTACATCAGGTTTTACTGTGTTGTATAGAAGTTTAGACTGAACGTTTTATTTACATAGTTCAATTTATCAAAAGTGTTCACATTTCAAAGTATTTTTATTTATTTTCAGTTTCCCGTTATTAATGTTCCTTTTATGTGAAAGCGTCGACATCGGGTGAACGCAACAGATGAAAGGAATTGGCGTTCGATCTTAATATTAACATAAAATACGTCTAGTAAATTAAATCCCTATTAGGCGGCGAAAACGACAGCTGTGTTTTACTTTGATCTACATGTTCAATACAGTGCGGATATTTCACACATAAATAAAATATTCGTCAAATGAACAATTTTCTGAATTGAAATGAACTGGAAATATGTGGAAACTGGTTTCAATTGTACCGTTGCAAAAAAATATTAAAGGCCTACATTGAATAATATAATAAATATACTGTTTGTCCAGAATTGGTGATGGATGTATTGCTGACTTGGAAGCGATGAGATAGGAAAACGCTTAAATTTGCAAACTTTTTTTGAATCCATGTATATATTCAGGCAACTTTTTTGAGTACATTTCAATTCTTTAATCGAATTAAGCTTTTGAAGTTTCGAGTTTCTGAAACTATCATCAAATTATTTTACATACAAAGAGAGCACAACATTTTGAAAATTAAATGAAATGAAAAGAAAATGAAAGTTATAGCAGATTCTTGAAAATGCATGTTTTTGTTTTTTCCGAAATATACCAAAAACCAGAAAAGACACAGCCATTCTCTAAGCGACGTTAAATGACTCATTTTGAAGAAATTGTCTATCATTTTGCCAATTTAACCGTTGCCCTGTGTCTTATAGTTTCCATAATAGCAATACATCCTTCACCAATTCTGGACATATTGTAAGAACTATTTACTTTTGCAAAACGCGTGAAAATATACATCTTATTGAAAATGACATATGTAGTTAAAATATTTCTAATATAAAAGATATTATGTTTGTATATTCCCACTTGCCTTAAAATTACAACAGTATGCAATTAATAAATTTGTCAAATCAGTTCACAGGAAAATTGTTACACAGTGTCAGGCATAAAGTCCAAATCATATGAAAAAAAAATGTTAATTGATGTACAGGGTTAGGGTTATTCATTATATTCTAACCCTTTATTTTGGTTATTATAACAGGTACAAAAAGAAGTTAGTATTTTACGTATACGTTAATTTTTTATTATTGGGTATATATAGGGTGACACAGCGTCTGATTGATTTATTTGAAATTTATAGGAGTTATATAACTGTAAATTAATAAGGCTTTTGTCTACTTTTTCTACAGACACTAGTTACAACTTCTTTCGCTCAGAAAGTCGCCCAATTTTCTTATTTTAAATAGGATCGTGTATATTTATTTAGTTTATCGTATTTGCCTTAAAACTGTCTTCTCAATCATGTATGACATAGTGGATCTCCAAATTCTCAGCAGTATCATTATAACTAAAATCTGTCATGGTTGCTATTGTTAAATGATGAAAAACGTTAAGTATTACGAGATTATTAAAAATTGGTGGGATGTTGTCCATAATACAAGTACTCGGATAGGAGAAATGAAAAGAAATCTGGATAAAATCGGTATCGAGGAACCTTAGTAAAAAAAATCGATAAACCTGCCGAAAACCGGTTTTTTGCGGATTAAGGGCAAAATAGCATGTTGTAGCGCTTGAAAAAACGAAAAAAATTAGTTTTTGGTGATCAAAATCGGTTCAGAAGTTTTTGCACAAAAAAATAAAAATTGATGAAAAATGCCCTTTTTTTGAAATCGAAACACAAGGATTTTAATGGGCGCATTAGTGGTTCTGCTTAAATTGTAGCTTCTTGTCGTGCCTATCTGCAGTAAAAATTTCATGCAAAAATAATGAGAACTTTTTACATAAATCGAAAAAAACTAAAAAAAAGGCGCGCTGAAATCGTCGTTGTCGGACCTCAAGGTAGCTGTGGTGCGGCGTTGCCACATTTACTTCGTGGCTTGTTTATAGTGGCTGTGTATAAGCCAGTACAAAAAGGACCTTCGCACGAGTAACAGCTCGAGCGTCCGAGCTCATGTTCAAGCGTCATTCCAAGCGTCAAAATTTCGTAGAAAATCGGAAAGTTTATCTTTTTTAATTCCACAAAATGTATGTTTTAAATGGAAAAAATGTAGCTTATTATCGTATTTATCAAAAACTATAACAAATATATATAAATTAACAGTAACGCAATGTTTGAAGTGTAAAATAATGAACATTTGTGTGCAATCGTTTCAGAAAAATAGAGAAAAGTTGAAAGTCCCACGGATTCCCGCAGTGAAACAAATTTTAGATTAAAGTTTTCGCAAAATCTTTTACAAATTAATCAAAATCTTGCATTTAAAGCTCGACGTTTTTCTTCTTAAGTCGACGGATTTCCTCGTTTTTTTTTTCATTGTCGCCTTAAGTTAAGATCGTGTGTACTTTTTCATTATTTGTGATCATTTTGGCTTATTTAAATTTATTCACACGCCTAAACTATGTGACACATATGTACATATCACATTAGTAAATAATCTTGTGACAAGAGCCCTTGTTCATTGTTTTCCATGAAGCACATCATTAACCACGGCTAACTCCGACGCGATGGACTGTATTTTTCCCAAACTATTTTACGCTTTCCAGACATGACAACAAAAGGATATATTCCTAATGTTTTGTTCAACATCATTGCCGCCATTTTCCTCGAAGAAAAAAAATGTTGTTTGGCGTAAAATATACATTAGTTTATGATTCAACTTAAATCACACAAGGGGTTTTGTGACGTCCTTTTCCATCTTCTAGATCCATATATCGTCCCAAGACATAAAGGTTGGGACATCCTGTAAAATTATAATTTTTTGTTTAAAATACTGGAGGAATGAATAGTTAATTTGTAAAGCGTCGCAATATTATTTTGTTTATATTATCACTGGAGTTGAATTGCTAAATTGTTTTATACGACATGAATTTATCCTATTCTTCTACATGAACTTTAGACACCCTGTGCAATGCTCAGCCAGAACTGTCAGAATTTAAGACATATATTTCCAAAGTGGTCTATATGGACCCCCAAGGGTCGATTTAGATTTGCAGGGGGTCTATGTCAGCGAAAAAAAAAATGGTTCCGTGAGATGTAAATGTGTGTCATCAACATTTAAACATTCTGTATATGACTTGTTACACTTAACACATATTGTATGTACATAATATTTATAATTTACATAAAATAATTCACAAAAAACCCTATCAAATTGAGCAGCACTGTATCAGCTGCGAAAAACACACTTTAAGTTAATACGTTTAGGAAAATTTCAGTATTAGGCAGGTAGGGGCTCCACGAAAAAGTTTAGTGGTCTACGGGGCAAAAAACTTTGGGAACCTCTTATCTAAGAGAACTATTCACTAGGTACATTTCATATTAAGCGACGGCAACATCTTCGTATTATTCAAAAACCGTCACACAATCCGTCCTTGAAGATGTATAATTATTGCTCTTATATTTGAAAACAACCTACACAATCGACCCTTCTACTTTTCTTTCTGTAAACAAGATGCCTTTGACAACACCGTTTTTGTTCTTTTACAGTTTAGTCTGGAGTCTAGATGATGAAAGACGTCTTGAGACTGCTCACGGCTACAAAGACGCTGTCACAAATACGTAGAAATGCAGACTGGAAGAAATTATATCCGTCTGTAGTGATCCTCGTTAAATAAGGCCTTTGAGACATTCGTCTGCTAAACCTCACCTAACGCTGACAACCTTTTAACATTCAGTATGTACGTTATTTGTTCTCACAGTTCAACGACGTCGGTTAAATATATAGGTACATACATATGTGGATATTCATGTTGTAATAAATATGTACGTACATATTGTGACACACTCTATCAGAAAAACATGGTGAATTGTTGGTTGCATATACGAGATTAATACAATCAAGATATAAGCCAGCAAGATGGACTACGCGAAAGTGACAGAATAAACGGGAAGCTTCGCGGCGATTGTTCCGGAGAATTCGGATGGTGTATATAATCACGACGGCCCCAAGAGTCAATTTTGAATTGGAACGTAGTCCAGTGAAGATCAAAGTGATATACCGGGTGATATTTAGACCGCGATATTTAGTAGCGATATTTTGAGTGTGATTTTAAGTGGATAGTTGTTGTGATCAAATTAATTAAACAATAAACGCTTTTGCCGAGTAAAAAGTGTCAGAAGTGGGATTTTATATCAAGTGTTGCATACCGTTGCAACCGTCGCGTCGCTAAAAAGTTAGCGGTAATGGTCGCGGGAGACTATAGAACGTTCTGGAACTTTTACGCGTGTGAACGAAAGCCCCAAGTGTGATATATCGTTGCACTTGTCTCGACGTCAGAAAGCTAGTGAAGGTGTTCGCGAAGAAGTGTCTCGAACTTTCTGGAACTTTTTACGCGTGTGAACGAAAGCCCCAAGTGTGATATATCGTTGCAATTGTCTCGACGTCAGAAATCTAGTGGATGCGTCCGCGAAGAAGTGTCTCGAACTTTCTGGAACTTTTACGCGTGTGAACGAAAGCCCCAAATGTGATATATCGTTGCACTTGTTTCGACGTCAGAAAGCTAGTGGAGGCGTTCGCGAAGAAGTGTCTCGAACTTTCTGGAACTTTTTGCGCGTGTGGACTTAGACCCCAAGTGTGACATATCGTTGGACTCGTCACAACTTAAGGAACTCATGTGCTCCTGAGGAATTTTGGAGAATATTCTGGAATTTCTGTAGATCTATGAAGGTGACCAGAAGTCAAGAGGCCAACATGGATGCACAACTTGCACAGTTGTTAGAGATGATGGAGGCAATGAAAGGGGAATTAGGAGAAAAATTGGAAAAGCAATCGCAGGAGTTAGAGGAACAATTAGAAATGCAATCACAGGCGTTATGAGAAAAATTAGAAAATCAATCGCAGGTGCTAGAGGAAAAATTAGAAATTCAGTCCCAACAATCGCATGCGTTAGGAGAAAAATTAGAAAAGCAATCCCAACAAATGCAGGCCTTGGGAGAAAATTTAACTGAGAAACTAGAAAAAGAGACCTACGCATTGAAGGAACAGATGGAAGAACAAGTCCAGAAACTTGGAGGCAGATTGGATGCACAGGTAGAAGAATTGAAGAACGAGGTAGATGAAAAATTGGAACAGCAAAATTAAAAAAATGAACGTGGAAATAACACATGTCAAAGAAGTCTGCGAACAACTACATCAGAATTTGGAGAGCCTGGCACGAGGAGGCGCAATAAAAGCTGAAGGCATCTCCAGACCGGCTAATGTCAAACCACCTCAATTCGATGGCAAGGTGTCCTGGAGTACTTATCTCCGACAATTCGAAGCGGCTGCTACAGCCAATGGGTGGACAGACTCAGAGAAAGTCACTGGGTTGATCATAGCTCTGCGTGGCTAAGCCCTAGATGTGCTCCAAGGAATACCTGTTGAACAACAGCAGAGTTTTGAGCACCTGAAGAACCATCTGGAGATGAGACATGGGGACAAACACATGCAACATGTGTACCAGGTGCAACTGAAGGGTCGTCTGCAACTGGCCGGAGAAAATTTGCCGCATTTCGAAGCTTATATGCTTCGATTTGATCGCATGGCCTATCCAACACCTATGGGAACAACTAACTGAGTTTATAGGCAAACTCAGAGCAGCATCGAAAGCAGGTGAAAATTTTCAAGCCAAAGCTGAACCGAGAAGTCGGCTTCCTCGATGTTGGAACTGTGGGAAAACGGGGCATTTAAGGAACCAGTGCAGGTCCGTGCCTAAGAAAGAGGAAGCACGGGACCCACAGCCAGCGAACCAGGGAAAACTAAGTTCAGCCAGCTCCACGGGGCGACAGCTGGCTGTGTCCTCCCACCATGCCCCACCGGAAGAAATAAAACTGTCTCGCTTCCAAGACCCTGACTCCCTGACAGTGGATGGCACTATCTTTGGCTCCAATTTTCAGATGATAGTCGACACTGGAGCAGCAAGGACTATTGTTGGACCACATGTAGTAGGTGCCTGGCGAGTCAAGAACCCCAGCAGGCAGTATGTTATAGTTACTGCCAGTGGACAACGACTGCCAGTTAAAGGTGAGTGTGAGCTGGAGATCGAACTAGGGGGAGACACAATTCCATCACCGAGCCTTGGTAGCGAGTATATCTGATGATGTCATCCTCGGATTAGACCTACTACGAGGAAAAGGAGTGAATTTGGATTTGGATGCAGGAACACTTCGGATTAAGTACCAGGAAATAGCTCAACTCCTATCCAAGCTGACACTGTTAGGATACTGGCGAAAGAAGATGCCATACTACCACCACAGATGGAAACATTAGTTGCCAGTAGGATAGACAGCGACCCATGTGATGGCATGGTGAGAGTGGTGGAGCCGAGCAATCCGGAGTTATTTAGTAAATCTCTACTGATTGGACGCACCCTAATTAGACCACAGAATACGACAGTTGTAAGAGTTGTCAATTTAAAGGACTTTCCTCAAAAGATCACTAAAGGTACGGAATTGGGAGTCTGCGAAACAGTGACAATTGTAAGACGCTTGGAGGAGTTACAAAAGTGATTACAAGCAGCCCGACACAAATGTTCTCCCAGAATGCTTACAAGACATCGTAAGCAGAGCCAAGACCAGACTCAATAAGGAACAGACTAAACAACTGGAAGAGCTACTAAGCGAGAATAAGGAGATCTTCGCTTTAAAATCAAGCGATTATGGTAGAACAAATGTTGTGAAACATCGAATTGACACTGGTTCAGCAAGGCCTATCAAACAACCTCCCAGAAGAATTCCACTAGCTATGAGGGAAGAGGTTAACGAAATGTTGGCCGATATGAAGAAGGAAGGGACAATAGAACCTTCGCAGAGTCCTTGGGCATCTCCTGTAGTCCTTGTGAAGAAAAAGGATGGATCCACGCGGTTCTGTGTTGACTACAGGAAATTAAATGAGGTCACCAAAAAGGACAGTTACCCACTACCCAGAATTGACGACACTCTGGACACCTTAGCCCGAGCCAAATGGTTTTGGACATTGGACTTGAAGAGCGGATATTGGCAAGTTGAGGTTAGTCCAGAAGATAAGGAGAAGGCGGCATTTACCACCGGAAATGGATTTTGGCCGTTTAATGTGATGCCATTTGGTCTGTGTAACGCTCCAGCCACTTTTGAACGATTTATGGAGACTGTACTTCGTGGTCTGCAATGAGAGACCTGCCTGATTTACCTCGACGATGTAGTTGTGCTGGGAAGGTCATTCGAGGAGCACATGAAGAATGTAGCCGAGGTGTTCAAGAAGTTGAGGGCAGCTAACTTGAAATTGAACCCGAAGAAGTGCAGTCTATTTCAAAAGGAGGTGAAGTACTTGGGCCATGTCATCATAACTGATGGGGTGAAAACGGATCCAGAGAAAACAGAGTGCATTAAGAACTGGCCGGTACTTAGAGACAAGCACGAAATGAGAAGTTTTCTGGGCCTCTGCACCTACTACCGACGTTTCATGCGAAACTTCTCTGATATTGCGAAGCCACTTCACAGACTGACAGAAGACAATGTACCCTTCGAATGGACCCAGAAATGTCAAAGAACATTTGAAACACTAAAAGAGTCTCTTTGTACCACGCCGTTTTTGACCTAGCCCCGACCTGGACAACTCTTGTGGACACAGACACAAGTAACGTTGGTCTTGGAGGAGTGCTTTCCCAAATCCAAGACGGCGAAGAACGAGTGATTGGATACTTCAGCAAGGTCTTGTCAAAAACAGAGAAGAACTACTGTGTCACTCGTAAAGAACTGTTGGCCATTGTGAAAACACTTGAACATTTTCACAAGTATCTGTATGGTCAAGAATTCCTCCTTAGAACGGACCATGCTTCCTTGAAATGGCTACTACAATTCAAGAACCCCGAAGGGCAGATTCGAGATTTCAGAAGCGAGATCGCTGGAGTGCCTGCAAGAATACCGCTTTGCAGTGGCGGTTGGTGATATTTCAGTTAGCCATATCTTGAAAACGACGCATGGGACCCACTTCACTTTTTAGGTTATGACTATACACCTCTTACAGAAAGGATTTATAGTGAAAAAACCGTCAACAAAGTTTGCGAAAAAATTTTAAAAAAACCTGGAGCACTCCCTGGGATCTCAGTAACGCTCTGTGGAATATTTGCAGTAATTTTTTTTTCATAATCTAGAAACAAATATAAGGAGAGGTTTTTCGATTTGTTACAAAATATTTTTTTTTCAAAATGTTATGGCCATTTTAATTTTAATTTTATAGGAGCATTTTGTTTCCCAAAATTAAAATGATCATCTTTTTGAAAAAAAAATATTTTGTAACAAATCGAAAAACCTCTTCTTATATTTGTTTTTAGATTAAGAGGAAAAAATTTACTGCAAATATTCCACAGAGCGTTACTGAGATCCCAGGAGTGCTCCAGTTTTTTTTGAACATTTTTTTACGATAAAGCGTCGTTGAACATTGCTCTACGAGTGTTTATCATGCCAAGATTGTTAAGGCTCAAGGTGATCTCTCGGCTTCATCAGAGGCAATATGATCTTGCAGCGATGCATTCGAGAAATAGTGGAACCTCATCTGAACTATTCTGAACCTTAGAATAGTTCAAAATCCAACTGTTCAGTAAGATTATGCCTGGACAGATGTAGCGAGAGTAACGTTAGACTATTTTCAACAGGCTCAAATTAAACTGCTATCTTGGACTTCAAGATATCTATCTATATCATGAGATAGAGGTGGCAGGGAACGCCCAGGAGGTTTTTGATCACCTGATTATGAGTATGCCTAGGACACTTTGAGGACTGTCTAAGACATGTCAACCCATTATTGAGGTTGGGAAGCAGAAAATTAAAAGTTATCTTTAACCGATTGGAGTGGAATGGAACAATTTGCATATTATGACCACCCTGATATGTGTTCGGGTTTGTATGTTACTGAGATGTATAAGTCTGGTCCCATTAACCAAGAGCGATACTAAGGTATCGCTTCAAACTGGCTTCACACAAGTTTTCACACATTTTTAATATTTTCCTTATACTTTCTATACATTCCTTACTATACATGTGGAATACTTTCTATACATGTGGAAGTAAAACTGCAGTATTTACGAAATTACTTATGCGTTCTATTAAAAACTATATTTTATACATAATATTGTCACACTTTTTACTCGGCAAAAGCGTTTATTGTTTAATTAATTTGATCACAACAACTATCCACTTAAAATCACACTCAAAATATCGCTACTAAATATCGCGGTCTAAATATCACCCGGTATATCACTTTGATCTTCACTGGACTACGTTCCAATTCAAAATTGACTCTTGGGGCCGTCGTGATTATATACACCATCCGAATTCTCCGGAACAATCGCCGCGAAGCTTCCCGTTTATTCTGTCACTTTCGCGTAGTCCATCTTGCTGGCTTCCAATATCATGACTGTATTAATCTCGTATATGCAACCAACAATTCACCTTGTTTTTCTGCTAGAATATGTCACACTGCCCCCATCTTAAGACCGATCGTCCCGATCGGTGTCACCCCGATATGGCGTCAGGCGGTCTAGGTGGACGACCTTCATTTTACTTCGGGGGTTCCTCTGTCGTTGATTCTCTTAATGACTGTGAATGGGCCTTCCCAGTTGTTATGCAACTTTGGCGACCTTCCCTTACATCGAACTGGATTATACAGCCATACCAGGTCGCCTTCTTGAAAATCAGAGGAATTGGCTCGGACGTCACATCTGGTCTTCATGCGGTCACTTTCCAGTTGGAGACGGCTTCTTACATGCTCATGTACCGCTGACATCCTTCGCTCCAACTCTCCAACATATGTGTCAAGTTCGGTGTGTCGCTCAGTCGGATGGCCAAACAGTAAATCTGCGGGGAGACGAAGCTCTCTTCCAAAGACAACCTAGCAGGAGTTTTTACCGTTGTCTCGTGCACAGCAGATCGGTATGCCAACAGGAAGAGCGGAATCAGCTTGTCCCAATCATCTTGGTGGTCATTCACAAACATCCTCAGGTGGGTTTCTAAAGTGGCATTGAAGCGTTCCATCATGCCATCAGATTGTGGATGTAGTGGCGTGGTCCTTGTCGTCCGAATTCCCATCATTTCGCAGACTTTTTGAGACACTGCAGACTCAAAATTTCTGCCCTGATCCGAATGTAATTCCATTGACACTCCATATCTGCAGAAAAAGTTGTTGACTAGTACTTCAGCCACTGTCGTCGCTTCTTGGTTGGGTGATGGATACATCTCGGGTCATTTACTGAAATAGTCCATTGCAACCAACAGATAACGGTTCCCATCCTGGGTTCTGGGAAAGGGGCTTGCGATGTCAATTGCTATTCTTTCGAACGGTGCGCCGACGTTGTATTGGCGCATTTTGCCTCGTGATCTTGTCTTTGGTCCTTTGCTAGCAGCGCAGGTGTCGCATTTTCGGCACCAGTCTTCTACGTCCGTTCTACAGTGCGCCCAGTAGAACCTATCTCGAAGCTTCTGGTCTTCTGGACTTTCTGGATCTTCTGGATTACGTGCTTCTTTCCTGGTCTATGCTCTATCACAAAGCGGCAGTGGCGGTTGGTGATATTTCAGTTAGCCACATCTTGAAAACCACTTCACTTTTTAGGTGATGACTATATACCTCTTACAGAAAGGGATTTATAGTGAAAAAACCTTCAACAAAGTTTGCGAAAAAAATTTCAAAAAAACTGGAGCACTCCCTGGGATCTCAGTAACGCTCTGTGGAATATTTGCAGTAAATTTTTTCCTCTTAATCTAAAAACAAATATAAGAAGAGGTTTTTCGATTTGTTACAAAATATTTTTTTTTTCAAAAAGATGATCATTTTAATTTTGGGAAACAAAATGCTCTTATAAAATTAAAATTAAAATGGCCATAACATTTTGAAAAAAAATATGTTGTAACAAATCGAAAAACCTCTCCTTATATTTGTTTCTAGATTATGAAAAAAAAATTACTGCAAATATTCCACAGAGCGTTACTGAGATCCCAGGGAGTGCTCCAGTTTTTTTGAAAATTTTTTTCGCAAACTTTGTTGAAGGTTTTTTCACTATAAATCCTTTCTGTAAGAGGTATATAGTCATCACCTAAAAAGTGAAGTGGTTTTCAAGATGTGGCTAACTGAAATATCACCAACCGCCACTGCCGCTTTGTGATAGAGCATAGACCAGGAAAGAAGCACGGAATCCAGAAGATCCAGAAAGTCCAGAAGACCAGAAGCTTCGAGATAGGTTCTACTGGGCGCACTGTAGAACCGACGTAGAAGACTGGTGCCGAAAATGCGACACCTGCGCTGCTAGCAAAGGACCAAAGACAAGATCACGAGGCAAAATGCGCCAATACAACGTCGGCGCACCGTTCGAAAGAATAGCAATTGACATCGCAAGCCCCTTTCCCAGAACCCAGGATGGGAACCGTTATCTGTTGGTTGCAATGGACTATTTCAGTAAATGGCCCGAGATGTATCCATCACCCAACCAAGAAGCGACGACAGTGGCTGAAGTACTAGTCAACAACTTTTTCTGCAGATATGGAGCGTCAATGGAATTACATTCGGATCAGGGCAGAAATTTTGAGTCTGCAGTGTCTCAAAAAGTCTGCGAAATGATGGGAATTCGGACGACAAGGACCACGCCACTACATCCACAATCTGATGGCATGATGGAACGCTTCAATGCCACTTTAGAAACCCACCTGAGGATGTTTGTGAATGACCACCAAGATGATTGGGACAAGCTGATTCCGCTCTTCCTGTTGGCATACCGATCTGCTGTGCACGAGACAACGGTAAAAAACTCCTGCTAGGGTTGTCTTTGGAAGAGAGCTTCGTCTCCCCCGCAGATTTACTGTTTGGCCATCCGACTGAGCGACACACCGAACTTGACACATATGTTGGAGAGTTGGAGCGAAGGATGTCAGCGGTACATGAGCATGTAAGAAGCCGTCTCCAACTGGAAAGTGACCGCATGAAGACCAGATGTGACGTCCGAGCCAATTCCTCTGATTTTCAAGAAGGCGACCTGGTATGGCTGTATAATCCAGTTCGATGTAAGGGAAGGTCGCCAAAGTTGCATAACAACTGGGAAGGCCCATTCACAGTCATTAAGAGAATCAACGACAGAGGAACCCCCGAAGTAAAATGAAGGTCGTCCACCTAGACCGCCTGACGCCATATCGGGGTGACACCGATCGGGACGATCGGTCTTAAGATGGGGGCAGTGTGACATATTCTAGCAGAAAAACAAGGTGAATTGTTGGTTGCATATACGAGATTAATACAGTCATGATATTGGAAGCCAGCAAGATGGACTACGCGAAAGTGACAGAATAAACGGGAAGCTTCGCGGCGATTGTTCCGGAGAATTCGGATGGTGTATATAATCACGACGGCCCCAAGAGTCAATTTTGAATTGGAACGTAGTCCAGTGAAGATCAAAGTGATATACCGGGTGATATTTAGACCGCGATATTTAGTAGCGATATTTTGAGTGTGATTTTAAGTGGATAGTTGTTGTGATCAAATTAATTAAACAATAAACGCTTTTTGCCGAGTAAAAAGTGTGACAATATTATGTATAAAATATAGTTTTTAATAGAACGCATAAGTAATTTCGTAAATACTGCAGTTTTACTTCCACATGTATAGAAAGTATTCCACATGTATAGTAAGGAATGTATAGAAAGTATAAGGAAAATATTAAAAATGTGTGAAAACTTGTGTGAAGCCAGTTTGAAGCGATACCTTAGTATCGCTCTTGGTTAATGGGACCAGACTTATACATCTCAGTAACATACAAACCCGAACACATATCAGGGTGGTCATAATATGCAAATTGTTCCATTCCACTCCAATCGGTTAAAGATAACTTTTAATTTTCTGCTTCCCAACCTCAATAATGGGTTGACATGTCTTAGACAGTCCTCAAAGTGTCCTAGGCATACTCATAATCAGGTGATCAAAAACCTCCTGGGCGTTCCCTGCCACCTCTATCTCATGATATAGATAGATATCTTGAAGTCCAAGATAGCAGTTTAATTTGAGCCTGTTGAAAATAGTCTAACGTTACTCTCGCTACATCTGTCCAGGCATAATCTTACTGAACAGTTGGATTTTGAACTATTCTAAGGTTCAGAATAGTTCAGATGAGGTTCCACTATTTCTCGAATGCATCGCTGCAAGATCATATTGCCTCTGATGAAGCCGAGAGATCACCTTGAGCCTTAACAATCTTGGCATGATAAACACTCTTAGAGCAATGTTCAACGACGCTTTATCGTAAAAAAATTGAATAAAAAAAGGAATGTTCAAATGATAACGCTAAAAATTTAATCATTTGTTAAGACTGTTGTGATAGATAATATGTATGTGAATATTATTGAAATAAAATCATTTTTAATGGGTGTTTCGGGTAAAACGGGTAAAACGAGTTTCTATGTCACTGAGTATTTGGCTGTCGACAGAGTCGGCACCTATCAAATGTTCAAGAGCACTCTGACTCAGAAACCTCCAAGCTCAGATGAAGCGATACTAAGGTACATACTAGCAATACTAAGATAATAAGATACTGAGGTCACTTAGTATCTTAAAGTCATTTGTCAAAAGTTTGACATAACCGAAAAGCTTCGTCATAACTAAAGCCGGCAGATCTGGGCGGCGGGCCATAATTGTACGCGTCATACTACTTACTACTTGTATGTGCAAAAACAAAATTCATGAAAACAATAAACTGTTGCAATTTAGAAAGAGATGGGTTAAACTTACCCTGTTATTTACGTTGAGATGTGTGAAAACTTTGTGGGTCGCCGCGCTGTTTAACCAGCTTTAGTCATGACCGCTATTTCTATATCTCTAGTTCATAGCCAGATTAGATGACGCTTTTTTGGATGTCTTTATATAACACTTTTTTATGAACATAACCTCTGGATATTTTTAGCGATTTTAGTGAAACTAAATGTGGTAAAATAGGATATTATGGATTATGGCGATCGAAAATTTCAAATGACATATTTGAGGAGTTGCCTGTTTGAAAATTGTTGTTATGATCAAAAAGGGATAATAAAAAATCCTACATGGTACAGACTTTTGGTGGATATTTTATTAACATATTGCAGACAGATTTTGACCGTGAGTGCCCTTTGTTCAGCTCCATGAACTAACTTTGTAAAGGACTTCTTTCGAAAATTAAGTTTCCTCTCAGTCTTTGCTTGTTCCAAAAGTAACTCCATATAACTCTATAGTTTCTCAATAGCTTCTCAAATAAAAATATTTTTCACGGTAAGGTCGGTTTCCAAGAACTTCAAAAAAAACAATAATTCTAGTAATTACTATGTTTAAATTACCAGTTCACTTTTCGACAGCGAAAAATAAATTAAACATAATGTTGATGGTCAAAAATTAATTAAATTTGAAAATTAATTATGTCAAAAAAGAAAAGAGTTCTAAAGCTGCGATGTTCTTGGCGAATCTGGTCGTCATCACGCCCTCTGCCGATATTACTAGGGCGTACGTCTCCACCTTCTCCAGTTTCCAATTCCAATTATTATTATAGTATTTCGTTTAGGTTCAATAATCATTCCCAAATATATGATGTGGGTCCCATGTTTTCATATACGAGAATTTTTATTTACAAAGCTTTCACTACTAGTAGTGCGACCTACCTCTCCTTAAGACGGTCCTGTTAGAGTCCACGAATTTCTACACTCTACTGATAACCTTTAAAACATAAGAGATACGAAATAATACTGTTTTTCAGGGTTTGTCCTAATCTACTGCAAATTGTCTGTATCTAAAGGGAATCGCCTTTATAAGGTATAAATTCTACAACTTTTCCCTTCCCTTTTGATTTTAATCATCTTCGTAACTGTTATGGTTTAAAAATTAGCAGTACAATTGAACACAGGGTCTCCACTGAAAAAGTGAAGACCCTGTTATTATCGTTTTCCACTAGGCATTTCCAATTTGCCCTAAAAACTATTATTTTTGCTATTAGCTTTGGATCGAATGTATGTATATTAGATGTGTAATCCTATTCAAAAATACAGTTTTTTTCTCTCTACGGTGTGATATCTTTGGATACTAAATAAAAAATTTCAGGAGAATTCTGGTTCTTGGGCCATACTGTATATAGAGAAACTGCATATGTCATGTGATAGAACATGCCTCATACAAAATTAAAATGTAATGATCATTGTTCATCATTTATAATACAACAAAAATATATTACCTATCTAATCAATTTCGGTAAACTTTAGTGATGTAATTCAATATATAGAGTGAAAAACCGGTAAAAGACAAACATCGTTATTACGACTTTAAAGTAATGTATGAGAAAAAAGAGGTTGATATGAAATATAATAAGTATATATAGAAGAAATGGTACGCATATAATAGGAAATTAAAAGTAACAAGTAGTGGACAATTTTCAACAGTATTCAAATAAAAATAAATCAATAAGTAAGTAATAGTCAAACGTGTTGAACGTCGCATCATTTAATAGAAACGCCACCGAGTTGTGATTATTAAGTGATTGTTTCCACCATCGCGAATACTAAATAGAGACTATTTCTGTAAGGATTCCCAGTCGCAATTATCTCGGTTATTTTTAAACACAAAAAAAAAACACACTTCAAATAAAAATTCTAGTACCCATATACATAATTGTTTTTCCTTTATTTGGGGCATCGACTCCGAAGGTCATTAGCCCATCTTTGTTGTTACTGTGATATACGTCAATATCAATTGTATACAGCACAGAGGTAATAATCTTCCTTAAATAGGCATAATTGTTACCTAAAGAACAAACCAGTATTTCTAAGATATTTAATAAACTTCTTACACTTTCATATTCAACAAGTGAAGGTTAAAGGTTTAATACCCCCATTTAAAACCTGGACGTACTTCTAAAATATACATATTTTTTGTATATATGTATATATGCTCGTTTTTCCCTGGGATTTTCTTAATTATAATGTTACAAAAACAGTACCATTAGACATAATTACACATTTTACTTTATTTTCCAAAAATCCATATTCACTGTAATTTTTTTTATGATGACTTAAATAATTCAAAAAATCATAATGATATTAATACAAATCTGCATATATCAGTGACTTCAGCATTCCCTAATGTGGGTACATCCCAAGGGTACATCGTAAGCATTTAATTTTAGTAAACATTTTACTCAAATTTTAATTTAATCATAACTAACCACCTCTAGTTATCAAATAATAATCGATTCATTACACTAAAAAACTGATGAAATAAACTGCTTTTATTTGCAGATTTAAATTAAAATAGTTATAAGTATAATAAAACACAAATAAATAAAAAAAGAACAATATGCAAATTAAACTAGAATCAATTAAACTAGAAAATACATATATAAACCAATATAAATTAGAATTTAAATTTTCGACGAATTCCACAATCCATTTATGTCCAACAATGTCTAATGTAAATGTAAGTTTGTGGGTATATGTCTTCTGGCAAGAATCGTATTCGTGATTTTCCATTTGCCAGTGATATCGGCCATTGGATTGTGTTACGGATTTAATATAATATGTGCTAAATTTTGTTCATTCCAATTTAAAATCTAAAAAATGCCTTGAATTGCATTTATTTTTATATATACAGTGAAGTCCATAAGTAATGGTTAAATTCATTATCTACGTAATTTACAATTTATGAGTAAAATCCTGAAACACGTCAATTTTTAATTCTAGAATGACATTTTTTGAGCATAATTTTATACCTCCCCCTCCAATCCCCTTGGAGTGACAGCTACGCCTTTAAAATTTTTAAATGGAACGAGGGTGCGTGTGACAGCTCATTTGAAAGGGTTCTTAATTATGTAGTCGGCAAAATAAGGTTTTTTGAATTTTGTATATTTTTCATCAAGAAAATTAAATTTGATAATTTCAAAACTATTATGTATGTATATGAAATGTATACAATCAAGTGCCTATATACCAAATATCTGTCAAATCTGACGTTTTTAGTTAATTTTGTGTCAACTTAAATGTATCGGTTTTCCTGATACGCTGCGCAAAATACCCAACAAAACGAAAGAAGTAAAAAGGGTTTCTTTGTTACATATCAGAAAAAAATTATACATTTAAATTTCTTTATTTGCTACATCTGTGAAAACTTATTACCTATTCTATTATGTTATTTATCGCTGATCGTCAAGTTGATCATTATTTTAACAATGAGTCTTTCGGATACCCAAAGAATAGAAATTTTAATATTATTAGGATGTGGTGATAAAACAAGAACGCAAAAGCAGGTATGCGAAATATTCAATACTAAGTATCCTGACCGCCGCATTCCCAGTCTACGGTTAGTAGAATAGAAAACAAATTTCGTGAATCTGGAAATGTCCCAGATATTCCTAAATCTGGTAGGAAACGCATTTTAGACGATGAACAGAAATTGGATATATTGTTAGATATTCAAGATCATCCACATAAACCTACAAGACAAGTTGCCGCCGATAATTATATTAGTAAAACGTCCATATTGCGTCTTCTAAAAAACGAAAGATACCGCCCATATAAAAATTCATTTGGTTCAAGAACTTAACGACGATGACCCTGATCGCCGATTGGAATTTTGCGAAATCATGGCAAATAGATGCCAAAGTAATCCTTTATTTATAAAACATTATCTTTTCTGATGAAGCAACAGTCGTCTTAAATGGAACAGTCAACAAACAGAACTGTAGATACTGGAGTACAGAAAATCCACATTGGATGTTGGAGGCCAATACTCAATATCCTGAGAAGGTGAACGTTTGGGCTGGAATTATAAATTCTCAAATTATCGGACCATATTTCTTTGATGGCACATTAACTGGCGCGCGTTACTTGGATTTCTTGCAAAATTTCTTAGTTCCAGAGTTAAGAATGCTTTTCCCAGATGATGACAACCCCAATGAAATTGATAGAACTATTTGGTTTCAGCAGGACGGAGCTACACCATATTTTTCATTGGAAGAGCCTATCTGAATCAAGTTTTTCCCAATAGATGGATCGGTAGACGCGGTGAAATTGAGTGGCCTGCTCGTTCTCCCGATTTGACTCCGCTTGACCATGTTTTATGAGGTTACTTAAAATCGAAAGTCTACTTCAATATAATAAATAACGTAGAAGATTTAAAAGACAGAATAAGGCAAGAAATTAATCAAATCACCCCGGAAACAATACAAAATGTTTTAGAAGAATTTCAGCAACGCCTCCATTATTGTCAAGAAGCAACGGGCGCCCAGTTTGAACATTTGATTTAAACTGTTCTTCTGTTCTGTTTCATGTTCTTTTCTTTACTTAGTAACATTAAAAATGTAATATTTTTCAATTAAAAAAATATACAAAATTCAAAAAACCTTATTTTGCCGACTACATAATTAAGAACCCTTTCAAATGAGCTATCACACGCACCCTCGTTCTATTTAAAAAAATTAAAGGGGTAGCTGTCACTCCAAGGGGGTTGGAGGGGGGAGGTATAAAATTATGCTCAAAAAATGTCATTCTAGAATTAAAAATTGACGTGTTTCAGGATTTTACTCATAAATTGTAAATTACGTAGATAATGAATTTATCCGTTACTTATGGACCTCACTGTATATAATTAATTTGCTACATTTAAAACGTATCCGATTTTTCATTTATATTTGCGTTTGTTGGAGATGGTTTTGAGTGTACTAGTATTCAATTATGCAAAACATGCCAAATAACCAGAGAGTCCATATGTCATATATAACAGGTGACAATTTTCCAAAGAAAAGAAGGGCCCCTCCACCGTTGGCAGCTCCATAAGCGTCTCATATTTAGTCTATTCTCCTTTTAAAGCTAACTTTAACAAATTATGTCAATGAAATAATTACTTTTGTGTTTAATGTACCTCATACTTGATTTTTAGAGATATAGTACCAAAGGAGGGGTTTCGATAAGGCCTTTTATCAGCCCCCCTAAATCATATTTTTTTAAAGTTTATTATCTAGATCATTCTTTTTTTTTTATAATGTGAAAAATATAAAGTTTTCAAAAACACATATATTTTTTGTGTTACTTAATAGGATCTTTATGAAAAGAACCACTTAATTTGAATTGTTTTACAAAAATACTTGTAGTTTTTGCAATCTTTATCTACTCGTAGTTATTTCATATAGAGCGCAACCGAGTAACAAAGCGATTTTCATATTACTGACGTGTTACTATACTGCGCTCATGGAAAAAAATAACTGATTTGGATTTCGGATAATATTTAATAATGTATTGATTGACTGTAGTGTAATAGTACTTAACAGTTGACATTACATTCTACATACCGACGATCTAGGTGAAATACTTCATAAGATAAGTATAGTACAAAACATTTGTGACTAGGTGAAAAAAATTATTGTACTGTGTACGCTGACCGTTAAAACGAAAATTCAATTTTTCAAAAAAATTTTTTTTTCGTCATTCGCTAACTCAAACTTACAAGAAGAGGGTACGGTTCATATTCATGACTCAACGATGTTGTTGAGAGTGGACAGGGCGAAAATACAAAGCGAGAGAAAAAATGTTGTTGACTATGTCAATAGGCCTTGTAAAAATGTTAGTTTTATGCGCGCACGTTAAATGTCAGGGGCCTGTTTCACAAAGATACACATAAAAAAAGTAAAAAGTAAATTTTCCTAATACAACAAATCAGGCAAAATATTTAATGATTAATATTTCACAAAAGCACTGTTCTATCAAAGTAAAACTTTACACTTCTAATGAGTAAATTTTCACAAGTTTTAAATGCTACTTGCTCACTCACCGATAAATTCCCTTATTACTTTTGAACATTTTCCTCATCTGATAACGCTTTAGTTTCAATTAAAGCTTTTTCCAATATATACGGAGTGTGCGCAAATTGAAATTTGTGTTCTGACAGATACAGGACTATTTCGGTATTAGTTCAGAGAGAGTTCCAACACCAACAGAATTAATTCCGAATTGGTTCGAGAACTGTCTGGTTCGAGGATGGAACTGCAAGGGACTACTTTGTAACACAGGCGTAGTAACGACTTCGAACTTAAAGTAATAAAGACTGAGCATGGGTCTGACAGACGACAGAAGAATCTCATAAAGATTTTGTTTTGGTGTGTAATTATTTGGTTAGGTGTGATTCTCTTTTATTTATGTATTAAAAATGCGTGATCAAAATATCGACGATTATTTGTTAAGCGCATCAAGTGAAGAAAAAGATTTAGAACTATTAATATGCCTACCAACCGTAATGATCCAACAAACCTAAAATATTGACCTAAATTACTTTAGCTTAGACATCGTCCTATTGATACGATTGAAGGAAAAACGCAAAAGAATATTTACTATCAATCACAACATATTTAAATAAACTATATAATAGCCTTTTTAAGAACATAGATGTAAGGTTATGTTAAGTACAGTTTAATTTGAACTTTTTGGTGGAGGGAGAAATCCGCTGTTTCGTCACAGAACAGATATTAGTTCTGAACGTATACTAAGTTGACACCTACGCACAAAATAACACAGGCCAACAAAAAAATGTTTGTAAAAACTTCTTAAACCAATTCACCTAAATCTTATGTTTTTTTGGGGTGTTGAAACCGTATTTGATATCAGTTTTTTCAGACCAACAGTACCTAATATCATGTTGATATTCCACCGTACCTGGTATCGTTTCTCCATCTCTTTTATGTCCTAATGAAACCGTTCCGCCTGCTCTTCACTTACATCACCCGAGGTTTTAGGAAAAAAATCAAGATGGTTGTGTAAGAAGTGGACTTTAAGGCTCATCAGAGAGTTTTGAACTTCTTTTTTGAAACTTTTGAAAAATCATAGTTACGGGCTTTCACATTGCCCAAAAACTTAGTCAAAACTTCTTTAAATGATATCCAAGCCTCCTTTTCCTTTGTATTCATCGTTGCTTCGAAGCTGGAATCGAACATCATTTTACGAATATCAGGCCCAACGAAAACACCTTCTTTCAGTTTAGCTTCTGATAAATGAGTAAATTTTCTACACAAATATTTAAAACAGTCATCATCTTTAGGCAAAGCTTTTACAAATTGTCTCATTACGTCCAACTTTATGTGTAGTGGTAGTAGAAGAATCTTTTTTTGGGTCTACTAAAGTTTTGTGCAAAATGTTCTTCTCGCCAGGTGTCAATTTTTTCTTACGGGCCATTGCTTCTTGGACCAATGTTGATCTCTTGCTCTGCTGTCCCACTCACATATAAGTAATGGAATATAACTATATTCCATGATTTAACTATACTCACATATAAATCATGGAATACAACTATATTCCATGATTTATATGTGAGTATAGTTAATACATGGTGTATACATGGAGTATAGTTAATTTTCTGTAAAATTATGTTAAGATTTTCGTAAGTTCTCTTCATATGGACTGATTGAGTAACAGACAATGAAGCACAGAAGTTTCCATTGTGTAACAACACCTTCTAAACTAGTTTTTGATGAGTCTATAAAATGTCTTCAATCTTCCTTCTTGCACACAACGCCAAATTGATTTATTAGACCGTCAATATGCAGTAAACTAAATCCTCTTCCTGCTTGAAAAATTGACTGTTCAAAACTGCTCATCTCTTGTTCTATAATGGTAAATAGATATTCCAGATTCCAATAAATGTTTTTCTTTTGGTCTAGAATCAAGCAATTCTGCTTCTTCCTTAGTCAAACCCCACTCATTTAACTCAGCTTGTGTAAACAATAATTATGGTTTTAAATTTTCTGGAGAACGTTGAAACTCGGTTCATCACCACTCGGTTGACTTTCTTAAAATTCAGGACTGGACTGTAAAACATCATCAATAGACTAAGGTGGCTCAGGGACAGGAAGTCCTGGTCCATGTCCTATCGGCCGATCAGCTGATGTAAAGTTGGGATAGACAATTACTTTCATATTTTTGGAGTTATATCCAGAAACATCAATGCTGCAAAAATATCAATAATTTGAATGATTCTATTGCTCTCTCCATACCATGGGCCTACTGCAAATTTAAAAGCTTTTTTCTCTTTTTTTGTACCATTTCCTAAGATCCTTGTCACAAACATAACATACTTTGTGAGGAACCCACCATTTGTCTTGATTACCGATTTCTACACCAAAAGTGTATGCAAAGTATACTTTTTTCACAAAGTCAGTAATGTTCCTTTAATGTTTTTTAACTACAAAGTTACTACATATATAACAAAAAGTGTTAGGAGAGTTTTTACAACCATGATTAGCCATACTTAGATTGTGAATTAAAAGCACATAGATTAAACACTGCAATGCGAGGCTATATTAACCGGAAGAAAACAAACAGCTGTGCCATTTATCAGAAGTACCGACCTAATAACATTTGATTTTATTGCCAACCTAATAACATTTGAATGATTAATTTTTTTTTCCTTTTGAATATCCTGGAGTGGGTACTGAAAACTTCGGCGTAGAAACAAAAATCTGGACATTTTCCACGAAACACCAAACTACTATACTATTCTCGACGCGCGTTTCTCCAACTAAGTTGGCATCTTCAGGAGAAGACTAAAACTTTCAGTTAATGTACTTAATACATAAGTATAAAAAATTTGACATTGTTGATTTACTTCCTTCTATGAAAAAAGAAATCAAGAAAAACGCGTATTTTCGAGTCGCTTGAGAAGAACCTCCCCTTAAATTCAAAACATTATTAAATTAGATTATTTTTATTATTAAAAACATTATTATTAAAAACAATACATTATTTTAAGTAATTCCAATAATTAATTTGAATTAATTATAATATTATAGATTCGTTATTATTAATTACAATATTGTGGAGCCCAATTGGGTCAAATTAATTGATATTTCATAGTATTTGAAAGACACTATAGTTACAACTGAACGCATATGTAATATTTCTGTAATTAAAAAAATAATTATAAACCTTTATTTATTCTTACTAAATCTCACCTAATAAATTTTAAGGTAATATCTCAAATCGTTTAGGAATTACCTGTAGGTAAAGAATAATTATATTACTCCCATTTATTCTCCAACCCCATAATTGGTTTAGCTCAGAATTACATTATGATATATATGTGTAAAAGTAACAAGTTTAATGATGATTTCTTACAATTTTCACGTTGTACACAATAGATTGTGTATACAAAAGCGATTATCAAATATACAGTGATAAAAGTGTATTTTAATGATACGCGTAATAAAAAAAGTTCCCAGAAAATATTATTTTACTCCAGTACCTAGATATAGAAGTAAAAGTAACATATCAACCTAAAAGTGTATACATACATATGTATGTAGTACCTGTTAAACTGAATAAAAATGTCAAGAACACGTGCAAATATTTTATGTTGACTATATTAGGTTACCATTAGGTTACCATTGAAATAATTTATTATAATTTATTTTCCTGGTGACAAACTGCCCACACTTTTCACCTACATACATATATTCGCAAACTACACCGCGACCGTCACTTTTCACCTATATTAATAAATTGAAAACATATAATTATGATCAAGAAGACTAGAACCAAGGAGACAGAGCTGCGGCTTTTCGCTGTATAACGCGACGGGCTCAAATATGTCCGTGGGAGTTACCCAACCCTTAGGGTAACAGAAAACGATTTTGCATTACAGCAATTATTTTTCATAAAATTAATAACTTATTTACTAATACCTGTTTTAATACACAATACATGATTTTTTTATTGGTAAGATCCAAAAATTTTTTAGTCTTTTGCACGTTTGACATACTTGATAATCAAAGTTAAATGAACGGAGAGAGAGAGTAATTGTTTTTTTTGGAGTGAAAACTTCTATAGACGCTCCTAAACGGCCCGGGAACTAAAAATAGAGAGAGAACTATACCGTCGTTTGGATGGGAGTAAAACTACAAACTCGTGCAGTAGCCGTCACGCCTGTGACGTCACGTCACGTCTACTTTTTTTCTAACAAATTTTTCGGAATTTTATGGAGAAAAGTTATCTGCTATGGTACTTTCAGTTTATTTTGCAATGCTCGCAAAAAAAAGTTGAAAATAACATATTTAATGATCAACAAAAATTGCAAGAAGTAGTTTTTTTCAATAATGTACATATATACAGTGTACAGTGAGTGTGTGAGTTCACTATGAAAGGAAATATTTATTTTTGGAAGAGATTGACCGATTTTCAAAAAAAACTTTCTTCTCCAAAAAGTTCTTTTTAAATATATACATGATGTTAAAGTTTGGTCAGTCTAGCGGCTTTTTATGATTGGCTATTGGGTGTAGAAAACTCTGTTTGACTATTAAACTTTTTTTATTAATTTCGATTTGACACAAATACTTCTGTACAAAATTTTATTTCGACACCTTACACAAGATATTCAGTAAGAATAAACAAATTTTCAAAAAAATTTATTATCTTTATTTAGTATTTTTTGTTTGCAAGAGGCATGTGACCCACATTATATTTTATGAGGTGATTACTAGAACTAAACAGATGGCTATAATAATAAAAAACTTTTTTATAAATAACAAAAAAAGAAATTTGTGAAAAAAAAACAGACAAGATGTGCCCCATCACATTGTAAACGGCTTGCAAAATATTTGCGAAAGATTTTTTTTCACCATATAGTATAAAGTAAATATTAAATTCTTTTTACACTTGTAATTTTTTTCGAAATGTCGAGATCTGGAAAAATTTTGGTAATCTTAATTAATTATAAAAAATAATTAATTATAACAATTTGCAGAATAAATAATTTGCACAAAGCACAGGAATAAAAAAATGCATTCACTTCGTAATTGTGAAAAAGTATATTTCGCAAATATTTTTCAAGCCGTTTCCAATATATGGTGGAGCACATATTTTTAATTTCGTTTGAAGTTTACTTATTAGTTTGAATTTAAAAATGAATTCGAAATTTTGGTTTATATAGTCAAACCCAGTTTTCCACCAAATTTTAAAATTATATATATTGTTAAAGAGAACTTTTGGAGTCCTACCATATTATCAAAAAAAAATTAATATCGGTCAAGCCCATTCCAAAGGGCACACAGCCGTCTTCTTTTAACTTTAATGATGTCAATTATTTATTAAGGGATATTCTCCCATATTATGCCATTCGAGAATCTCTCCCTTCTGTCTTTCAGACAGCAAGAATTATTATTGAACTAAATGGTGTGTCTAGCATGTCCCGGACATGTTCTTTCGTATTAATGTCTAGGGAACATGGAGGTCAATTCACTGCCGGTATTTCCTCTGGGTTTAGAAAATCACACAACCAGCCACGTGCGGGCGAACATTGGCTTACATACATTAACCCATTAACGCCTGAAATGGTATATTTCACATACGCAGCTTTAGAGTAATGTAACTGTGCGATTTTGTTGCTGAATTTCGCAGAAATTCATATATGACTATTTTTAAGGGTGCTCTACTTGATTTGGGACGGGATTATATTTAGGAACACGCACAAAGTTGGCAGTGATTGACGGTGGTGTTTTAACTTCAGATAAGTAACTTTAGATTAATGTAACGCTGCGATTTTGTTGCAGAATTTCGCAGAAATTCATATACGACTATTTTTGAAGATGCTATACTCGGTTTGGTGGTTTCAGCCCATTTCAATCGGTTTGTCCTGGAAAATTTTGGAGATTAAAAACAAAAAATGTTTCCTTTTTTATAACTTTTTTTGAAAATTGGCTGTAAACGACCTCCAAAAATTTTTCGATTGCCGTCTTCTAGTGAAAGATCGTAATTGGACATCAACCTTCAATAATCCATCGCGATTCCCAAGGATTTTTCCGCTTCCGGCTCGATATCGCGACCGGAAGCCGATCTTTTTTTTTGTTAAAAAAAAAGATCGACGAAAAAAAAGTTACTTTTTCTTGTTTTTGTTTTTTCCATATATAACGTTCATATTGCCACCGGAAACCTTTCAAAATCATCTAGAATTTCAATGTTATCGCCAAAAAAGTCGCGCGCGACGAAAAATGCATTTTTGAGGCTATAAGTATCCCGCTAGAAACAAGTGAATTTGAATCAGAAAATTTTCAACTTCACTGACAGAATAAAAGTTTAATTTTTAACGTATGTATTGATGCAAAATGATTATTACAATGTCTGAATAACCATCTAGTAAAGCTTCAGCATCTAACATGTCAAGAAAGCGAATGAAACACGCACGATCGAGATATCTGTGACCGAAAAACATGACCGACTTTCAGTCGCGATATCTAACAGGAAGCGTAGAAATCTTTGGGGATGGAGATGGATTATATTATTGAAGGTTAATGTCCAATTACACGATCTTTCACTAGAAGAGGGCAATTGAAAAATGTTTGTAGGTCGTTTACAGCCATTTGTTGTTTCGCGAGGTCGCTGATTGTGCAAAGGTTAAAGGTATGCACGCAGTTGGATCGGTACTATCTATTATGGCTAACTCCAAAATTAATTCTTGGAATTCTCGTATGGAAATTTATAACACGCTCATTTTAAATTCACTATCACACTGTTTAACGGTATGGGGTTTACGTTATACATAGATCATCGAAAGAGTTCAGGTTGGATTCTTTAAAAGACTTTTATTATTGCCCAAAAATACTCCTGATTATGCTGTCAGGTTAGAGGCAGGAGTGCTTAACTTATCTTTACTTGTTCTAAAAGCAGTATTTAGTTGGTTAACTACATGTACTGAGTTTAGAACCTAATCGCTATTATTACCTCTGTCTACAGAGGCAAATTCAACTAATAAATGTTGATACTATATATAGCTGGCTGTCGCAGCTGAAACATTTAACACGGAATTTAGGATGTGCAGATTTGTGGATTAACCTAACTTTAGGCAACGTTAAAACTAAATTTTCGTCTTTGTTAAAAAAGTATGAAGAAAACCTGTATTTAAATGATATTTATTCGCTAACAAACTCTTCTTCTTTAGTATTTTACAGATCTTTTACCATCACTAGAACAACAAAAAGCTATCTGCAGTTTAGACTTCATATATACATACCTTGCTCGTATAATTGCTCAATTACGCCTTTGTAACAGATTTACTATAAAATTCACTCACTCAGGAATAAATACATCAATACACCACAATACAATAATACACCATAAATCCCACTGAAATTTGTACTCTGTGCAATTTATTTAGACCTGAAACAATAGCACATATCTTTATTGAATGTTCCATCTACAATGAAATTAAACCTCCTGAATTACGGGCATTCAGCAATATTGACTATCTTGTTGATTTACTTGACAACATTACACCGCATCTTGTAAAGTTGTTGTCATCGTTTGTTTTAAGTTTTTTAAAACTTCGATCATTTATTCTTAACGAACAGTTTTCTTTTTCTTTTTTTTAATTCCTTTATTTAATTTGTTTATTTTTTTCTTACTAGGATTATCTACTACGATTTAAATGTTAATATTTATTTTGATTTTTTATCTTTTGTTATTTCATAGAATCATAGTTTTAAGTATTATTTACTTTAATATTTTGTAACCCCTTTCTGAGCTCTTCCTATAGATAATTGTATTTTTCTTTAAAATGAATAAAGATTATTATTATTATTATTATTATTATTATTATTATTTCGCCGACTTTATAGTCACACTTCTCAGCGTAAACGCTGGGAAACATTCACCCATTCCTGCTGCAGACAGTGATGGCTTGATATCTCATCCCCGCCTCCAGCAGAAATTAGGCTCAGGCGAGGGGAGGAAATTCATCCTATCCCAAAACCTTTCTTACAATGTGGCAAGTTTGTAACAATATTGCCTTCTGGCCATTTCTAATGACATTAAAAGATAGTCCTAATGCCGCGATGTTCTTGGCGAATCTCGTCGTCATCACTCCCTCTGCCGATATTACTAGGGCGTCGTCTCCACTTTCTCCAGTTTCCATAGGCGCTTCAGCTCGATTGACAAATTTTCGTATTTTGCTATCTTCTCCCGTTCAGTCTTCTGAATGTTGTGGGTAAGTGGCACAGCGATGTCTATGATGATCCCTCTTCGTTGTTCCTTGTTGATCAGCACAATATCTGGTCGGTTGAAGTCCACTGTTCGATCGGTGATGATTAGCCTATCCCAGTACATCACGGCAACTTCCGATTCCAGCACAGCTTCCGGGACATATTTGTAGTATGGCGGAGCCGTCGCTAACAGGCCATACTTGAGCGCCAGTTGTTGGTGAACCATCTTCGCAAGTTGGTTGTGCCTACCGAGATATGCTGACTCTGATAGCGCGGGACACCCTCCTCACTATTATGTGTTCTATAGTTTCGCCTGCAGATCCACATTTTCTACATAGGTCTTCGACGTCGTCTCTCAGGATATTCTTCTGGTAATTTCTTGTTTTTATAACCCTGTCCTGAATGGCAGTCAAGAATCCTTCGGTCTCGGGGTACAGATAGCCGTCGGTAAGCCATTTTAATGAATTTTCTTTGTCGATGTGGTCTGGCTGTAGCATTTTTGGGAAAACGGCCCTGCAAAGCATGTTCCATCCACTGGGTCCGGAGCTCCTCTTCTGTTGGTACGTCGACCGGGATAAGTTCGCATCCGAGGCTCAAAGGCGTGTAACCAGCGTCCTCTCTTGCTACTGCTGTTATTAGCGGGTCCCTGTTCGTTAGCAGTTTTCTTCTTAAGGAAGCTTCTTGATTAAGGCACTGATTTTTTATGTTCAATAGACCTCTCCCACCTCGTCTTCGCGGCAGGTAGAGTCTGATTACGGAAGAGTTAGTGTGTAAGTGCCTGAACTTAGTTAAGAGCCGCCTGGTAAGTCGGTCGAGCTCATCAAAATCAGTAACGGACCACTTGACGATGCCGAAAGAGTATGTCAGCACTGGGACAGCCCACGAGTTGATGGCTTTGATAAGATTGCCTCCAGATAAAAACGTATTCAGCAACTTTGTCACGCGTCTCTTGTATTTCTCTTGGAATTCTTTCTTCAGTTGTGTATGGTTGATCCTGCCGTCTTGACACACTCCCAAGTAACGGTATTGCTCTTCCGGTGGTAGTTGATGGATGTCCGCATATACCTCTGGATTGTTATGAGGTGCTCCCTTTACAATACTCAATGTGGCGCACTTATCCAGGCCAAAGGACATTTTGATGTCGTCGCTGAAGGTCCTAGTAGTTCCAATGAGGGCCTGGAGATTTGCCTTGGTCCCACTGAATAGTTTCAGATCGTCCATGTAGAGCAGGTGAGTGAGTGTTGCTCGGCTTCTCATGTTGATCTTGTACCCAGCTGTTGTTTTATTGAATAGTGTAGATAATGGATTGAGTGCCAAGCAGAACCAAACCGGCGAGAGTGAATCACCTTGGAAGATCCCTTCTTGATCTCAACTTGACCTTTGTTCCCTTCAGAGACCCAAATGTTTGTTTTCCATGACTGCATAAGATGTTGGAGAAGAGCTCTTATCCGAGGGCAGACCTTGTAAATTTCCAGGACTTTAAGTAGCCAGTCGTGAGGTACCGAGTCGAACGCCTTGCTGTAGTCGATGTAACACATATGCAGGTTTCTTCTTCTTACTTGGGCTTGCTTCAATACCACACCGTCGATTGTCAGTTGATGTTTACACCCCGCTGCGCCTTTGATGCATCCCTTTTGTTCTTCCTCAAAGATGTTGTTTTGCAGTGACGATAGATTTTTTCATTTATGATAGACGTGAACAGCTTATATATTGTGGACAGACACGTGATGGGTCTGTATTTCTTCGGTTGTGCAGCATCACCCTTTTTGAAAAGCATGAACGTATTGCCTGTCATAAGGAAATCAGGTACGACATGTGGATCGTTGATCGCCTCCGTGAAACACTTTGCCAGAATACCATGAGATGCAGGTAGGTGCTTCAGCCAGAAATTGTGTATCCCATCGGGGCCTGGTGCTTTCCAGTTCTTGGTTCTCTTGATTGCCGAGGTTACGTCCTCTTCTGTAATAATTCCGACAGCCATTTGGTTGAGATCTTCGTTGTGTGCTTCAATTTCCTCAATCCATGGCGCGTTCTCGTTGTATGTGTCGGCGTCACTCCAAATAGAATTCCAGTAGGTTGTGAATCGCACTGGATCGATTTCTGCAGGTTGTTCTTCATCCTGTTTCTCCAAGCTCCTCAAAAACTGCTTTTGGTTGTTCTCGAACGCAGCATTCTGTTGTTTTCTTTTTGTCAGCTTGTTGTATCTACGTAGCCTGGCACCCTTCGCTTTCGCCTTTTGTCGCAGAAGATCTTTGAGGTTCAATAGTTGTTGCCGATGGTCTGCATTATTCAGATCTATCTGCGCCTTTCTAGCATATGGCTTGTATTTTAGCCATGACCCTTCGAGAGTTGTTTCCTGCTAGAAATTCACTGAGGACATCAGCGTCAGCTCTATATTCGTCGATGTTCTTCTCAAGCCTCTTCTTCCACATTGGGGTGTCACTGTCCTTGTTCTTTCGGTTGGGGTTTGGGGTATATACTTGCTGTCCGTTCAATTCGAGGATGAGTGCTGAGGCACAATATCCAAATATTGTTGCAAAATACTGTTGGCACTGGATATTATGTCACGCGCTTTATTGACATTCCTGAGTTTAGGTATTCTGGGCCTATTTAGTGGATTCATGAACTCATAGTGGGTCACTAGTTGTAGAAATCGTTCTCGTCGTTCTTCATGTTGGCTTCTCGGTAGGTGTACATCACTAATTCTTCCCTCTGATCTGGACGATGATGGCGTTCGGGAGATACGTCTTTGCTGTGGCTGGATTTCTTCTTCCGCACGTACTTCCGGTAGATTTTGGAACTCCTCTTGTTGGAATAGGATCTGGCCGACTTCTCTCTTGACTTCCTGTAGATCTGTGAGGTAGCGCTTCCTAACGATGACGTTTTTCCTATCTACAACATTTTGTTCAGAGATGTTGAAAGTGGGATTTCTGCGTAGGAATTCGGCATGTAATGAATGTCTCCATCCAGGGAGCGGCTCGTCTCTGCAGTGGTTGATGATGTAGAACGTCCTCATAACTTCTATGTTCATTTCGACGGTCCACCTCAACCTTCTGGTATCTTCTCTCCTTCGGGCAGCCCTCCGTCGCATGGCAGGCGAACCCTGGGGTAGAGGGGCTTCGTAGTCTTCGGCCCTTCTCGTGTCGTCCACTCCTCTGTTTGGTTGTGAGTTTGAGTTTGGGTTTGGGGCTGTAGCTTCTTGAACGACAGGTGCCCGCCTCTTCAGCTGCCTGCCACCGACGTCCCCCATGCTGTCATGTCCAGCGCCGGCTCCAGACATGCCCTGGCGAACCCCAGGTAGCGACCCATCACTACTTATACTTATATCCATTGTTCATTGTTGTGTCTTTTTCTTGGGGGTGAAAAAGAGAAAAATATCCGTTTTCAAAGCCAATTTGAGCAAGAGCCACTCTTCTGCCAAAGACTGGACAAGAGCCACTCCTCGCTCAAACCTAGCCTCGGGAATTTGATGCCGTGTAAGTCCCCGGCCCGGACGGGGGTATTCGGAACACCATGTGCCACGTTCCTGCGGCGGCTGAAGTAAGCGGGTTTGCCACCCGAGAACAGGGAACTGCCACCAAGCCTGCTCCTTCGTGCTTTGGCTGGAGTGCGCGGGGTTGCCACACCCGAAAACAAAATTACCCTCACTAAATTTGCTTCTCCGTGCGCAGCTGGGGTATGCAGGATTGCCACTCCTTGCTTCTCCGTGCGTAGCTGGGGTATGCGGGGTTGCCAGTCCCGAAAGCAAAGTAACTCTCACCAACCTTGCTCCCCCATGCATAGCCGGAGTACGCGGGTTTGCCACACCCATAAACAAAGTTGCTCTCACCAACCTTACTTCTCCGTGCGTAGCTGGGGTATGCGGGGTTGCCAGTCCCGAAAGCAAAGTTACTCTCACCAACCTTGCTCCCCCATGCATAGCCGGAGTACGCGGGTTTGCCACACCCGTAAACAAAGTTGCTCTCACCAACCTTGCTTCTCCGTGCGTACCGTGCGTTATTATTATTATTATTATTATTATTATTATTATTATTATTATTATTATTATTATTATTATTATTACAGCCATTTGTCAAAAAAAGTCTCAAAAATAAAATTCGAGTAGAAAAAGTCAAAATCGGGTAGAGCGCCCTCAAAAATAGTCGTATATAAATTTCTGCGAAATTCTGCAACAAAATGACAGAGTTACATTACTCTAAAGTGCGTATGTCAAATATGTAATTTCAAGCGTGAGTTCAGGGCGAATGTTTTCCAATATACGGGGAAAAACGTCTCACGGCATCTTGCAGAACATCCCTTATGTACTTGAATTACCCTTATGAATTAGGATTTTTAAATCCTGTATATTTTTGTATAAATTTAATTTACAAATCGGTGTGAATAAGAACGCATCGACGTAGCAACATTTCAGTTATTATTTTTCAGTTCTAGAGAGAAGAAAATTCTAATGTCATAGGAAGAATATTAAAAATTAATTCTCATAAAAATTGTATTTAATGTCATGCTCATTTAACTCATACCATACATACTATAACCCTTTGCAAATTTTTCCTTTGCCTTGCACCTTGCCTTCACCACCTGGGTGTACACATCACCTTGTCTCCTCTAGCTGGGTATACGGCAATAGCTGAGTACATGGTTAACACCAAATAAAAGTTGGAAATTAGTAACGAAAAGAACTTTACATGTTTATGGATGTAACGGATTTTCGCGGTTTGACCATGTGGGGATCTCCAAGGTTAAACGGAGGAGATCACTCATGGAACTACGTTCAGATATGTTCAGATAAAGCTTATGTTCAAAGTTATTGCCGACAACTTCTGTAGCGGATTTTCGCAGTTTGACCTTGTGGGGATCCTCAAGGTCAAAGAAGGGGATTACTGAAGGCCACATCTGAACGTATAATTTTCCGCTCTCTCTATTTCCGGCGTCAAAAGTATGGAGTTCCATTTAAAAAAAATTTGCTTGACTTTTATATGACCTTTAAGGTCGCGGTCAATGTCAAATCCAAGGTCGCCGTTAAATAGCTAGGAAAAAATCCTAAAACTTTTGTATTTAACATTTTGCCCTAAAATGGACCCCCGCCGAGTTATTCTGCAGTACCGGAACTTCTAACATATCTGGTAAGTTTTCATTATATAGAACTTGGTGATTTTTAACGAAAGGTATATAACAATTTAACAATATCTTATCAAAAACATATCTTACTCTATGTAAGATATATTATTGACCAAGGAGACAGTTAAAAAACATTTAGATTACTATTTGTTTTTACTTTCCTTTTTGTTCTGTACATAGATAATACAAAATAATGTATTATGTGTTTTTATTTTTATTTTGTGAGCATTAAAACGGTAACGGTACGTCTTACCAATAGGTCTCGAATAACGTATTTATGAACGTCTCGCGTTAAGGGTTAAAAATAAAGTTCTTATTTATTTCACAGATCCAATACTAAAAGGCTCCTTTAGTTAAGTTATAGTTTTACCATTGAAATAGGTTTACCAATGCTATTGCTTTAAGTCACGCGGGACCAGTATTACAATTCTATTTATAAGGAAAAACCTGTACCTGCTTAATTTTATATGAAGTGCGTACTTCTACCCCACTTTATTTTAATGCAAATGAATGCCGTCTCACACGGGTCGCCATTAATTACAACTCTAACCAATATGAGCTACTTCACAAAGGTGTAAAGGTGAACATACTTTTTTTAATTTCGGACCATTTTTCTCTCGGGATCCTCTGGTCCTCATATTCGACTCCGGCATAAGCGAAGATGAAGCGTATATGTTCCGCTCGCCCTCTGGAGTTGAAATACACCAACTTGTAATGCGAAGACATGCTACTTTAGACCTGGAACAAGAGACGCCTCATTATAACCGAGAGTTATAAAAAAAATAAGCACAAAATTTATGTGTATAATTTACGTGGAACGAGTATCTATATCATGTAGCCGAGTTTCAGCAGAAATGGTTTCGCCAACAAAAAATATTTTGTAATAGACCTGATGCTGAGATAAATGTTATAAATCCAGGGATTAGTTGGTAAATATATACAAATTTTGAAGAGACTGTCGACGATTAAAGTGCAAAACCTCATGTCATTTTTTGTCACACAGCGTTTATGACACCATTAGATTAAACAACGTGATTTAGTTTAGTTATTATCACTTAAAGTTCACAAACTTTAAATCTAAAACTAATACAGTTCATACTATTTTAGCTTAATAAACTGTTAAAAGCTAACAACTATAAACTAATTGTAAGTTCATACCTTAAAAGTAGAAACCTACTAAATAATTAAGATTAATAATTAAGACTTCTTCTATCCTTTAGTACACCGAGGCATCCTTTTTTACTGTTACTACTTACCGAAACACTTTTTTGCACAAAATGCGCGTTTCGTCAGCCATGTTGGCATCAGCAGAAGATGATTAAAACTGAAAATGATGAAGCCAACATGGTTGGCGAACCGCGCGTTGATTACAAAGGAGTGTTTTGGGTGTTAGTTAGAAGTGTTCAAGTGTGAATAGGAGGTGTGTAAATTAAGTAGTTTTTTTTTGTATTCAAATGGAATTACAATTCAGTATTGTCTCCTTCAAAATAACTCCATTCCTCATAGCAGTGCTGGAACTCATATAGCGGAACAGCCTTCAGCTGTATGGTTACAGCCGTTTGAATGAAAAAAAGTTAATCTACCACTTTTCCCGTCTCCGCAGTGTTGCTTTTACTTATGTAGATATAGCAGTGGCGGTGCGTGATATTTCAGTTAGCCATATCTTGAAAACGACGCATGGGACCCACTTCACTTTTTAGGTGATGACTATACATCTCTTACAGAAAGGATTTATAGTGAAAAAACCGTCAGCAAAGTTTGCGAAAAACTTTTCAAAAACACTGGAGCACTCCCTGGGTTCTCAGTAACGCTCTGTGGAATATTTGCAGTATATTTTTTTTAATAATCTAGAAACAAATATAAGGAGACGTTTTTCGATTTATTACAAAATATTTTTTGTTTCAAAAAGTTATGGCCATTTTAATTTTGGGAAACAAAATGTTCCTATAAAATTAAAATTAAAATGGCCATAACGTTTTGAAAAAAAAATATTTTGCAACAAATCGAAAAACGTCTCCTTATATTTGTTTCTAGATTATGAAAAAAAAAATATACTGCAAATATCCTACAGAGCGTTACTGAGAACCCAGGGAGTGCTCCAGTGTTTTTTGAAAAATTTTTCGCAAACTTTGCTGACGATTTTTTCACTATAAATCCTTTCTGTAAGAGGTGTATAGTCATCACCTAAAAAGTGAAGTGGGTCCCATGCGTCGTTTTCAAGATATGGCTAACTGAAATATCACGCACCGCCACTGAGATATATTAACCACCCCTAAAATATGATGTGGGTCCCATGCTTCGTTACGAAAATACGAGGGTCACAAACACCAGCCGGCACAAGCCAAGGGCCGCTAATGCCTCATTTTTTGCAACATGCAACAGTTTTTCTCCCTCCTTCAATTAAACAAAACATACATACTTATGATATGAAAAATGTGAATATTTAAATCAAAATAAAAAAATCGATCTACTCAATTTATAAACTTATTTTATTGTAATAATGAATATTTATGGCGCCATGAATACAGCAGTTTATAATAATATTAAAATTCGAAAGCATAAGTATAATAGTTATTTGTAGGCTTCGGAATATTTGTCTGCTCGCATGTAAAACTGCGTAAGAGTATTATTTAGAGTATATAGAGTAAAGAGCTCGCATTTACGCAAATGTGTTCGGAAACGCCAGTTATTTGTAATGGTTATATTTATAATGGCGATTCAGTTTTATAGCTTCACTTCTTAACTCTGGTGGTGTGTTGCCAATTCTTTGAAATTATGTAACCGTCACTGTCACTTATTTTCATTACTGTTAGTTTCTCAAAACCTCAGATAGACATTTGATACGTGTATTTTCAATTCACTTACAATATTACACTCGATTGTTGCAGAATATGACTAAAAGTCCTAAAAAGTATGACAGAAAGTTGCATTTTCTGCCCAAGGGCAGGACATATTTATTTAACCACACCAAACCGTGTTTGACATCTCTCAGTTTGACGTTAGCTAACATAAATATTGCTAATCTGCAAATAAACGAATTTAATATTGTTATATAAGTGAAAATAAACGGATTCAAAGTTTTAAGAAAGTACCATTAGTGAAAATGAGTGATAGTAGCGATGCCTCACATGATATTGTAACACTTATTACTCGGCAAAAGCGTTTATTGTTGAATTAATTTGATCACAACAACTATCCACTTAAAATCACACTCGAAATATCGCTACTAACTATCGCGGTCTAAATATCACCCGGTATGTCACTTTGATCTTCACTGGACTACGTTCCAATTTAAACTGACTCTTGGGGGCTCGCCGTCGTGCTTATATACACCATTCGAAGCTTCTGGAAAAATCTTTAAATTTCCCCTCGAACCGCCTCGAATATTCCCATTTTCCATCTTGCTGGCTTCCAATATTTTGATTGTAAAAACCTCGTATAGGCAACCAACAATTCACCGATGATATTCTGGTAGAATATGTCACAATATATATAGAAATGAATCACCACACTTCAAACAACCATACATGTAAATTTAATTTTAATACTTGCTATTATAAATAACTGTATTCATGGTACCATAAACAATTCAGGAGCCATCCAAAGAAAAATTCATCAAAGTTGGCCGAGAAAAAAGTATTTCTATTCTTAAACGAATTTATAACCTTATTTACTTGTCAAGACTGCCACATCATATGACAGCCATTGTTTATTTTACAAATTGTGACAGTCTCCTGTAAAAAGTTTGATATAACCGGAAAGCTTAGACATGATTGCTATTTCCATCTCTCTCGTTCATAGCCAGAGTTGATGACGTTTTTTTTTTTGGATGTCTATTATTACAAAATAAGTTTGTCTATACTATCTAAAGTTTGTCTATACAATCTAAATATTTTGTAATACTAAAGTATTACAAAATATTTAGATTGTCAAATATTGGTTGAAGCATAAGTTCCCATCGATTTTTATTTATTAGAAAATCATAACACTTGACAACAGTTATAACAAGAAATTAATCAATCATGTATTCTCAGGATCCCAGCGGAGTACAACCTTTTGGTTGCATCTAGCTAATTCCTGCATTATATTGTCGCATTCTCAGAAAAGCTTGGAATCAACCCTCCATGACTGCAGAGCTAACAGTGAATCCTCACTGTCGGTGTACAAATATAATATGCAAGTTCGTCTGCCACCGACGAACAGATAAATCACATATTTAGCTTGATAAAATCAAAATTTAGAAGTTCTTGTAATTAACAGAAATTACATGTAAAAACATAGATATGTTATTCACTAATTCTATGAGCTTATTAAGAACATTATGTTTTTAACACGCTGTCCCAGGCTGTCGACGAAAGTCACCTACTTGCTCGAACTGCACTGTGATAAGTAGAGTTCGTGCATGCGCGGAGTGTAACAGGACCGTAGTCAGTTTACGAATAAAAATATGTTCATATCAATGTTAATATGTTCACAGAAACTATGTTGCATCATAGTACATTATTAAATATTATTACTTATTACCAAGCGCTAATGTCACAGAGCCGACACTGTGAATGTCCTGCCCTTGACTCGTTGGCCTTCACAGCTCACAGCTGACTTGCATTACGAAAACTGCGCTAGCAATTTTAGTTATTTATGGCACGCTGTTACAGATAGTCGCCGCTATTGCATCGCGTTGATACGTTTCGTTTATATGTATTCGCCGTGTGTTTAAATATCTTTATAAATATTAATAATTATTAGTTGAGGGGAGAAGTGAATAAAGTGAGGTACCATGCCAAAGGTGAAAAGAAATAGACTGGAAGTATTTTCGACGTGGTTTGACAGTGATCCCGATGGTTTTAGGGACATACGAATTCAAGGAAATGACCTTTTTTGTACTGTGTGTGAACGCATTATAAATTCTTCAGATAAAACTAAAGTAACAAGACATGTGAAAAGCCATACCTCGTCCTGCGACGACGACTCCGTACTTTTCTATGAACTTACAGAAGCCTTTGTTGCAAGCAATATTCCATTAAACAAACTAGAGAACCCCAAGTTACGTACGTTTTTAGAAAAATCTATGGACCGAAAAATTCCCATGAAAGTACGTTAAGACGGGTTTACAACAATGTAGTTACATCAATGTAGTGACATGCAAAGCGTGTTAAAAAAATCCAGGATATTTCATTTTGGAAAACATATGTCAAGTTTTAGTTTGTACATATCAGGAGTCAGTTACCAGAAAATATAGTATTATATAGTTCATGCCTCAACAATTTCTCATACTGTCCATTTTCAACAGTAGACGTTGAACGGTCCTTTTCCATACACAAGTTATTATTAAGTGATAAACGTCGCCATTTCACTCCAGAACACTTAGAAAAGCACATAATAATATGTTTTAACCACCGCCAACCTGCCATGGGAACATTGTCTCAACACTGACGTTTGTCGGGTAAATGGTGCCATTGTGACGTGTTATCTTAATCGATATAGGTATTTTATCCTTGACTTAACCGTACTATTTGGTAAAAATAGTACTATGTTGCTACATAATTTATGTAATTTATTAATACTTTCATTCGTTAACTGACTACGGTCCTGTTACACTCCGCGCTCGCACGAACTATAGTGATAGTGCGAAAGAAAGCAACCGGTCTCGATTTGGTTGTGTATACATTAAGCCGATTTTGAGAACGCTTACATAGGGAGGCTATAGTCAGAAGTAATAATTTTCATTTGAAAGTAATTTTTCGTAGTTTCATTCTTAAAATATTTATGCTTATATAAGGTTTTGCTTAGAGCTATGTTTAAAGAATTTTTGGTAAAGGCATGACTTAATTAAGAGCTATAAAAAAAGTACACGTAATAAAGGTATTGCTTTATTTTTTTTATTACCAATGAACCACCTTGCACAATATGACCTGCAACATGACCAAAAGGTTTACAGGTAGGTATTTGTTCTAAGGAAGTTCCCGTAATTGTAAAAAAACATTATTCTTAGTTTACACCCTCAATTTGTTTTAATATGAGTAATTCTAAGTGTACTGAAAGTCTTTGTAAGTATATCTTGGATAAATATATTTGTGAAGTTTCAGAAGACTATGAAATGAGTTTTATTTCAAAATTGTTTTCGAAATGGACAGAGAGCAAAGTAAATTCCGAAAAGATTGTTCATATAAACTCGGCTTAACCCATTTTGGATTTGTAACTGATTTGTTCTTTTTAATGCCGACTAGTCAATATTTCGTCAATAAAGTCTAAGACCAAAAATAAACATGCAAACCTACATAAATTCACTTTTTACTAACTTATATTCCATATATTGTGAGTGACATAAGTGTACAAAATTAAACAGTTGTCAATAAAATCAGTTTTGAAACTTCATTATTTTTGTCAATATAAATGTGTGATTTTTCTGTGTGTGTGCTGCCGCCACTTTCACCGCAAGGTGACAAGGTGGCAGGTTAAGCAGGACGACGAAACAATTATACCGAATGTATTCTTAAATTAGTAGCCAGGTAAGTAAATGAAAAGAAAGTAAAACTTAAGTGAATAAAACAGATATAATTGTCACACCTAAACAGGAACATCCCACACAGCAGGCGGGTCAATGACAACGTAGTGGGTCGATTCGCAATTGTTGTCGATTTTGTACCCTCCATATTTCAATGAGAACCAAGCCCGCGCACCGCGACAGCCAAAAACTTGAGTACGAGCAGTTCACTCTGATTTGAGTAAGCTACAGCAACATTTGCGTCTGCCACACTTAATGAACCTCTCTCTTCACATTTGGAGAATAGAATTTTGTTAACATACATTTGTTAATTTTTCAGTTTGACTTATATCCGTATGTATGGTGTGTATGAAATGAAAATTTACCTATCTATGCATCCTTTGAAAAGTTTTGTCAATGGAAGTAGATTAAATGCCACCTGCTTCTAACACCGACCAATGGGCGGATTCTGATTTAACGTTACGATACGATTAATTCGAAACAATAAAGATGGAACTATACAATATGTATCTAATGAAAAAGAATACATATATCGTTCGAAAGCAATCAACTGATCAGAACCTCCCTGCAGGTTGGAATGGTCAGAGAATCACGGAGTAGGTGGCGCTTGTCCATCCAGAGCAATAGGTGATCGCAGAGTAAATTACGTAATTTAGTGGTAAAATTCGTTACGGGTAAATTACCAAAATTACCATAATATTCATAAATTTTCAAAAATGCCTAATAAAGTTCAATAGGTAAGTCCCTGATGTACTTCTGACAACAGTTTTTTAACCTAAAAAGTAATTTACCAGTTGCCCACTTCTAGGGGATCTATTGTTAATCGTGTAAAAAGGAGCTGAGGGGTGCAACAGGCTTAAGAAAAAAACATGGCAGCTAGATGATGGGGGACTAAAAAAACATGAGTCTAAAAAACAGATGATCAGTTAGTGACGTAAATTTTTTTTCACACTATGCAATTAATGTTCATAAGTAGCGCAAATAGTGCGAAATATCGAAAAAAAAAAACAAAAACTTCCTCTCCCACCGCCGCTCGACTCCTATTAACGGATAGCCATTTATAAGAAAAATATCCCCAATTCTGATTGGTGAAACAACACTTTTCCATTTAAGATAGATTAGCTACCACGATTGATTTAGTTATAAGATGTATTCTCAGAGTTAACATTTTCAATTATAACTTGGCAACGCAGCATCGAAATAAAAAAAAACTTGATATCTTTGGATACAGCACTATTTTCAGATGTAACAATATACAGGGTATCATATTTAAAATATAAAAGTAATGTAGTGGTAGCCGCACACAGAACATCCTGTATAGTTCCAAATTGAGTAGCTTTTAGTACCTAACACAACTATCATATATTTTTTTAATATTTCGTATAATAAAGGCGGTATGCTACATTGTCGCACTAATGGGCTATTCTATATGAAAGTATAATTTTCTATTATTTTTGTTATATATATAATAAATATATGTATGTATATAAAATTGCGTAGGTATACAAGCTGTTTTCATGAACAAAACAGAAGAACAGTTTCATGAAATATTAACTTTGACTCGCAAATCCCAAGAAAACATCCATCAGAATTAACGAGACGTGATTCATAAATTTAAGGAAAATGCCCACTTTATCAAAATCATTGGTAACTTATAAACTAAGCAGGGTTGCTCCTCAGTTTACCACAATAAGATGCAATCGTTTATCTTACCACATTTTCATGTCAGAGAGATTATAATAAAAGATATACAAAGAAAGTATTACGAAAAACACTGGAAATATATACACAGAGTGATTCACAAAGAATAGACAATCCTTAATTTAGAGATAGGCAACAAAATATGATTGAGCTCAATGTGCGTTATACCAATGTCATAGATACAGGGTGTACAAAGTTGCAATTATTTTTTTGAAATTTATCAATAACGCTGGCACACAAAAAAAACTAAATTTTCTGAACAAAAGGCCTGACATGTCACTTCTTGTGTATTTTGATGCGCTGAATACGAATCCGATATCCGTTTCGCTCTTTCACCCACCAGTTTTCCACAAAACTCCAATTTTGGGTCAAAATTGCACAAGATATATCTTGCTCCAGATATATCGTTTCCGGATTATTTTTAACCGCTGAAAAGATTCCATAGTCCAAATTTACTTCTGACCCTTCATTAACCCAAAAAAAGTCCAATTTTGGGCCAAAATCGACGAAAAAGATACTAAAGTTTATTTTTTGTACCGTTTACTCCTGATATATCGTTTCCGGAGTATTTTATACCGCTGAAAAGGATTCCATAGTCCAAATTTACTTCTCACCTTTCATTAACCCAAAAAAAAGTCCAATTTTGGGCCAAAATCGACGAAAAAGATACTAAAGTCTATTTTTTGTACCGTTTACTCCTGATATATCGTTTCCGGAGTATTTTTAACCACAGAAAATGATTCCGAGTCCAAATTTACTTGTGACACTTCAGTAACCCAAAAAAAGCCCAACTTTTGGTCAAAATGGCTAAAAAAATTCCAAACTATGTATTTGAAAAAATATTTTTCAAATAGTGGTGGCTCGTTGCCGACCACTGCGCCGAGCTCTGTTCATTAGTATTGAGTCATTCCCTCGAGGTGCTTGGAATTTTCTAGACAAGTCTGAAGAGTGCTGGGTTATAGGTTATATAAAGCGTGCACTAATATTATTAAACGTCAGAGCGGACCTGTAATGACAATGTGAAAATAAGCGAAACTTCAGCGAGATTCGATTTGCTTTATTATAAATTTCGTTTAGGCCAAAATACAACTGAAGTACACCGAATTCTAGTGGCCACGTATAGCGACAACGCCCTTAGTTTAGCAATATGCAAATGATGGTTCGCACGCTTCCGACCTGGCGACTACAGCATCAACGATAAACCGCGATCTGGTAGGTCACCTCAACTGGATATCGAGCGCTTGCGTACAATTGTCGAAGCAAACCCGTATGGAATCACACGAGAGATGGCACGAGTACTCGGCTGTAGCCAAGCCACGGTTGTACGTGGACTCGAAATGCCAGGCAAAGTCCAAAATTTGGCAAGTGGATACAACGTTTATTAAGCGAAGCCGATCGCCAGCATAACATTTACACATAACTCTCTTCCGTAGTCGTCATTTTGACTGGTTGAACAATCTTGTTACCGGGGATGAAAAGTAATTGTTTTATGTAAATCACAGCCGGGGACGCAAATGCTCCAGCACAATCGGTACTACGGTTCAGTACTGTAGCGGCAGCGGCTGGACAAAGTTATACTACTGCACGATAATGCGCATTCTATCCCATCTGCCGTCTACCTCATCTACGTTCGTCACCAACAACAATAGTAGGAGAGCTGGTAGACATTTTTGGGAAGCTATTTGAGGCAATGTGAAAAGTTGCTCAAAACTTCCTTTAGTGATACCTAAATACAAAACTGCAGACTTGGCTGATGGATTAGGGGGCTTAAGCGACCATTACATTTTTCCAGAAACGAAATAATTTTTGAAAAAAACATTCTTGAGGCACATTGAGATTTTAACATTTTACTATTTGGGACATTTTACCCGCCAGGTGAGTGAGAATGTTCAACGTGAGATGAAGTGAATAGTGCGGTGCGCAAGTTGAAATGCGAGAGAACGCGTATATCGGCAGCTGTCTCAAGAGGAAGCACGATGCAGTGTGATTGGCTCCCGCAAAATCTTGTGATTAAGAGCATTTGTGCGGTCGTTTGTAAGAATTTTGGAGTATTTAAAACGTTCTGTCGTATACTGCAACGTATTTATCCAACACGTGTTTTTATAAAAGTCCTCTTTTTGTCGATGATTATTTGCAATGGTTAGTGATAATTGTGTAAAAAAGTGTGTGTTATTTGCACAAAAGACACTGAAAAAATAATTCTTTTTAATGAGAAGACATTGAAGAAAAAGTAATGAAGTGTTGGAAATGAGAAAAAAAACATGGGTTAAAATATAAAGACATTATTTTACCAACCAATTCCAACCTAAAAGACGGTTATCATACCCATTGTTTTATCGTCCCCAAAAATTTCCTAGCTTTAATGAAAAAAATATCATGACACTTCATCTAGAAATTCTGATGTGCCTCCTTCCCCACAAGGTATGGTATTATTTTGTTTTGTTAGTTTTTTTTTTTTATTTAATATATCCCTAGATAATGTTAGTTACTCGTAGTCTAAAAGTTTTAAAATAACAAAATTACGACTAAGAACGTTTTAAATACAAATTATTACAAACGACCGCACGAATGCTCTTAATCACGTGATTTTGCGGGAGCCAATCACACTGCATCGTGCTTCCTCTTGAGACAGCTGCCGATATACGCGTTCTCTCCCATTTCCACTTGCGCACCGCACTACTCACTCCCACTCACGTAGAACATTCTCACTCACCTGGTGGGTAAAATGTCCCACCGAAACGACCTGTCTTTTTTGTAAACAACTATTTTTAGTCACGAATAATACCCTACAAAAAAATTTCAAAGTGCCTCAAGTACATTTTTGTATTTTTTTGAAAAAATAATTAATTTTGCAAACGTCTGGCAAACTTTTTGACCCGGTCAAATGATCTGGCTTTTTGATTTTTCAACTCTTTAAATATTTAATTTTAAAATGTTAAAATCTCAATGTGCCTCAAGAATATTTTTTTCAAAAACTATTTCGCTTCTTGAAAAATTTAATGGTCGCTTAAGATCCCTAATTCATCAGCCAGGTCTGCATTTTTGTATTTATGTATCACTAAAGGAAGTTTTGAGCAACTTTTCACATTGCCTCAAATACCTTCCCAAAAATGTCTACCAGCTCTTGGACTACAAATAGTCATATACAAGTTTTTCGATTCACAACCGCGTGATTTTTGGCAACGTGGTATCCGCAGTCTACCTACTCGTTGGCGACGACAAGTTTAGAATATTTGGATATTGAAAATTATGTATTCTGTTTGTTTTATGTGTATATCGAAATAAATTGTTTATCGCACAATTTATCATAATCAGTACGAAAATAATGAATAATTCAATTAAACACAGTGCGCTGAATGCGTTCTCAAAAAACATTGTCTTTGTTAAAAGGCGGCTATCGAGCTCATATTATACATAGCAACTGACGCGGAACGCGGAATCAGCATGTTTATCCGCTGCATTTCACAGCTTTATTTACGGCGATTGCCATGGCAACGAGGTAGCTTACCGTATGCGAGATTGTGTCGCGGTGTTCGAAGCTACTTCACCTGCATTTTAAACGACGATTACAATAGTTCCTCAATAGTTCTTTGTTTTCTGTCAATCGGCAGTTATACCGTAATTATTTGTATTTCATTAGAAATACCATTTTCCAGGTGAAAACATAACGACAGAAAAGATTTTTAAATTCTGAAAACCTGTGCCTTCGCTTGATGTGGAGAAAAAAGGGGACAGTCGAACAATAAAGTGTTCGATAAAGTTTCGTGGGGATGGTATTATGTTTAAATGATAAAAGAATACACATTATATTTAAAAAGTAAATGGACTTGGGTCAATACCTTTCGATGGTCTCTTTTAACGTAAAAAATGGCAAATTCACCACTTAGTTTCCGTTCGTTCCACCTGCTATTAAGTCCACAAACCGTCACTGACAGGCCGTTATCATTTTGTAACAGTCTGGTAATTAAGTTATTATAGTAGTTATTTACAACATCATGTCAATAATAAATATCATTATTACCACATCGAAAACAGGCACTGATGCTCCTACATAAATAATGTCACACTATCACAATATAGCATCGCATCTAGTGACTGGCTGCAAATACAAACTTTATCTAACTTTTAACGAGAATATAACATTTTGTTAATCCAAACACGACAATCTATGTCGTTGTCGTCTACAGCGCATTCATTAAGTTTACATTTATCAACATTAATTATAGTAAACACTATCGCGCAGTCACGGTTACGAAGAACAATTTTCACTTTAATAATTTTCCTAATTAACGGCCAAATACCGTAGGCAACTATCCTTTAATATCTTTTTTTATTTTTAGATTTAAAACGATTTAAATCGATGAAATCGAGAAAGATTTAAATCGTTGTCCGTAAAATACGGGCAAATTTTAATACTTTGTAAAAAAATAATATCAGGCGGGATTTAAAATTACTTATGTAGTTATATGTATATTAGGAATTACCTGCATAATATTAATTCATCGAGAAACATATGTATTTACTTTATTAGGTTTGAAGCTCGATTAGGATTGACTCGATTGAGTTATTATTATTATTATTATTTAAATAAACGATTTTAAATTATTTTGGTAATTAGTTGAAATAAAATTATTGAAAATTATACAGTATTGAACATTTACATATTGTTACATTAAAATAAACAAAAAAATTAAAATATTATAAAAACAACTATAGTTGTTTAAATTCAATATTTGTAACATTTTATTATAAATTACATATTTGTAATCTTCTTTACTTTGTAGGAGCTACCTCCTAGGCTATATGTAGAATGTGTATAGGGTTTTAATGTTAAATTGATATAAACAAACGGGCCTTTAAGAGTTCTTGGCAGTCAATAACAAATTCAGTTACGTACTATTATTTTCAGGTAATTGAATTTCTACAATTAATAGCCTTTTGTAATGATCCGGAGAAGGTATTCGAAATCACATGCTCATAATATCACGTGGAAGGTCCTTCCTGGCGTTTTATTTCCTTTAGTACCATTAACTGACAAAGTTTACTAATGTGTGTCTAATAAGTTAGCTCCTTGAACCAACAGAGTATTTTCCTGAGCACAAGCTGACGGTAAATCTGTTAAAAGGTCATGAAGCGAGAATGATTCCCCGTTTGTTGTCTTTCACCATTAGAAATAACAGATTCCAATTTAGATCTATCTTCTTCTCGGGAGTGGTTGCCTGAGACACTCCAAAAGGTGACAGACATCTCCTGTGAATCTCAACACTCCCGCTTCAGCATACACAACCTTATTATACTTTTATAAGAATTTCATTCACGAATATCCACTGATTTTGCCATATTTTTCCACTTTATATACTATTATATGCTATTTTCAATTGCAGACATTGTGTATTTTTGCAGCGATATCCGCCACTGCCTTTATATTTTTTTTGTTTTTCATAAATAGTGAAAAATGTAGCACGAAAATATTAAACTTAGCAGTAAAATTTCTTTCTCGCTTGACGACATTTCAACTACTACTTTAAGCTGGAACGAGTTGAGAATATATGCATACGATATAAAACTAAATTACCAGACTTGACGAGAGAACATCTGTGTCGGGACTGTCTGAGTCCGGCCTGTAGTCATCACAAATCACGCGCTACAGACCGAAGAAGGTATTCAGAATCACGTGTTCATAACACACAAAGAGTCCTTCCTATCCTTCTAGTTTGTTTAGTCCCATGAACTTACAAGGATTCATTGATATCATCAACTGGGGGGACTTTCAGATTAATTTGAAAATTTAACAGACATTCCACTTAAAAAAAAAAAACACCAACATATGGTAATCGAGCTGTGGATGTAATTATTAATTTCAATTATGCAATTATTAATTAGAAAATATTGAAAAAGCGTCCTGAAACTGTACACAGCTCTTCTCTTCTTGAATGATAGGGAGACGAAGACCACATGAGATGGCGAAATTATTGCTTTATCTTTCACAGATAGGAACATAAATGATTTTCCTCGATCAGGTGTTTTTATTAACATTTTTCATTGTGATCTTAACCTAGCACAAGTAACCTATATTAACTAATATTTACCAAAATTTGAGAGGTGACATTGCCCAGCCCAAATCACACTCATCCAAGAACCTTGAAAAATTAAAGGATGTCTTCTACATCTTCAGTTCATTAGCAACCAGTAAATATAAACAATGGGACTTATTTTCTTTTTTGTTTGGCTGGGTGAAGGAAAGTTTGACAATAATAATAATTCGCTTAACTTCAAGTCTTGACAAATATTCGGCCAGTATCAAACATAACCTCTCACAATGCTGTTTTTTCATCTCTGGCGAACCAGCTGGATCAGTTATGAGAACGACTAGGCGTCCATCAGCACCACTGTGTGGTTGCGACATATGTAACGACAATAGAAGAGATAAACTCTTTTTTCAAAAATTGGCGTAAAGATCTCCCCGGTAGGCAAAGTGTCCCCGGTTGACGGTACCTAATAAATAAATACCAGTTAAACACTCCACATAAACAAACCATATCTCTTCTCATACTCGCGATTGTCAACTGATTGTTATTACAGTATATAGAATCGCTTGCAACCTCCGCCACTGGCGCTGTTAAACTACATCGAATTACGACCTTTTTTTTGCGGTATCGGATGTATCGCCCTCTAGTGAGACTAAATGGAACTAGACGTAATCAGGTCTGTCCTACAAAATTGACTCTCTCATCCACCACCGGTGTCATTTCCAGGGCATCATGAAGTGAGAATGAGTCTTCAGAATTCAGGAAAGACTCTGGTGTATGAGGGAGGGAACTGACTTTGTTGGACACACCGTAATACGTCTAGTCCCCTTTACGAACAATAGAGGGCGAACCTGCTAGGTAACACCACCATAGCTCTTGTGGTCAGAATACAAACCGAAACGCCCATTCTTCATCATTCGTTATCAGATACACATACAGGGTTTGTCCGGAAAGTAATGTCAGTGAATTTTTTCCCGAGACTGTACGCGCCAGCCCGCGCTTTACGTGCTGGGATGGTGGTGGGGGAATCTGGCAACAAGATCCAACAAGCGTCAGTTGGCTACCGGTCGTTGTAGCGGTCGCATCACTCGTTCTTTGAGAGTTGTTACCGTGGCCCGGTGCAAGAAAAAATGCAACGTTCGCTTGAGCAACGGAAGGCGATCAAGTTTTGTGTGAAATTGGAGAAGAGTGCTGCGAAAACCAATTCCAATGTTGAAGAAGGCTTTCGCCGTCGATTGTCTTTCGGACAGGCAAATTTTCCGGTGGCACAAGGCCTTCGCAGAAGGTCGGGAAGATGTTAACGACGAGAACCGCGCTGGACGGCCATCAACCTCCAGTTCCGACGACAATGTGAAACGTGTGCGTGACTTGTTGAACACTGACCGTCGTCTAAGTGTCCGTTTAATTTCCAAAACATTAAACATTACGAAAACCATTGTTCACGAAATTGTGTCGGAGTCTTTAGGAATGAGGAAGGTGTGCGCGAAGCTCGTGCCAAAAGTGCTAACGGACGATCAAAAAGCGAGGCGCGTCGAAACTTGCCAAGAACTTTTGGACACCTGCGAAGACAACCGCTTTCCTTGATGACGTCATTACCGGGGACGAAAGTTGGGTCTTTGAATACGATCCGGAGACGAAGAGGCAAAGTGCGGAATGGCACAGTCGAACTCCCCTCGCCCCAAGAAGGCCAGGATGTCCAGGTCAAAGATCAAGACAATGCTGATTGTCTTTTTTGATTGCCGGGGATTGGTCCATCATGAGTTCGTTCCGCAGGGGACAACCGTAACCGGAAAGTTTTACGTCGAGGTGCTGAAGCGGCTGAAACGCAGGGTGAATCGCGTCCGCCCAGACATCTCAAAATCCTGGAAGCTTCACCACGACAATGCGCCTTCGCACACCTGCTTCCTCGTGGCCGATTACCTCGTCAAGGCAGGCATCACCGTTGATCCCCAGCCTCCCTACAGCCCCGATGTGGCCCCAGACTTTTTCTGTTTCCGCGCCTCAAAACCCCAATGAAAGGACAGCATTTTGGGTCTGTGAAAAACATTCAGAAGGCTTGCACCGACGCTTTAAAGGCAATTCCGGAAAACGACTACCGTGCGGCTTTTGATGCGTGGAAGACCCGCTGGAATCGATGTGTGGACGCAGGAGGAATGTATTTTGAAAGTTTCTAAAGATTTGTACACATAGAACCAATAAAAACCATTTTTCAAAGCTCACTGACATTACTTTCCGGACAAACCCTGTATCACACTAATGAGATCTAGTAAGGTCAAAATCTGGATCTGTGATATTTGATAGTGAATTACATTGAACGCGTAATTGATTCGCCTCTTCATAATTTTATGTTTGCAAAAAATACAGAACGCAAACCTATTATTTAATTCCTAAATTCCAATAAAACAGATACCTGTACTTCCTCTTAATAGATGCAGTAATACCGTATTATGTATTAGTGTTGTTGAATAACCGGTCATTTATTATAGATGACTAATGATCGATAAATGACCTTCATTTTTAATGGTCATCTATTTTATGAAGTGAAACTTGTTTGAACATGTTGTTTACACTTAAATGTTTATTTCAAGACCAAACTCGGACATGTTGTGTCACATGGGAATAAACATACATTTTGTTTTGGTACATTAAACATTTTCTTGCAATTTCAAAATTTTCTGCCCTTTATAGAAACTGTTTTGTATTATTTCCAGATGACACCGTCTATTTTAGGTGTTTTGGTTTTAGTTTTTCGACGTGATCTGAAGTAAAAACTAAGAATGAAGTTTTGACGTTAAATTTAACTTCAATGGAAAAAATGGCGACAAGATTTTAAAAGTGACCAACAGAAGCCTTAATGACCGACCAATAAATGATCAATAAATGATTAAGTGAATGATGACTTGACCATGACTAATTGTAAGTCACTGGACATGACTTACAACACTATTATGTATACAAGAAGTCATCTGATTTAAAGCAAATTGTAATATTTTGTGGGGAAAGAAAATAAATAGGCACGAAATCGCCATTCGTTGTGTTCACTATCATGGATATTTGAGCTCATATATCACAAAATCAATTCCATAAATTAAGTTGGCACAGTGGTAACTTTATATGATCTTTTAATTGTCTGTGATATACTACCGGAGGGCAGGAGTGCATCGACTCCCTCAAAGTAGACTTAGGAGACTAACAAGATGCAGTTATCTAACATCAAAAATATTTGTTTTTTTTTAAGATTTGAACTAACATTTGAAAAAGTTGACACACACCCTGTATGTCAACCTGTATGTAACAAAAAGTGTTACACTAATTGTGATGAACAATTACTATAAAATTTGGTCATAAAATTAAGTAAATTAGAGCAATAAAAAGACTTATGTAAATGTAAGAAACGTCATAAACATTCATTTATTTAGAATTTTTCAAATCTTGAAAATAAATAAATTTGCGATTTCTTAAAACCTCTTGACATTTTTAACCACTTCTTTAAGTAGTGAAAGACAAAAGTTGAAGGATACCAATTTATTGATGTAAATAATAATGATGTAGGTAACAGGAATACGTATTTATTTAATAAATTCATAATTAATTTACAACATTTTTAGTTAAAGTAGTAAGTTATTTGATTGTATATGTACCAATGAAACAATATGTACAAACTAACTGACTTAATATGTTGCTTTATGTAGTATTAATTTATATTTTCTCCAGTTGATTTTTTGTTTCACTTTTTATTTAGAACTGCATATGCATATATTTTTTTATTCCTACGTTTTTTTTTTTTAATAAGAAAGGTATAAAGGCATTCATTTTTTTAATAAGAGTCATAATATGATGATAACTAAGATATGTTTTCAATTTTACATTTCAGTCAAAGATGGTTTTGCCTTTCCATGTAATAGTGTTCAGGTGTAAGTAATTACACATATATATTTCTGAAGTAGAGGATTATGAATATCACTAAATGTCTATTGTCGTAAATTGCAAAAATTATGATGTGGATATAATGATTTCTTAAGTTTTTCAAAAATGTTTATTTTCAAAAACAGAAAAAATTGGATTTAAAGGATATTATAACAGTTTTTAGAAATGGACGGATGGATCCATTGACAGAGCTAGGCATACTTATAGTCAGAGAGATAGGCAGACATACATTTATTTTTATTCAATGTTAAAATCTAAACATTCCATTCATTTTTATATCTATTTTGAGATTTTTTTTTCACATTATAATTTCATTTTTCATCTTGGTTTTATTAAATTTTGCACAAAAAAAATTGTTACATTTTTAGCTAAATATGCTAAAACGATTTACAAATATTCCTTAATACTGTATACAATTTATTGCGTGTACACAAAAATGGTTTCCTAACAGGTATTCATCTTTGACCTTTATTCGTTCCCCTTTTGCTTTTCAATTTTTTTAGCGGTTTAGTAAACACATTTATTCTTTGATGTATGCCTTTAACTAAAACCCCATCGACATAAATTTGCCTATAACGACGCATCAAACATCACATTCATTTTTTGATAATTGGATTCCATACATCTCGTTCCCCAATAAAAATCGTAATATGTATCAGAAAAAAAGTATAACTTCGTGCATTTTAGGGCAATTTCACTTTATAAAACGTTTTTTGCTCTGTATACTGGGTAACACGGGATCATGGTATACTATATTCCTCGTTTTTCTTTATTTATTAAGACAAATGTATTCTCAATATATTATACTAGAATACTAACTTTTAATTGCTTTGTGTAACTGAAACCATCTGTCGTAATGTTCTGAGTTCAGTTACAATAAATTTGAGTTTTTAATAACTCAAATTGTACACCTAATAATCTTAGAAAATGATTATACCATTTATTATAGAAACATATGACAATTTGACAGATAAGGCGGCAGCCTTTTGATCACAGCCACCTTAGTTTCAATAGTTAACCTGAAAATGTTATCTAGACTCTGCTCCATAAATGAGGTTTAACTTGTGCCACGCAAAAAGTAACGGTACTTTCAGTAACGGTAAAAGTAACGGTACTTTATCTTCAATACTAGTAATATTTTGATAATTAATACCATGATACCAATATGGTGATATTTGGAAAAAAAAAATAGTTTTTGATCCAAAACAATGTTGGTCTTTGAACTGTCGTAGCCTACGTAAATTTATGTTTTTAACCTTCGTTCGAATTTTTCTGGTGTCACTAGCATTATTAAATTGGAATTCTATGATCACGGCATACTTAAATTGAAAATACAAAACGATTTAAAAATATTTAAAAGCTTCCTTATTTAGTATCACTGAACTCAGAAAATTATGAGGATTTCAATTACTTATTGCCTTTGGAATAGCTTCCACTAAAGCAATCCTCAGGTCTTATATGGTCTTTGGAAGCTGTTATATGCTGTTTGAATGCCGGAGTTGATCTTAAATCTGTTCAGTTGGATTAAAATCTAGACTACACATTGGCCAATCCAACCACCCAATTCCACTTCATCCAGATACTCATTTACAAACCGAGCCTCATGAGGCCTTGCAATTGCCAATAGATAGAGTGTAAAGGATTAAAGCATCATCCAAAATCTTTATAATAGAGCGATCGTCATTAAGAGTACCGTTATCAATGAAGATAAGATCCTTATATGCGGCAGTGAAAAGGACAATGTTAAAAATATCCGTTTTTTAACGCATCTGGGGCACGAACGAAACCCTACAGAAATGATTGGTTATGATTAGTAGAAGTCAATTATATTCATAGAAAACCCTAAAAGTCCGGGGAAAACTAGTGCGCTCTCTATATAGTACATCATCTCAATCGACTTCTAGTCTACAAGAGAGTTACAACAAAAATAAAAAGTTTTCAAACCCAAATACCAGACCATATACCTTTTTGGTTTTTTGGGCCGCTGAATCCAAATCTGAGATTCGTTTAGCTCTGTCACCTCAAGATTTTTTTTGAAGCTCATTTGAAGGTTATATCAGGCTCATATATAATTATAAGGTCGAATATAGTAAACATGTTCCAATAACTTGTTCTATATGTTTTCGGGGTCACCTGATCTGAATCCGAAGTCCATTTGATCACACTGTTGAGGTTAAAGGTCATTCCAAGGTCAATCGAGAGTCATTCTAGGGTTACTATAAGGTTAAATACAAAAAAATGATCAGAACATGATCCAATAACTTGTTCTATAGGTTTTCGGGTCGCCTGATCTAAATCTGAGGTCCATTTTATCACACTGTTGAGGTTCAAGGCCATTCCAAGGTCAAAAGAGGTTCATTGGGTTATAGTAAGATAAAATAATAAAAATACACCTAACTATGCGAGGATCATTTAGCCACAAAAAGTGTTTCCCAGAACGCACCACGATGAGGCGATCCTCTAGCGTTCCTTACATTTTTTTGTTTGTTTTTTTATCGTTTTTATGTTTTTTTTGGGTTTTTATTTTTTCCTGATCTGAATCCGATGTCCATTTGATCACACTGTTGAGGTTCAAGGTCATTCCAAGGTCAATCGAGAGTCATTCTAGGGTTACTATAAGGTCAAATTAAGAATAAAACGCTGCACGTTCCTAACCATAGACATAATTCTATCTATGTTCCTGACACTTGTTCTATAAGTTTAAATCGGAGGTTCATTTCTCCTCATCATGACTTCTACTAATCATAAACAATCATTTCTGTAGGGTTTCGTTCGTGCCCCAAATGCGTTAAAAAACGGCTATTTTTAACATTGTCCTTTCTGCCCATACCACAACAGGCCAAATCAAAAATGGCACTTGCTTGGGGACTTAATAGTCAAATAGACAAATCTGCTCTATCGTCATACCCTTTTCCTGCCATCAGGAGAGTAGAAGCAAAATCTGGACTTTTCTGTAAAGAGTACGTTACTTCTCTTTGTTGGACAGTAAAATGGTCGTAAAAATGAGCATCGAATTGAAAGCGTTATCTTATCTTTTCTATTTTGTGTGACAATTTTGGGCAATTTACTGATATGCATGAATTGAGTTCTCCAATCCTCTTATGACCGTTCGTTCGCTGAGAGTTATTCCACGCTCATGTTGTAAGTAGGGTTGCCAGATGGCTGGAAATGACCGAAATTTTCGCAGAATAAATAAATTTTCCCGGATCCCAGATTATCACTTCATAATCCCGGAATTCCCTGATACATCATATCTGGAAAAATCGTCATAACTTTTTTGGGTAGTAGGCTCCCATTTTATTATTGGCACGGCGTAAGAACATAATGGTGCTCCATACTCCGTAATTTGGGTCGCTTTCTGTTTAAAATACTTGTTAAACTGATTATTTTAATCTTCGTTGTATTAAAAAAGCAGTGAATAGTTGTTAATTAAATTTTAAAGTTTGCTGTTTCCATTTAGTTAGTTTTATGGCAATTAAAAAAAAAATGCTCGAATCGAAGAAAATCGAATATGTCTCCGAAATTTGTAACTTTAACCCCCATGACGTGCATATGAGCAAAAAGAGAACTGAAAGTTGACAACTGAACAACTGAAGTTAGACAACTTGTGACGAAAAAATACAGGGTGTTCCATTTGAACTAAACACATTATCTCGACTTAAAATTGGCAAAATGTAACACAATAAATTGAACACTTGGTATAGCATTTTCGGCGTAAAATAGAATAAGGAGCACCTTATGTTCTTACGCTGTGCCAAAAATAAAATGGGAGCCTGCTCCAAAAATGTTGTGATGGTTTTTCCAGACCCTAACATCTGTCAATTTTTTTGAAAAAAAATCAAATATCTCTGGCTAACGGCTAAGTTTAAGTATAGGTTATGGTACATGTTTTCGACTCCAAATTATGTGCTCTTTCCGAATTTGAAAAAATGTAAAGGATGTTCCATTTAAACTAAAGAAGTTAGTCGACGCTAAAATATGCGGAAAAAAGGGTGCAAACAACCTACCATATTCCATTTTAGCATATTCAACGATTCTATAGACGAAACACACACTAAAAACTCACCCTGTATAATTTTTTTGTCCAGGAAAATTTAAAATCCAATCTGGCACCCCTAGTTGTAAGTCATGTTGCAAAGTTATTGCTATAGTCTTAGCGCTGTAGTCTTAGCGTAGCGCAATGCTCTTACCTGTAAAAAAATAAATCCTAATGGTTTATCTTTCTTGTTTTGCCAAACATTCAACAAAGCAATTCCACCGATTCTGGACAGTGGTGCGCGGTATCTTATTCCTAAAGCTTGCGCAACATAATGTTGTTTCGGCCATATAATTAAAGCAACAATTTTTCCCGCTTCTTGAACTCATCTTAATCCCATATTAAAAACGAGACCAAAGTGTTGCTACATATATGTCAAAATGAGACAGTATGGGACCGTATGAACAGTCAGAGAAACATTTTGTTTAGTCACAGAAAAAAAAAACTTTTTTATTTCTTTACAAAAGCTTGAAACCAAAAAAATGCTGCGAGATAGAGCTACATTAGGTTATAAAAGCATATTCTGTCTAAACTTAGTCTTTTGAAACTTCAAGTGGATATATTTAAAGAGTTATTTTTTTTAACCGTACTATCTTTTGCCGGTAAGTGTATTTATTATTCATTGGGTGTATTAGCACAATAAAGGTGGGAGTTTTCCTGGTCCTTACTTCAAATGGTCTCGTACAATGATGCCGATTGAATAAATTGAGCAAGGGAGAATTAATGATAATAGGGGTCAAGAATAACCCTAAATGGCAGTTGAGACACTCTTTTTACTTCTTCCACATTTTATTCTCACTATAAACGCCTCTGGCGGAGAAGTCCTGCGTTCCATCATAAACTTAACCTTTAGAACTCTATCGTTCCCTCGTTTTTTTTCTTTATGAGATTTATTTTATAAAGATAATCATATAATCAAATAATTTCTTGAACATAATCACTTAAATGAACATAATAACTTGGGTAGTAGGGGTCCAGGATAATCCTAAGCGACATTTTTTTCCTGGTTATTAATTATATAATCATCTGAAGGAGAAGTAAGCACTTCTCTATCCGTAAAATTGTAGCAATAAACTCATGAGAAAGACGCTCGCAAAATTAAACTCGCTCAATCCAAGTGATGAACAATGTAAGGCTAAGAATAAAATGCATTGTACTTAATTCAGTAATGCGTATTTTACAACACGTCGTTTACAGCCGTACAGACATTACTCGTCGGCAACAATAAACTTTTATCTATGTACCAAAGAAATAGTTGTCATCAAGTAAACGCAAATTTGTGTCTCCAGTCAATTTAGAAAATCAGCCCAATGCTTTGGTTTAATTAGGTAATCGAATTTATAAAACAAAATAAAGTGATATAAATTGAAAATTAAATTGGTTGCTTGTAAACTGTATTCATGAATATAAGAAGTTTTAATTACGGCCACATTTAATTAAGGAGGTTTATACAGGTACAGTATCGTCAGCTTTAAATGTTGCTTAACTTCAATATTAACAAATACGGGTGTAAAATGCTTAATATCTTTAGTAAAGCTTTGGATCTCAAACAATTTTGCGCGCTTGTTAAATACCTGAATTTCCACAGATTTTATTAACAAACAACCTCATGTCGACATCTGTCGAAAATCATCATTAAATTGTTGACAATTTTAACCGGAGTTCTTTTATGTCTCAATCAAGATCATGATATTCATAATGCATTTATGATATTTCTTAATGCATAGATTATGTTAATGATGCTTGTTTCTTTGTTCTCCATTTTCTTATTTGTTGATTGCTGAAATGATAATAATAATAACACTCAGCCTATAATTACGCTGAAAAGTAACCCCAGAGGTCCTCTCAGCGATCTGTACGGGGAAGGGGGTGGCTATTATTATTATTTTCCATGGCGCCCTGGGAGCGACAAGATTATTTCAGTAACGCATTTGCTTTAGAGTCTTGAGAAAATCCAGAAAACTCAGAACATTACCAAATCTAGGACAATAACAGTTGGATTGGCGTCTATGCATCCACACCTACACTAGTGTATAAGTGGTTGCGTATCAAATCCTGACAGAGAAAGCGAGACAATTAAAAATCCTTTTCCCCGGCCGGGACTCGAACAACTCGCACAAAGGTATCGCAACTGGAAAGACGGCACATTAACATATATATTAAAACTGATTTATTTCCTATTAATATTTGACTTCTACATACCCATGAGCTCGCAGAACTTAGTACGTAATTATAAAAATGTAACATTCCAATGTACTGGGGGCAAGGGGTGGATTTGTCGCTAAGCGGTCGACACCCCCCCCTATGGAAAAGTGTGAGCTCCGCCGCTAAATTTAGAATTATATTTCGGAAAACCTGGTCCATAATTGATTCAGAGCATTTTCTCTATTATGCAACGAAGTGCTCTATCTTCGATTGTAATATGAAGGCCAATTTTCTTTGCTTTAACCCACTCGGCTACGCGTGCCCCTACAGAATACATGCTGAAAGCCTACAGTTTATTGTCTCATTAAGTATGTTTTTTCATGTCACGATTCACAAAACAACCACGCATAGTAAGAGGTAAGAAGACTGATATTAAAAAATCACCCCAATCTGTGAGAGTCGAATCACATTCAAAAAGCACCACAATCCGTGGGAGGCAAGGAGACTCGCATCCAAAAAACACCCAAATATACGAAGACGGTGTCATGATTTACTTTAACACCATCTATCTCGGGGAATTTTCATTTTAGATGAAATCTAAAATAATATTTGAAGCCGGAGTAAAAAAAGTCCAAAAAAAACAGTATGCTTCAGTTCGTAACATGTATTTTATTCCTTGGTATGGACAAGGGTTTCGTATAATTTCATGGATTATGAGAAACCATCAGTCATATCTCCGGAATCGTGATATGCGCTTATATTATACTATTAATTTGGCGTACGAACAAGTTTGAAATTATAGGTCCAAAAAGTGGGCGAAAAAACACTTGTTTTTCGATTATGCTTTCTTTTTTAAATTCTTTGGCTATTATTTTTAGGTTTAAGGCCTTCTATTTAGGTTTGATAATTACTGCTTAAAATTTTATGTGGGTTCTATGTTTATTTACCCTTATCTTCTTTAATAAAATAATTTCCGATTCTTTCAGCCTGCTCTATCTACTTCATCCAGATTCCCTTCTAATTCCCTATCTAGTTCACCCAGAAACGTTTCTTTTAGGCTCCGCGATCTCTCGACTCAAGTGATTGTTTATTTGTAACGTCTATCCCTTGCATGTTCATTCCTTACTGGCAATCATAGTCTTAAGTTTATCCTAATAATTAGAAATTTAATGTATAATGACTATGTAGCTGACGAAGCATTGATTTCTTAGGTAACGATTTTTAATAGAACTTATAATTACTTAGCTTAAAGCGAAAAACATTTAAGAACGACGATGTTGTACGTTACAAACAGTATGTATTTTTAATTACTTTGGTACTTTTGTTATTCAAATCGGCTCTGCCTTCAATAACTACAGCAATATAGATACAATTTAAGCAAGGTTAAGTATTTTTCATCTAAAAAAAATGTGTTCCTAAGACACAAATTGACACAAACCACTATTAATGTTTCTCTTAAAACAATATCGTAAACTCGGGCGTGCCACAGAAAGAAGATATGCAATATAATACCTTTGCAATTGATAGTCACTGATATCGAATAATATGTCGCCAAGGGAAACTGATTTAAGAAATAAAGTGCGAATGCCAACTTTTAAACTTTCTCAATATTTATTCATTCAAGCTGAAACAGAGTTTAATACTGTGAGTATTTACTCCACTTTAATATCATTTAAAATACGAATGTGAAAACGATAGATTGGAAAATATTTCAAAATAAATCTAACATAATCTACATCAATGATACCTAAAGTGGTCTATATCGTCCCTCGGGGGTCGACGACGACCTACAAGGGGTCCATCCGAGCGAAAAATGGAATTCGGGTCTATGTGATATAAAGTGTTGTGGATGTCATTTAAGCAGGTCGCAACTTCAATTTGGATATTCCATTAATGTTATAACCCACACACAAAGGATTTGTTGCTTAGTTTTTAGCTGAAAACATAACAAACAGACCCACGACGATTAGTGCTAAATTGTACTCTTGTAGATTTTGTAAACAAACTTATTTTCGCAATTTTATAATATTTATTAGTGGCGAATTAATATATCTCATAAAATTGTGTAAGTTAGTAGAGATTCGGTTTATGGTCGCAGTAAACTTTGAACTTGTAGAAACTTGCACATATACATGCTACCTACGGGCGTACGCGAAGTAGAGGCGCTTGTCCGTTCTTGTCTCAGACATTCGCAAATACAGCATAGGAACTACTAGGAAGATTGACTTGCAATGACTTGTTTAATTCGTCAAACAATAAATAGTAATATTAGGAACGAACGCGTTCATTTGTTTCCAACTATAAACTACTTCTTATTAAGAAAATATTTTTAAAAGTATAAACTAGTTAATATACCTACACACGAATTAAAATGAATCAATATAATTTTGTTTGGGAGTGCCAGAAAAAAGGAAGTAGGTACATATTTTTTTGTAACATTTTAGTTTTTTACTAGTAGTTAAGAAACTCTCTTGGTATGGTAATCTATTATATCAATTTGTGTGTTTAATTTATCTTAAGTAACAGACAACCTGGTAATAAGGTAACGTATTTTGAAAATAATAGTAAGTTGATTTGACAAACAAAACAATTGTGAAACTTTATTTACTAGGCGTTGCGCAGCTTTTCCATCCGGTCTTTTTTACATTATTTCTATAATTAATATAAATTAATAAAAAGAAATGTAGACAATGCAGTGTTGATTATTTGAAATTTGGCTTCATTCCTTCCTTGTCGGACAAGCAATTGGCTATGTGCCTTTTTATGCAACAAAGATTTAAGCAATGACGCTATGAATCCATCTAAGCTGGAGGATCATTTGATATGTCACCCTGATAAAATATGTAAGAATTTGAAATACTTTCAAACACTCAAAGATAAAGTTCAGAAGAGACTCGCAGTGGACAAAATGTTCGCTTCAACGTCACAAAGAGATGATGATGGTTTGCGAGCGTTTTACAATATCTCGCTACTTATAGCAAAATCCGGAAAACCGCATACTATCGGAGAAAAGTTAATATTGCCAGTCATTGAAGAAGTTTTAAAAACTGTATGCACTGTTGCACAAACCTGCATCTGATATCATTAAAAGAATTCCTTCGAGCAACAACACAGTTCAAAGGCATATTGATGAAATGAGTTATGAAATTGAAAGCTTCTTGTGTATTTTTTTACAAACAACCTATTTCTCTTTACAGCTGGATGAGTCAACCTTACCTGGTAATGAAGCATATGTTCGTTTTATTATGGACAAGAAATACATGAAGAGCTGCTTTTCGCGAGAACTTTGACAACCGACACTAAAGGCGAATCAATATTTAGTGTTTTCAAGGATTACTTCATGGCAAAAGCGATCCCTTTATCAAATATAACATCAGTAGCTTCGGATGGGGCACCTGCCATGGTTGGGCGCTACCGTGGAATTGTAAGCCACTTAAAACAAAATATACCCGGTGTGTTAGCAATACACTGCGTTATCCATCGACAACATTTAGTTGTCAAAAATCTGAGTGCTAGATTGCATGAATCTCTTCAATTTGTCATTAACGTAGTAAACTGAATTCGAGGCAATGCGTTGAATACGCGATTATTTGCACAGTTGTGTGAAGAAAATGACGAGAACTTTCATCAATTGCTCCTTCACACTGCAGTACGCTGGCTTTCGAAAGGCTTATGTTTGACAAGGTTTTTTTGCTCTTTTTGACACTGCTTTGGAGTTTTTGGATGTTAAAGATCCAAATTGAAAACAATGTTTAATCTAGTGCAAACCAGACATTGCCTATTTAACAGATTTATTCAATGGGTAAATTTAATGAGGTTAACTTGCAGTTAGACGGTGACAGTCTAAATTTGATCAAAACAAAGTCCATCATTTCAGCATTTCTTGCCAGAATTAAACTAATGAAGCAAAACATTGGACGGGGCGAATTTTCTCAGTTTCCCAATTTGTCACGGACAAACTGCCATGAAGATGACGTTTTAACTTACGTTCAACATTTAAATTCCCTCTATGCAGATTTTAAAATAAGATTTGAGGATGTTTTGAATATGGTAATACTACAATGAATAATCAATCCATATGGTGACGTTGAAGAAACGGATGTCATATTACAAGAGGAACTGATCGGAATAAGCACTAACGAAGATCTTAAGGTACAGTTTAGAAACGGATATCAGCTAGTCTGGCTTCTAAAAGATATACCTGTTACTTATGTTATGTTATTTTCAAAAATGCAATATTAGGTAAGCAGGGGTGTACCCAAAACCGAAAAACATGGCAAGTGGTCTACGAGACAAAATAGTCTGGGGACCTCTGATCTACATCATATGCTAAAACACACTTTGTATTGTCGATACTCCATCATAAAATTGCCCAGATGAATTAGAACTTTGAACACTTCAAAGAAAATCGGAAAGCTGGATTTTTGCGTGAACCTAGAAAAAGTGGTGATATGTGGTTCTGTGTAGATTAGCAAATTTTTATTCATAATAGCAACCGTTTCGAAGATAATTCGATTTACAGAGTTGTAACCTTTGTTTCTCATGAAACGTAGACTAAGAAGTCACGTTTTTAGTTTGAAAAATATTTATTTTTAAAAAAATAATTGTTGTGAAATTATTCATTAATTATTCTTTTGGTTCAAAACAGGTGTTATTCTTCTCAATAATTTATTATTCTTCAGTTTCTACCTTCAGACCCTATTTCAGTTTTACGCCGAAGGTTCCATTTCTACTCCAGAAATAGTAACAGAGGAACTTCTTTGTCCTCTTGATTAATTTTTTTTTCTAAGGTCTCAAATATAAATAAAGATCAAGTTAAAATTGGAAATGAGAATTACTCTAATTGTTATTCAAGCAAAATCATTCAGCTTACTTAATACCTCTGGAAACTGCAAAAACAGCATTTATCTCAGTTTTAGGCTAATTGTAAGATACGTATTTATCGAAATTCTAGTATGTTACGGCAACAAACATAAGATCTGAATTTAGCGTCAACATTCGGATTGAGCATTATACAGGATGTTTCCTAACTTTATGTTTTTTCCTATAGAGGTGTATACCAAAATCCACCTTCCACCTTTACTAACTGTAAGTTAGCAAAGTTCAAAGATTTCTATAAAAATTGACGTTACATTTATTTTTTATGACTGAATTGAAACGACATTTTGTAAATTGTATGAACTTGTGAGAGTCTTTTTTTCTTGTTTTTTAACTTTTAGTCATCGGTAATAACACAGCCCTACAAAAAAAAATTGGTCAAACCCAGAAGACAGACCCCTCTACCCATATGTATTTTGATGCGTTGAAACCGATTGTGATATTAAAAATTGATTTTAACTATTGAATTTTCTGCTAGTACCCCCTTACTGGTTAAAATTGAAGTTTTTATAAAAATTTGAAATTACTGTGTATTCTGGTGCACTAAAACTGATCAAGACAATAAAAAAATGATTTCAACCACTCAATCACCCCCTGGACCGCCCCATTACCCCCCTGTACCCTCCAGGGGGTCAAAATTTCACTTATATAAATTTTTCTTTACAATTACATGTAAAAGAGCATTAGAGGATATGTGCATTTAAATTTTTTATTAAAAGCGCATTTTTCCCTACGGCTCTCGCAAGGTGGTGCTACAGGGAAATTTGGTAGTTGAAATTATTTTCTATTGCCATTTTCTGGTTTAGTAGACCAAAGTATCTCATAACACGTATAAGTTTTAAATTTTTATAATATATCCATTCCGAACCCCTACAGATGGTATCTTAAGGGGGTACTAGGAGAAAATGGTACAACTTAAATAATTTTTAAAATATGTTCGGTTTTAGAACGCTAAAATACATAAGAATACACATAAACTTTTAATTTTTATAAAAACTTCAATTTTAACCCCACAGGTGGGTCGAAGGGGTGCTAATGGAAAATGGTACAACTAAAATCATTTTTATTTTCATATTTGGTTTTAGAACGCCAAAATATACATCAATTTGAAATTTTTATAAAAACATCATTTTTAACCCCTCAGAAGGGTGTAAAGGGGTGCTAATCGAAAATGGTGCAACTAAAATCATTTTTTATTGTCATATTTTTTTAGAACGCCAAAATACATAAGAATACACATAAATTTGATTTTTTTATAAAATGTCAATTTCAACACGTAAGGGGGTGCTAACGGAAAATTCAATAGTTAAAATCAATTTTTAATGTCATAATCGGTTTCAGCGCATCAAAATACATGGTGGTAGAGGGGTCTACCTTCTGGGTTTGACGAAATTTTTTTTTTGTGGTGCTATGTAATGGGTTAAATTTTGAGTAGCCTTTGGTTTTTAGTATACCTATAGTTTTCCCACTTATTTCTTATTGGTTGAAAAATATACATCAGGTGTTTTTTTCTACATTTTTCTACGTCTTCTATCTTCTTTCTTTTTCTACATGTTTTCATCATTTTTCTCTAAACTTAACAGTTTTCAAATAAAAAAAATATATAGCTTGTAATTATAAAATTACCATTATTTATAGACAGTAGGTCATTTTTGGACTATAAAAACCTAGCAAACTGTTTTCAATTTCAAACTTTTTATTTACAGTTTTATGCCAAAAAAAAAATTAATCCGTCATATTTATACATCTTCAATCTGTGATAACTTAGTAGGGATACATTTTTGAACACAAAAGTCTTATTTTTTACAATTGAATCGCCCCGAGCATTAACAATATGAAGTTAAAAAACACCCTGTGTATGTAGTTTTGTGAGTATTGTTTGCTGTTGAGTCAAGGTGGATAGTTAGTGTATGTGTGGAATTGTCTTTAGTCAAAGCTTTCGACTATAATACCCTTTTGCTAAATCTTTCAGCAAGGATTTTTTTAAAGCATCGCAAATGCTTGCTTTACGCGTCAACTGGGAATTTAATAAGCCGATCTGGTGACGACGTGACAGGCAACATCAAATCTAGAGATCAGTCTAGTAAATGCCCGTTGTCGATTGACATGAACAGTTGAGATAAACTGTTTCGAATACAAATAAACTCAATGACGAATACAAGGGTTGTTCCACAGTTCAATAAACAATTTAAATAATATAAATGGAAAGCACAACCCGTTTTACTTAAAAAAATTGTATTTCAGAACTAGAATTATAAGAATGCGAATAAGACTAATTTTGGGTAGTTTAGGCCGATCTTCTGGTAGGTACTCTGTGATATCCTTCTGCTTAACTATTGATTCTACAGTGTACCAACAATAACTTGCCGCAGGAGACAAAACCTGAAATTGTACTCATTTCTTTTGTAGCTGCAGCCGTGAAGCTTTAATATGAAATTAGTATTATTATTACATATTATGGGATAGGTGTAAGCCTTATGCATCTCTCTCAGACGCTTTGTTCCACAGAGCTACTCTCTCAGGTTGTGTCTTGGAGAGTGTCTTTGGAAGTATCCTTATCCGACCACAGACACATCTTCTTTGAGCTGGATGAATCCATCCAACTAATCGAAAACGGATATAGGAATCCTAGGGCCACCCAATGGGACCTCTATTTAGAGGACCTAAAAGGGAGGCTAATAGGAATTCCATCCCGATACGAAAGCGAGACAGACGTTGAGGTAGTGCTAAACCGCCTCAACTCAGCCATCGTCGAATCGTTTGAAGCCAACTGTCCTTTAAAACAAAGGACTAGTTCGAGCAAAACACCCTGGTGGAATTCCCATGTCGAATCCCACAGGAGGAAGGTTCGTAAGCTTTTTAATAAAGCCAAACGGACAAAAAATCCCAACCATTGGGAGGATTACAAATACGCCCAGAGGGAATATAAAAAGGTCATTCGTGACTCGATTAGGGATACCTGGCGGGTCAGCTGTGAGGACATCATCCAACTGCCCTCAGCAGCAAGGTATTAACTAAAGGTCCGGGAGCAAAGTTAAGCGCAGTGTCTCTCCCTGAAGGAGGATTCACATCTTCGGCTGGAGAGACGCTCCAACACTTGCTCTCAGTTCATTTCCCGGGATCTACCGGGACAATGGCAACAGAGGATGACAGCAGTGGTCCAATGACAGTGGACTACAGGACGTCCTCCAAAGTTGTCACGTACGAAAGGCTAAGATGGGCTATCCAGTCTTTCATGCCTTTTAAAAGCCCTGGTGAGGACGGCATATTTCCGGCCCTTTTGCAAAAGGGGCTGGATGTGCTCGTACATCACCTATTGCGTATATTTTGCTTCTGTCCGGCTCGAGGCTACATACCTGTGGCCTGGAGGTCTGTCAGGGTTGTATTCATCCCAAAACCAGGGAAAAATGATTACACCCAAGCAAAATCGTTTCGGCCCATAAGCCTTGGTAGTTTCCTCTTGAAGGCGCTAGAAAGGCTGGTGGACCGTTACCTCAGAGAAGGGATTCTGGTGCAACAACCGTTGCACGCCCTTCAATATGCGTACCAGGCCGGAAAATCCGTTTATGCGGCTCTCCATCACCTCGTAAATAGGACAGATGGGGTGCTGCATCGAAAGCAATCCGCCCTGGGTGTGTTTATTGATATTGAGGGAGACTTTGACAATACCTCCTTCAAATCAGTGTGCCGGGCGCTAGGGGGCGGGGAGCCGAGCCATCAATAGTACGGTGGGTCGGCTCGATGCTCTCCCAGCGCAAGGTCATTGCAAGACTGGCTGGTGATACAGCGGAGGCGGTTGTATCGCGAGGTTGTCCCCAGGGTGTACTATAATCTCTTCTGTGGTGCCTCGTAATGGACAACCTCCTGCAAATGTTGAACCAGTCGGGCTTCTATGCCCAAGCCTATGCGGACGATCTCGTCATTTTATTACAGGACCACAAAATAGATGTTCTTGGGGGGTTTCTGGCAGAGGCCCTCCAAGAGGTCGAAAGGTGGTGTCTGGAAGAGGGGTTAAGAGTTAACCCCGAAAAGGCTGACCTGGTTACTTTCACCAGGAAGCGTAAGTTGGGGCCTCTGCCAGAGATTACCCTGGCGGGAAAGGTCATCCCATACAAAATCTCATCTAAGTACCTTGGAGTCACAATAGACTCCAAGTTGAACTGGAACGAGCATATAGCAAATCGCACCAAGAAGGCTACCTCAGCCATATGGGCGTGTAGAAGAGCCTTCGGGTGTACGTGGGAACTAAGGCCGAGAATCCTTCACTGGATGTACACGGCCATAGTTCGCCCCGTTATTACCTATGGTGCCATCGTTTGGTGGCCAGGAACAAGAACGGATAAGGCTAGAAAGCAACTTGATAAAGTTCAAAGACTAGCCTGTCTAGGCATCACTAGTGCAATGAGGACAGCCCCAAGTAGGGCCATAGAGGTCCTCACAGGGCTGCCTCCTTTGCACTTGGTGATTGAACATGAGGCCATGAGGTCGGCTTACAGACTGACCGGACTTGGCCATTGGATAGGCGAGGAACAAACCACTGGCCACGCCACAATATGGAACAAGGCTACCAAAAACTGTCCAGTACTCCTTATGTTACAGGACAGTGTGGAGCCTACCATTTGTCCCAGTACAAAACTAGGGATCCAAATCCCTAGTAGGGATGACTGATATAATATAAATTATACTATATGCCAAAATGGAATCATCTGGTTTACAGACGGCTCCAAAATTGGCGATAAGGCCGGAGCGGGAGTATATAGCAAAACCACGAGGACATATGCTAACGTTTTCCAGGCGGAAATATATGCTATCCTAGCATGCGGGATGGAAATCCTAAAAACGGCTCCAAAAAGGAGAACGATTCAAATATGCACGGACTGTCAAGCGGCCTTGATGGCTATTGAATCCAGCAAGGTCAAATCGCGACTCGTCCTTGACTGTAAAAAAGATTCTAAATGATCTGGCCAGTTGCAATAGAGTGATACTCACATAGGTACCGGGACACTCAGGTGTCCCGGGAAATGAGGAGGCCGACAGACTGGCCAGAATAGGATCAATAGGGTACCCCATAGGTCCTGAACCTATATTAGGGGTTCACCCCAGGAAAATAGGCGCCTTTGCTAGAGAGGCCGGCATACCTGGGTGAATACTCATGGAATGTGGGTGCACAATGGGCCCGTCAGGGTGCCTAAGTGCATGGGTTTTCCCGCCCACTTTTCTCATTCATTCATTCAAGCCTTATGCATTTATGTCAATGCTTATTATGCCCCCACAAACTGTTCATTTCATTAGTCCTGTTTCCTTAAAAAAATTAAGGACACTTTCCAGTGAGCGTCTATTACCTCTTTTGTTTTAGTGTTGCAGCCCAAGTGTAGTAGTGGAGACCCTGTGAATAGTCCCACTGTGCATCTCAGCTGGTTTCTACCACGTTATCAATTTAACTAGTTTTTTTTTTATTCCTTATTATTTATGATTCGTCAATTGCCTCAAACGAGGAACTTATGCCCAGTGAAAGATATGTTTTTGTCTTAATATGTCCTTTGTAGCTCTCCTGACTCTCTGGTAGGACAATCCACAGGTGGATTACGGTAATATGTAATGTGTTCACAGTCGATAGAATGTAAATGTGAAAGTAGGTACGGTTGATTTTATTGTTATTTAGTAGGTATTAGGGTACCCTTTGTGAGTTAACTTTTGTGAGCAAGATTTGGAATAAGGGGACCAGTTTTACCCCTAGAATAAGCAATTCTATTGTTCCAGAGTAAAGGAATTACAAAACCACCACTTAATTTCTGAACTATTATGAAAGGGCATCCTGTTCATGTGAGATAAGCCCGTGATCAGTTCATTTATAGTGCTTGATTTGTTATGACTTACGCAATTCGCAATTGTCTATAAGTGGAGGTACTGAGTACCTGCTACTGGAACTAATTTCTGGAATAGGTGCGAATTCCTTTTGGAACCAGTCGATACATATACAGCGATTACCTTACAGATAGGGCACCTTTTCCTCCCTCCGAGATAACGCCATCTATGTTTCGGGTTAAAACCTTAGGGACCAAACACCAAATATCTACAGTCCGTTTAATACATGGGTACAAAAAGTACCCGGAAATTTCGATTTAAATCAACCGCTTAAAAGGAATCGGGAAAACGTTTTTTTTTTTCAGGTTGGTAGCCCCTTTCTTAATTACCAAACCTCTTTAGAGCGCGATCTGTCACTCAGTGTCTTTACAACAGCTGTTAGTGGCTATAGTAGCTATTTTAAACAACGCGTTTGTTTAAAATTTTGTGCCGCAAACGAAATTTCGTGTGCCGATTCCTTGAAAATGTTAAATAAAGCCTTTGGTGATTCGTATATGTCCAAAACACAGGCTTACGAGTGGTATAAGGAGTTCAAAATCGTCGAAGATTTGCCTCGCTCCGCTCGGCCATCAACCTCTACTACAGCCGATAACCAACAAAATCAAAACATTAGCGTTTGAAAAGCGCCACAAGGAGTGAGACATATCGACAATGTCAGCCCATGGTATTTTGAGTGATATTTTGGGCATGAAACGCGTCACTGCGAGGCTGGTTCCGAAAGAGTGAATGTTCTTCAAAAAGAGCGTAGGAAGCAGGTTGCTCTTGACATGGTTTCCAGAGCCGATAGTAAACCAAACTTTATGAAACGCATCATAATTGAAGACGAAATATAGGTCTACGAGTACGACATGCAAATAAGTCGTCAATCATCGGAAAGGCGCTATGATGATGAGCCGAAGCCGAAAAAACCGCGCCAAAGTCGATCAAAAGTGAAGGTGATGCTGACGGTTTTTTTTTATTATCGAGGCGTGGTACATTCCAAATTCCTTCTGGAAGGACAGACGGTTAATAAGGAGTATTATCTTGGCATTTTGAGGCGTTGCGCGAAAGTATCCGTCGGAAACGGCCGGAATTGTGGAAGGAAAATTCTTAGTTTTTGCACGACGACAACGCGCCATCTCACCGAGCTACGATTGTGACCGAATATAAGGCCAAAAACTCAATAAATACAATCGACCAACCACCGTATTCACCGGATAACAATAGATAACAATTTATATGTTTTTTTACAATTTCCGGGCACTTTTTGTACGTAGTAGTATGTTTTATCATGATTTACCTATGTAGCATGATACAGTAATAGTAGGAGTTCAGTAAACTGGTGGTACTAGAGATGAAATGATGATGGTTGATCGAAAATGTGTTATGATAAATGTTGATTGTTTCAGGTTTATGAAATAGAGGTTATTGAAAATATATATTTTATTTTATCGTTTGCATTATTCTGAAAGTTTTTGTTATCTTGTTACCTTACTGTTGCCTGATATTTTTAAAGAAAAAAATGGTTTAATGTGTATCATTTTCCATAAATAAAATGCATACTATATACTGTTAACAAAATTAATGAAATTCTCAATATACATGTATAATAGTTTACAAAATACAAAACCGCAAGCCAAAAACATAAATAACTGACGGCCTCTATTTTTCTCTCTTATTTATCGCATGTATCATTGACGCCACAACTTGTTGGTACATGACATCATCAATCTTTTTTGTGTAAATTGTGAGTTAGAGACACTTAAAATCAACTTACTGATAAGTAATTTTAGACCACAATGCACAAGTGTGAAGTATACATTCGTGTATTTGGCAGTTATTGGATAATGTACAAGTAGAAAAAAAACAATACTTATACTTCAATACTTATGTTACAGTAATTGGTAGATATATTGTTTCACTGGTCGTTATTCGTGACCGCCTCCTGTATGCTATAATTGGAAGTAGCGATGACGCTACCACTTTTTTATACATTACGTCAACAACTTTTTTTAATAGAGCACATATTGTTTACTTTTTTAGATTCTCTATTAACACCAAATTCCAAAAATGTATTACACTTGTGTTCCAAAGTAATTTATTTATGAGATGATTTCAGTGATCTTTGACTTACAAACAAAGCACTACTTTAAACCATAAATGTTATACCAACACTTTTGAAACTGGCTGTTATTGGGGGATCTATATATAGAAACATATATATAGTGTTTTATTTACAAAAAAAAGATCGATGACGTCATGTAGAAAAAAAGTGGCAACATCTTGGAAAATAAAAATTGACCTGTACTTTTTTTCAAAATATTTTTAGTTTGACAAATATTGAATTTTTGCAAATCTTTTATAAATTACATGCTTACTTAAACACCCAAATAAGAAATTCCTCCCATAAATTTCACAAATCAATAAAACTTTCTTAAAAAAAAACTTTTCTCTTCGGCTTTATCTTTTCAATCTAATGTAATACAGATGACCTTTCAATATAAAATATCGACTCTGTCGTCAGGATATTCAAATAAAAATAACGCGATTAGCGATTATAATTTTAGTTACGGTCCCATCTGGCATTTAAAGTGGCCTATTAAGTTGCCTAATTGTAAAGCTATGTCTGAAACCGCCATTAATATCCCTCGAAATGTAATGGCGGCCTTGTCTATTTAATATATAAATTGCTAATTTAATAACTCTAAGAGCTGCAGAGTATAATTACTACTAATTTTATGCTTCATGTTCGAGGCAGCCAATTTTATTATAAACCCGGAGACTATTTTAGGCGGGATATTATATTTATATTTTGCAATTAAATTAATGAAAGATACTGAAAAAAAGGTCCCTAGGAGTCCCTAATATATACATTTTTAACGAATACGAATAATTTAGAAATAACTTCGGCTTTTGTAGATGGCAGTTTATGACCTCTTTTGAGAAATAATTTAAATCCTATCTTATTTTAAAGGGGAAGTAGCAATAAGAGTAAGAGAAAGATTCAAACCGTTGACTTGAAAAAAATAGATTAAATGTGCTGGTGTGACGAGTGAATGTGTGCACACCAGCACTACCGTGCGATTTTTCGTTTAAAAGATAATGCAGTTCTTAGTCGTTTTCGTATATCTTATAGTTTCCAAGATAGCAATACATCCACACCAACTGTGAATACATTATATACAAAGATATGCAGACAATGTATTTACTATATTTTGACGAATAAAAAGGCATCCACAATAGTGAAAGGTACGGGGATATTTTTTTGGTGAAGAATGGTGATTAAATGAACAGTGCAACATAAAAAAAATCCTTAAAAATATTAGAAAATAGCACTTGCTGATTGTTGTGCTGAGCAAATTTCGTGATATTTTAACATTGTCATATCGAGTCCCTACTGTACTTTGTAATCGTCAAAGGCGATTCTATCGTTCTGAACACAATATATATTTTCAACGTGTATTTTTAACTAATTAAACACAAGAATAAAGCTCTGTTTAAATCTTTACTTTTAAACTCCTTTCCATTTACTAATAAAGTCAATATAGACTACAATATATTTTGTACTATAATATTTATAATGATAGTTTGTAACAATAATATGCTGTAGAAATAGGTTGATATTTGCCACAGGGGATTACATTGTTGGTGTAATAGCTTGTCAAATATTCTATTTATCGCTATTTCTCCACTTCGCGCAACTACAACATAATTATACAGTAGATCTGAAATTATATCAAAACCAACCCATCTGATACTTTATAAACTTTGCCCCTCAACAGAACTAACTATAGATCGATATCAACTAATCACTGGTGAATTCGTAATTCAAATAACAATATAAAAATATATCAAGAGGGGTTAGGTCTGGACTGTTCGACGGCCACTTAATTGATACACGTTTTCCAATCCAGGTTTAATATTTTTCATTTCAAAAAATTGTTACTTAGCCAACATTATGGGGTCGTGCCTCATCTTGCTGAAAAACAATATCTTACGCTTCATTTAAAGGTAATTCATCGATTAAATTTCAATGTCGTTCTGTAACTTTTCAAGATAAAGATCACCGGTCAGCGAAAGGACTCGGACTCGGACTTAAAAAAACTCGGACCCAAAATATCATTCGTTTTTATTCCACACGTCTACAGATTAGCGGCCAGAATGTTTCACTTCAAAAACCTTTTTGGAATTGTAAGGAATATAGTAATGATTGTTTTTCCTGTTTGGAATTCATGCAATGATAAAATAGGATTCATCAGTCCACAACATTTTATAGACGAAATTTTGATCCCTTTCTAGTTTTTCTAACATAGTTCTGCATAATATCAAACGTTCTTGTTTATTAGCTTGGATTAAATGTTGGACCCTTGCCGACTTAAAAGGATGAAACCTGTATTTCTTTAAATATTTTAAAAAGTTCTTATACTTTTGCAACACTTTTCAACAAATTTTTGACACAATCTCTTATTGAATTCTAATTCAGCCAATTTTGACAAGTTGACAATAATCTTGTGAGGTATCCGAATAATTGCATGCGCATTCTTGAATCCATTGCATACTACATAAGTATTCCATAATAAAAAAAATACATTTTCATTAATCACCATATATACATGAAAACTATATCACAAAGAACACTAACATTGTACCCTACAACTTTTGTATTTAACATTTTTTTATATAAAGCCAAATAAAAAAGTTAAGGGGTCCTTTTTATAGTGAAACGCCCGGTACATCCGAAGAGATGTACTAATCTTTCCATTCTAAATTGAAAATAGGTAGAAAAAAAGCAAGTTTGTCAGATTTATTTTCTAAAATTGCTAAGCTCAGTATACAAGTATACTTTATACTTCAGTAAACTGTTAGTTCGTGACGTTCTTAGAAAGCTAGTTTGGAAATATTAAAAAAAAAATACATAGATATAAATTTATTAGTTAGCATTAAAATAAAGCTTTTAAAATTGCTGGAAAAAATAATTATAAATTAAAACAACTTTATGTATATTACTATACTCAAGAAAATTTTAAAGAGCCGGCAATGCGCTGGCCGGCCAACTGCTGGCGGCTGGTGGCACAACGTAAACCACTGGCGGTAAACCACTTTGCATATAATACATTACTAATATTTGTTCGGTCCAGTATGCCATAAAATTTTAACGACGTCGTTAAAATGATTTACGACTTTAGAAATTCCACGTGTTTAAGGCGCCAGTGACGTGTATTTCAGCTAGGTTTATTAACACAGACAATTTTTTGAGATTGTCTGGCTAAATGAGCATTATTTACAGCAAATTATATTACAAATATTAAGAGTTTTGTATGCAGGCTAATTTTAATCTCCTATATTGATTTGAATGAAAAAAAATATTTCACAATTTTTGAATTTATAAGATATATACACGCCCATGGAATCATAAAGTTGCACCGCTTTTTTTGTTCCCCAGGCGTATTTATCATTTTCTAATTAAAATTAGAACGACTTATAATACAGTATGCATACAGCCGACATCGGCCGTTTGTGAAAAGGGACAAATTCTACACTTCTCGTTCTAAAACTAGCATAGTGTGTTGAGAGGGCCGTCTTATTCCCTCACTACCTTCGATGTCTATGCGGTTGTTTCTTATCTGTCATTTTACATCTATTTGTCCTTTTTCATAACTGATCTTAGATATTACAATGTGCTTCTTATTACGAAATGATCTGTGGCACAGTTACAGTATTTTAGATATGTTAAGTATGAATTATATTTATAACAGCATTGTATATACATATATACTATTTTATACATATTCTACTATTGTGCATTTTGATACACATAAATAAATACATTTGATACATACATATATTAGGAATTTCTACGAAATACTATTCATTACAGGCTCATATACAGTACATTTGTTTGGCCAGTATGTTGTCTTGTAGCCTTCAGCATCTGGTACAGACACACATTAGATGAAGAGCTAGCAAAGTTTCAACTGACCTGATTTTAGTAAGGGGAACGGTGAGCTCATCCTCTCTATTTCAAGCATCTGATAAATGACAGTCTTGTTAGCGAGGTACGTTGCTGATAGAAGGATTCAGCGGACGATTTCTCCTTATTACTTTCAATACCAGTATACATTTACAAGACCAGTTTAACGTTGCTAACTTAGTGCCAGGCTATGATATACTTGTCAAAAAATAATTTTTCACGTTACTTTATTGAAACGTCTTCTTCATGTATAATGGGCGCAGATGGCGCCAACATACGTGTAGATACAGAAAAACTGTAATTTAGTTTAAGTATATTCCAATAGATGGCACTTGCAATAATAGTGGCCTAAAATATATATATACAGGGTGTACCAAATTAACATTTTCAGACTTTTTTAACTACTCACGTATAACTTAAGTACATTAATCAACCAAAATAGACGTTTTGCTACAACATTTCGCCTATTGGTTGACTCTTGTACCTTCAGTATTACTTGAACAGTTAAAGACAGCCAAAGTCTTTCAACATAAAATAAAAATAAAAAGATAAAATATGCACTGTGCTAAATATTTTTATTAGGTATATATACAAATTGTAAAATAGGAAGATGTATAAACACTGACAAATATAGCTGGAGAGTATTAAACTTATCTCTTCAGATTTAATCATTGAAAAATATGTAAGTACAAAATTAAGCATATACTACTCCTATATTATACTTATAAAATATTAAAAAAAAACACTAGTTAACATCTGTTCACTAAACTAAAACCCAATGTAGTATATATACAGTTCTTATTTACTTTCATATAACTAAAACGTCGTTCACAGACAAGCAGATCCAAGTTGGTCTAACATAGTGGTTTATATGGTGTAATATAATGTAAGTGGCTGCATATATTTGTACAAAACTATGCTCATTTTCATACTTACAATTTTATTATTCTGCTCTTTACGATGTGAGATATGAACCTACATATTTTCCGTCAGACTTGTTTAGCTGGTCAAACAGTACTTTTTTTAAGATTTCTTATTGTATGTTAATTTATATAAAGGTACCAAGTCTTTTTTAGTGTTTTTTTTTAAATTTTACACATGCTGTAATTTTCGCTGCTTCCTATCTAATCTTTTTTTTAGTTGCCTCTGATTTAATATTACGTACTATATGAGTACAATACCAGGGCACACCTATTCCACATATACCTTCAATTATTCTTTTTTAACAATAATATTATGTTCACTGCAAGAAAGAAAAGAAAAATCTAATAATGAATTTAGCGCGTCAACCACATTTTTTTTTATATTTTTATTTTTTCGAAGTACCTGCAACTCTTTTTCGAATGCAGTAATACCAGAACCCACAACACTGTCAATTTTTCGGACGGATAATATAATTTACTTTTATCTGAAAATTCCTTGAGAGTAATAAATTGATTGGAATGCTGTAGATTATCGGAGCATAGATTTGTGAAGCAGACCTCACAGGTAAAATTTTTAAATACTCTTTTTACAATGTAACCACTTACATATGCGACAGACAATGCTTCAGTAGACCCGCTTTTCACCATATTGCACACTTGAGTTTCAATTTCGCTGGAGCTGGAAAATGGAACGAAACTAGTTTCAGTGGTATGCTTTTCTTCTGTCACATTCAGGAAGGATCTAAGGGTGCTCAGAAGTCTCAACTGATCCTCTTCACAGTTCGTACCTTCTAATGCTTGATTAGTTAAGCCGCTGATTATTTGGGTTTTCAACGAACTTTCAAACTGCGATACTGTTGGATTTTCATTATGCCCACAATTAGCTCGGATTGAGCCAAATAAATTCGGACCATCGTCTTCCTTGTGGTGTTCGTTTACTACAGCGAATTTGTCCAATCATTAAATTAATTGCTGCAGGCGACATGTTTTTAAAAATATTATTCATTTAAAATGATTTTTCAATATTCTGAGTCAGATATGGATCGGCCTCTTTTTTTTATATTTTCTCTGCAAGCTCCTTAACTGAGCATGTTTTTTCTTCACGTTTTCTTCACACCTATCAATGCCTTCTTTCTTGGTGATATCTCACCAGAACATATGGCATCAAAGTCTTTAATTAATGACTTTCTTACTCGACTGTGTATTGGTGTCTTGCACTTCTCCACTTGTCAAAATCTGTTGTGACGTACTCGGCTGTGGATCATCAGGATTTTGCAGCTTAAAATACAACAGTTGCATTAAACTACTTTCTTATCACCAAAGACTATCTTGAACCCTTTACAAAGTGTATTATATGTACTTACACAATGTACTGATGGTAATAAGGAAACATCTTGAACTACTGCTGGTAAAATTTCCTTATCAGGAACTGGAACCTGATCAGCAGTTTAACTAGCAGAGGATGCAGCAAAAACAATTCAAAACACAATCAACACAAAGAAAGCAAAAAGCGCCAAAAAACCACTAATAAACAAATAAACATGGAAACCACAATATTATTCATAAATTGTGGCACATTCACATAACTTGCCTCATGTTTATCACCGACATTCTTTACTATGACATATCGTTCAATATCATTGAATGCGTTAGACAACGTTAGTCTATGATTATTGCTTTTTTTTAATCGAAACGCATGCGTTCATTTCCGTGAACCACACTTGACAGTAAATATTTGTTGCGTCCTCTATACAAAAATAATGGAAGTTAGGGATTATATGATGTAGATTACTACGCTACAATATTTCTTTAAGGCGCCAGCAGCGTCCTCTACGTCCATTATTCGTGATGCAAGAAAAAGATACTGTTATCTGTTAACTCTTATGTAATAGAGAGTTCGAATGAACGGCATACTTTGCCCTATAAAGTAAACAGTCTGAAGGTAGTCTGTGCATATGTATATGTTCTAATGTTGTGACAATTATTAACTGACATTAGTGGCAGCTAATGATAGTTTGTGTATTAAGCCTACTTAGATTATTCACTACACTACTACTTAGTAAAGAACTGGACAAAATTTCAGCTGAACATTCTATAACCTGTAAAGCCCCCATATACTTTGTTCTTTAGCTTCAGTTTTGCCCGTCCAGGTAATACTGGAGTAAGGACGAACAACGTAATATACAACCACACGCGTTCGTTTTGTTTTTTTTTTGGAACTACTGCGTTTCAGGATGAGTTTCACGATTACGTTAGCAGTGGCGGTGACAGTAGCTGTAAAAGTACTGTATTCAAAAAGAAAACGTTAAAAACAGTGGTTATTAAAATGAAAAAAAAAATCTCACGTAAATCCATTATATGAGTTACAACTATTTTCATAAGCTGCATTTCTTTTATCCTTACAAAACAAAACGAAAAACTGCCAACTACAATCGGGGCACTGAAAAGAACGGTTAACATTAAGCTCACTCGCAAGCACGGTTTTCAGCCACACACATCGATTTTGTGAGAATTTTTCCCATACAGTTTTACCAGGACGGGCAAAACTGCTCAAATGAACGAAGTCTATGGGGGGTATTAAAAAGTACATGTTACTTAAGTAGGAGTAGTAGCTGCAGTTCGTTGTTCCAGTGTTTGAACCTTCATATAATCGCATCCAGGGTGGGAAAATAGTGACGACCGTGACAGGATATTTTCTCGTGTACCTATATTTTCGCATAGTCCTTAAAAACCATGAAGTTCTGCGTAAGTAAAATCAGATAACTTCAGATTTGCAGTAATTTTCGTGTGGATTTTTTTAATCGTGACATGTTAATTTTCAGGTTACTACAAAAATAAAAACAAAGAACTTCGAACACACGACGTGATCCGCAAGGTCCGTAAACAGTGAAAACAACGATGAGATGAAAACAAACCTATAACAGGTCTCTATGTAACATGCAGTGGGGATGCGGTTACTATAGAAATGGACATGGGTAGCGCATCGAGTGTTATTCCGTCCCTGTTGCGGCTTGCCAGAGTAGACACTGTTCATTCGTCAAGCCCTCATTTTCGACTAATCTCGTTGTATATCGTGACCCAGAGGGCGGATCGGACCTGATCATATCTACACGAGCTTAATGATACCATCCTGTACATAACTAGTCATGGGCAATCCTGATCATCTTGAAGATTTGGATTAACGTATCTGGATCAGTTCTAATATCCGGTTCCGCGAGCCGGATCTTCGTTCAGTTGATTCTTTTGTAAATCGAAGCCGACGCTAAAGAACCCTGGGTCTTGGTCGATGCGACTTGAGCTATTTTATTACTTCAGGCTGCTCTGTTGCAGCTCCATCTGTTGATAGATTTCATAACAACAGAAAATATGTTCTACTGTCAAGTTCCTCTTAAGTCACCTTCGCCTAACTTTTAAAATAGGTTACTCAAGCGGAAAATTGAACTTTGTCACGCACGACTGGGTATACTTACGTTGATTTTTTCGTTCACCTGGCTCATTTTTCATTATAACAAGTGCTGTGGTACATCTCTAAAAATGTCTTTTTTGCAACTAAAAACACGAAAAAGTTGAGGTTATGATTGCTTTTAAACGTGACTTAAGAGCGAATAAATTTCGCGACTTAAGCGAGAAGATGATGCACGGATTTGGTGACTTAAGAGGGAATCGAGTGTAATCTGAAAATCGGTTGTTTAGAAATCTGTATTAATATACGTTCTTATTTTAAATGTCTTTCTCACATCCGTGAGCCGACTCCCAACATTTCTACGGTCCGGTTCTCACGGGTCACAATAAAGATCCGAATTACTGAATCGGATCAGTCGTGAACGACACACATAACGCCAAGCCTCCTTCGAAGACTTGCTCATTAGGTAATATAACCCTCAAAATATTTAATGCTCATAACTATTTGAATCAAAGAAATTGTCATAGGTACGTAAATATCACTCTGGATCATATTAGCCATGAACCCTGATATTGACCATCATGTTTAATTAAGCCGCTATTGATCAGCACATATTGATAACACAAATAAAGAGTACCTATTTATAAGCCTATTTAGCATCAAGACTATATGCCTGATTTTGGCATATTTCATTATTAATTAGTGTCACAAAAATTAATTATTATTATTTCTACATATTGCGCAAATAACTGTAAATTATTATTTATTTTATTATACCAAATTGCAATGGTAAAGTTTTCTGTGTTACATATTTATGAATAACCTTTAAATTACAATTAAATATTTATTAATAAATCAATATTAATATTAATTAAAATTACAAATATAAATTGGTAGTCCATTTAAATAAATTCCATTTGGGTTTGTCGTGATTGTATATTAATTGTTGAAGCCACTAACTAAAGCTATGTAAAATAACGGATGTTTAATTTAGTTAACTGATAGGTTTCTTGAACCTTTTCACTGATACTGGCCATCGATACTCATTTGTAGATTGACAGAAGTTTATAATATATGTATGTAAGCTATCAAAGGAACAACACAACGATATAATCTATATGTATTTATTTTTTAAAACACAATAAGTATACGAAAGCGAATATTTTAGAAAAACGTGCATTTAAAAAAATATATCTACACATGGTACATAACGTAAAAGCTGAATTCCAAATAAACACTGCAAGGAAAAATTATTCATAAAATACACTGTTATGTTATCGTGTTATCAAATAAGACCATACCAAACCTTAGATAACCGAGAAATTTGTTTTTATTCAGTTTGTTGACTCATGTACATATTTATTTCAAAAACTATTTAAAACCTTTTGATCCATTCTCTAACCTTAGTGCATTCGCCATAACTTTAAATCAGGAATGTCTAAGCCTTTTTCTTCTCTCTTTTAGAATAGACGTTTCTATTCAATAATAGTAGTATATATTATCAAGTAGGGAAGAGCATATTTTTTTCAGTTGTGCAAAATTTTGATTACCGTGTATTACAAGCATACCACGTCAAAAGGGATCCTCTTGCGAAGCATATGGGATATCCGCTTTTTCTATGGTATTCATTGGTAACTTTTAAACTGTAGCAGATAGGAAGCTTTTTGGCTCATGAACGTTATCATTAAGATTTACAAAATTTTCAGTAGTTTAGGAAAACTCGGAGAAAACTAACGAGCCATCGAAATTCCAAAAAAAAAGTCATCAAAGTCGGCCGAACAAAAAAAAGAAATATTTCATTTATATCTTAAATTTGTAACCTCATTTGATTGTAAAAGCTGTCACATTATATGATATTCATTATTTATTTTACATTTGTGACAGTCCTTATCAAAAGTTTGACGTTTCGTTTTGAGCTTCGACATAACCGGTATTTCCATCTCTCGTTAATAGCCAGATTCGATCACTTTTTTTTGCATGTTTATATTATTCAGGAATTTTACAAATAACTCACAAACCATATAATCTGGACAACACATCATTACACAAGCTAAATAACTATATTTTCTACTTGATGTTTATTTATACTAATGTGTATATTTACTTTTATATTTCGATGTTATGGATTGCGACGCACAACTTTTATTTTTTCTTATGACGACCTTTTATCATTATGTTTCAGAATATTATTTTATGTGCCAGAAATCAATTTAACTGCAAATCATTAATACTGAATCATTAGAACTGCAATAATTTGATATAAACAATTCCGACGTCAGGCAACGCCCACATTTTCTATCACCCAAAACCACCGTCGGGACGCTTGACGTCAAATGACCAAACCCAAATTTCCCAGTCTCGTATAACGAAATGCCGGCGCCGCACAGTGTTTCGCTAGATAGGGGGCATTGTATAAAAATACACGTACTTAATATTTTTTGAAAAGTAATTAAGAAAGTAACAAATTAAAGAAAATAGCATAATTTTATATTAATACAAAAAAGCTACATTTTATCAAAATATTTTATCGTTTACTGGGAATAAAAAAATGAAAATAAAATTTCCTATACAAGGTGTTTCCTATATATTCTCAGAAACTGAAGGAGACTTCCTCAAGTGATTTTATAAAGAATATATAATATCATTTTTTAGTCACTTAGTTTTTGAGACACACAGCGCTAAACTTTTCACTAAATAATATATGTAGAATAAATAATAAAGAAATCAAACAATCAAGGTTACATCAAGGTCAATAAGCATGTATCATTTTATTTTCAGTAAAATTTTGACTGGCCTATCACTTTTATTGTTAGCACATAATTCTTCAAATAATACGCTCCTTGGTATCTCGTAGGAACCAGTTAAAAAATTTATGTAGCTTAATTTTTTTAGATATTCCTACTTGCAACGAAAATTGCTAAAGAAGGAGAAATAAACCCGATCTTTTGAATTAATTAAATTACTTACTTCTGTTAAGACCTTAATATTAATTATTAACTTTTACTAAATATAAAATTAATAACTAATTATTAGAATTAAATAACATTATTTTTCACCAACTAACAACATAATTTAATTTTTATTCCTCTCTCGAGTCGAGGTGTAATACTGATAAGAGCATTATTTCACTTCGAGAGCTCATGTAGAGGGGCATAGAAACGGCACATTTTTGCTAGTTTGAAAAACCGTAGGTATTGTACTAAGAATTCATATATTTCAATAAAATTATTAAGAAACCATATTTGCATTTGGGACTTATATACATCTATTGTAACAAAAAAATACAGATAGCCATAATAAAAACACAACGTTATACTATTTATTTTCTGTCTTAAGAAACCTAGTTATTGAGAAATTAACTTTTAATTGTATTTAGCGCAACACCCTTCATATGCGGTATTATTAGTTAGTTTTATTTATTCTCCCTCTACCAGGACAAACAAAATTCTGTTTTAAATGTTTTTTTATCTATTTTTACAAATTTCAAGGAAATAAACAAATTAAAATTTGGGAATAGGTCAGAACCCTCAATTTTCTTAATAAATTGATTAAATACATTGCACTTAGAGCGAACGTCACAGTTTGGGAGAACATATCAAGAATCAATATATTGAATATATAGGATAGGTCAAGTCAAGGTTTTATTGTTTTTAAATAGATAGATATGAAACTAATAACTGTCTGATATAGGGTACGGGTATATAAAGAGTGGTATAAGTATATTGCATTCAATAAAATGTGTACAGATATAGAATTAATCTTTACTACTACGGATATAAAACCAACCGTTTTGAGTTAATTATGAAATAACTGAATATGCAGATATGAAAATGATAGTAACAGAGTGAGTAGAAGTGAGAAGACAAGTAAACAAAGCCATAATACATCACTTTCTTACTCATTATTATTAGCGGTAATCTTATTGATTAGTGGCTTATGTGACACACTCCTTCTGGTTTGGGGCTGTGTACGTGAGATAGTAGAAGACGTTACCGACGTCATGCAAATCCCCATAGAGTCATGATTCCGACGAGCCGCAACAGAGTTGGACTCAGGTCACAATTATTAGAAATCGATAGTTCACAGAAAATGGATCAATAATTAATTACAAATAATTAATTAGGGGACAAACTATTTATTATATGACGCTACCATACCTAGGTGTGGTAACTTCTAAGTACATCGCGAAAAAATAAATAACAATCATAAAACTCGCCCGTCAGTTTTATAACTGTATATATTCATATTATATAATTGTACATCCTTATAACTTAGTACATATATGGTCTCACTTGCCAAAAACAGGTATTTGGAACAGGTATGCCCTTAGAACAGTATACATCATACCTCGACATAGCGAACCTTTAACCGAGTCTAACCACATCGGCAGGCAAAGCTGGGTCATAAGTTGTGACCCAGTTAAGACCGAGGGTCATAAGTTATGATTACTCAGCTTTGCCTGCTGATATAGTTAGAACATTTCGCTACGTCAAGGTACAACTTTCCAATAACAGGTATGAGTGTTCCTGTTCTAAGGGCATTCCTATTTCAAATACCTGTTTCCAAAATACCAGTTTTTGGCAAATGAGACTCGAATATCTCGTCGTTTTAAATTTGTAATTTGGGTCATGAGCTAATGCTAGTTAAAGTCATTTAATTTTTTGTATTAAAAATTAATTTTACTATCTTTTATCTTAGAAATTATCACAATTCTTAATTACAATTATTAATAACATTTATCTTAGAAAATTGCAGTTTTTTTATAATAGGTTTGATGTTAGATATGAGTTTCACCTTTAAATAGACGTTTTACTAAATAATGAGTATGTCTGTATATATTAGGGAACCCAAATTGCTTTGTGCAATTGTAGCGACATCACTAGGTAATTTCTATAATATAGTACCTTTTTATAATACAGTATATAGGGATTTAAAAATGTCGCGATATTTTCGTGACGTCATCACAGGCATTTGATCTGTGGCAAAAATACGGACACTGTATGGCCCAATTGTAGCCTTATAGTGTATTGTAAATCAGGGTTCTTAGCGTTTTAAGTCCAAATTTTATGAACTTTTATAGGTAAGTTCTTTTGAGAGTTTATTTTTTTCGTTACCGCACCCAAGTACGGCTCCGTCTTGTAATAAATAGTTTATCTCCTAGTACGTTTACTCTACTATTCGTATTTAGAAAAACTTATTTTTTGCTTGGTGACTTTTTTGAAGACTCATTACTAAACCCTAACAGTTAAAACTAGATCTAATGAAATTCTAACCTATAAATTTATCAATAACTCATAAATCATAATTTGTTTATTTAGACGCAAATAAATAAAAGTGTGGCTGGACTAAAATAATGAGAAAGTGAAGAAGAATTCACACCGAGCGGGAGGGCCTAAGCCAAGGACCTAATTTCTCATGAATTCGATTTGTTTAGAGTATATTAGAATATGGTTGGGAAAGAATGGTGAATGTAACAAAATATGCTGTACTATACATTTTTCTTTGATAAAATGTTTTATTTATTTATTTATTTAGTCCTTCTTAGGATGCAAACCATAACACCATGACAAGTGATTTACTCACTGTTTCTCTGTCTGTTAAGATCACCATAAACATTCGTATATTCGTTCGCATTTGATGGTCTGGAAAAAACGATATAGAACAATATGGATACACGTATTTCAAATGGATGTCGAACAAGCAATGGTATCAGTTCTTGGATATATAGGATAGCAATTTATTGAAAAGCTTTGCTATCATTTAAAATGCATAGAATGTCACATTGGGTACAGATCCAACGCTTCCATATCTTTTAAAATATGTAGTAAGGTCAGAACCGCTATAAAGTTGATATGGAGTCAATGTAGACCAAGGGCGTAGCCAGTAGTTATCTTTGGGGGGATGGGGGGGGCCGTCAATGCAGATGAAACAAAAAAGCCAAAAAAAAAAAGGTCAGTAGAGGCAACGGCAACCGAGAAACCAAGAAACCGAGTATTTTGGTGTTTACTTGACCCTACGCCCTTGATGAAGACTGCGATGAAGAAAAATTGAGCATTGAGAAGCTTAATGTCGAAAAACAAATTGTGTAAATATAAATGCAAATTTTATACAAAATACAGAATTTATTTCAATCATATTATATTTTTTGTTTAGATACTTCCATTCGCGAGTTATTTGCAAAATTTCAAAACAGGGTTTTTCAATTTTTTTCAATTTTTTGCAGAAACTACCAATAATCTTGTAAATAAAAAGCGCCACTTCATGAGCCATAAAGTCCACAACTTTCCTGTTATTTAACCGATCTCGCATTGTTTGTAGTTTAGAAGTTGAAGAAAAAGAAGAAGAAGAAGAAGAAGAAGAAGAAGAAGAAGAGAAAAAAAATCCAATTCCATCGAAAACGTAGTGACCCTGTGTGTTGATAAAGGGTAAAGGTAAGGCAAAGCGGCACGTTAGTTAATGTTTTTTAATAACAGGATATTGTAGATTTTCCCTAATAATAAAATAATGAAATATTTATGACAATTAAAAGTTAAACGTAGTATAAAAAATATATCGTTTATCGTTAATTACAATACAGGTTTTATAAAACAAACGCTATAAAAAAAGACTGTGAGGAATAACGTTTTATTGAAAATAATATAAAGTAATTACAGATATTTTATAGATTCACATTGTGAAAATGGGTATACTTCTATAGCAACTTCTATATATACATATATATAATATACTACAGTGCAACCTCGATAATCCGGACTAATAAAAACCGCGGTGATCCGGATAATCAAATAATTCGAATTGCCGAATCGGGACAGTTTGTTATTAAAAAGAGAAATAAAACTACAAAATAGTTTATTACAAATAATCATTTGGTAATACAAAATACAAAACAACTACAAACTAACTTACAGTTATATTATCTTGTAAATTAATTAGTAATTTTTGTTTAACATTTTTTTTTTGATTCATTTCAAAGAAAACAATTTCTTTTAATCTCTGAAATGTAATAACATCATGTAACGAGACATCGTGTTCTTCCGCCCACTTTATGCACTAAAACATTTAATTGCCTCGTCATGTTTAACAGTCTTCTTTGTATTTAACACTGGATCATCATTGTCACTATCATGATGTTCGTTTGCAATATCTATGTCTTCAAGTGGTAACAAAGCTGCATAATTTTCAAGCCAGTTATGTATTTCCATGTTTGTAAGATTTTGATTTTGCTCTGTGAGAATATTGAGCATATCTGAAACATCTGTGATCTCTTCCGCCAAGGAAAGCATATTTCGCCGCAATTGAGTAAGAGGAATCAGGTCTTCAGCTTCATATTCAGTGTCTGTTCATTGTCTGCTTCATTATTTGTTACTTGAGGAAGGATTTTATGCCAACACTTCTGCAAGACTTCGGAGGAGACTTTTCCCCAAGCATTGTACAGTAAACATACAGCGTTTTTTAAATTCAAAGTTTTTAATACCTACCTTAACAACATGTTTTTCATTATTAGATAAAATATGGGCTAAAAGACTTTTCCGGTAAAATAATTTTGTCAGTCTGATGGCATTTTGATCCATAGGTTGCAAAAGTGCTGTACAGTTTGGTGGAAGAAAGATTGTTGTAAATTTCTCATCCTCACTAGTCAGCTCTTCTACAGTTCCATGACTTGAAGCGTTATCAACGATTAAAAGGGCTCTTTCAGGCAAATTAAGACTTCTTAAGTGTCTCCTAACCTGAGGAACAAATGAACTTTGAAACCACTGTACAAAAATTGCGGTTGTCATCCATGCATTGGAAGAGCATTTGTACTCAACAGGTAGGTTGACATTTTTAAATGCTCTAGGGTTTTTGGCCTTCCCTATTACTAAGAGCTTTAATTTTTTGAGAACCATCAGCATTGCAATACGCTAGAAATGTTATGCGCTCTTTGCTTATTTTTCGACCTGGTGCGGTCTTTTCCTGAGAACGAACCAAGGTTTTTTCAGGCAACATTTTCCAATAAACCTGCCTTTTTCTGAAATTAGAAATTTTGTGTTGAGTTTTTTTGAGTTGTGTTGAGTTTTGCTTTAGCAGATACAATTTCATCTGAAATCGGGACGTATCTTGATCGTTGCATACAGAACCATGCACACAAACGTGTTTCCATTTCTGTATATTCGGCCTTTCTTAACTTTTTTCTGGAGCCGGGACTAGAATCACATTGGCCAATAAATCTAAAAGAAGAAACACACACATAATACATACAAGTACGAAATTGACTTAAAAATATACCATACCTTTTAATTTTGTCTTTGTTTTTCTTGATATCTGAAATTGTTGATGTCCTCACCCTGTATTCCTTTGACAACCCTTTCCCACTTTCACCACGGTTTAGTCTTTCTAATATATTGGATTTTTGTTTAATTGACGTAATATGTTTTCTTTTAGAAGGCAGTGTCATTTGTGTATAGAACAGTCGGTACGTTATCTCAGCAGTTGCGCAGAAACAATGTATGTATAATATTCAAAACAAACGCACGAACTGATCAGGCCTGGTCGAATGTTGCAATGTATAGGAAGTTAGGGGAACCTCTTACCGGCGATTTCAGTTTATTTATTTGAAGTAGATTTCTAGAAGGTAATTTAAAACACAGGTCCGGAATAACGAGTACTGTCAAATCCGGATTATAAAGTACACAATACAATGAAAATGGTTGTCCGAATTACCGAAGAATCCGGTCTATTGAAGATCCGAATTATCGAGGTTGCACAGTATAGCAAATATGATATAATATGCCGTTTTGTTGTGATAATAACTTGCACTAATATTCTGAAGTTTTATTGGAACTTATGTAGAAATTAGCACATGTTCCTAAATTCATATTATTCTGCCTACCTATAAGTCTGGACCTGTGGCAGAAAGATCCTCATTCTCACGACCTGTATTCACGAACATGGCGACTTCGGGAGCCAAATGTCTCAAAGGTCCTACAAATGTTGTGCGCCAAACCCTACATTCCTTATACGAAAGACATCCTTTAGATAATTTATATTTTAGGGAATATTATATGTCATTGTCTCATTATTTCAATTCCTTATTTTTTTAGTTAGGTTACCAATTGTTTTCAGCTTCTACCAACATTTAGCTTTCACTTGGCAACTTCTCCATTAGTTGAAGTTCAAATTCTCTATTAGAAGGCCTCTATTATTCCCAACAAACTTCTTTTTATACAGACAAATACCTAGTATGTAGTTTGGTATTCCACTTTACACCAATACCACATAATTTTCAATAATTTCACAGATTTATATTATATTCAACGATTACAGATGTAAGTACATATTTCCGTAACTAAATATGTAACAATATATTTTTTGAAGATAAAAGTAAGTATGAAGTAAGTAGAGATAGAAGTAAGTAGAGAGAATCACTAGTTTCACATACAAGACTTTATTATGTGATATGTAATGTTTTCTATTTAGATTTATTTCTATCTAGAGAACAATACATCTCATGAACATCTTTATTATAGAGACATCCAAAAAAAACGTCATCAAAGTTGGCCGAGAAAAAAGACGTATTTCTATTCCTTAATCGAATTTATAACCTTATTTACTTGTCAAAACTGTGCCATGATATGACAGCCGTTGTTTATTTTACAAATTGTGACAGTCACTTGTCAAAAGTTTGACATAACCGAAAAGCTTAGACATGACCGCTATTTCCATCTCTCTCGTTCATAGCCAGAGTTTATGACGTTTTTTTTGGATGTCTCTATATTTCCCACTAATATACAACAAAACAATTACCCCCCTCCTCCCATTCTGTGTACAACAAAAACATCATTAGCCAAATGAACTGATGAAATGTTTTCACAATGTTTTAATATCCCCCTTATATTTTATTATATACGGCCCGTACCCCTGCAGAAGGTTTATAGAGCTCTGTGCACTTACCCCCCCCCCCCCCCCCCCCCCCCCCGCCCCACATCTGCAGACTCTCTTATTGTGTGTATTTCTTTCAAATTTGAAGTGCATATGCATCGTTTACGAATTACCTACAGACAAGTAAAAAGTGTATTACCACCACTTATTCCCCAACCTTATGGAGATGGGTTGATTAAGTACATAACATAGAGATGGGTTGATTAGGTACATAAATGTTTCAAATTTCAAGCTGATATTTTAATGCGTTCTCGAGTTGTCGTGTACACAAGAAAGGTACAGATAGACAGAACGTCAGGCAGATATTTGTTTTCACTTAAACTTAAAATATCGACGTTTCAAAACATTTTAATAATATTTAACTCTATTTAACATTCTAATAATATTTAAACTATTGATTCAAAGCCAGTCTCGATATCGATCAATGCATTTGATACGCAACGTACTATGTGAGGTGAGTTAGTCTCGTCTACATTATTTTGAAAGCTAATTTGCGTCGAATTCCACTTTATCCTTCTTCCCTACCCATATTTCACTTTGTCTCACTCCAACCCATGTGATATTTTTTACTATGGAAATACAACGCAAGCCAATGATTTTTTAAAACTTTGGGGTTGAAATATAGATATGTATATACAGAGTCCTACAAAAGTCTGGAAAAAAAACTTATTTCTTTGACCATTTATTTTATAGAAAACATATTCGTTCTGTAGTCTCATTATAATTTCATATACTCGTACGCAGAATACTGGGCTGATTCCAAAAAAAAAATGATAAAAACACTATTATATTTAAAAAAAATATGCTGTCACATGTGGAACACAAAGAAGAAATAAAAAATATTAAGATCGCCAGAATATGCACAAAAATAGGTCGAACAAATTTTATTTGAAAAGAATTACTATGAAACAAATGATTAAAAACATTTTATTATTAGGGTTCGGAATGTTTGCCGTTTCGCGTGTTAAACTGCCTTAGAATGTCCTGCTCTCCCGCGATGGGATGGCGCACTACTGCGCATACGCGGGTTCTGGAGCGTTATCGGGAAGGGTCAATGCAGTACGTGGCATAGGCAAGAAATACATGCGTGTATAATTTACAAAGCGCTTAAAAAATACGGTTTATAAGTTTATTATCATATAGTTTTATAGTACCGAGCCATTCATTGCAGCACGCATTTCCGGACCTTAATTTTTTTATATTGCATTATTCTAAACTTATCGGATTTGTATTGACGGAACCTGTATATGTACTTTCATCAATCTGTTAGCAGTATGAATAATTTAAGATGTTCCAAAATAACTAGTAAACAAGTTTGTTTCTGGTAAACAATATTAATTTGTGGAAGAAATTTGTTTGTTAAGGCAGTGCAGAACGTGAAAGTGCAACGAATAACTTGAAAGTGGCAAAAGAACTACAAATTCTATTTAAAATTATGCTATTGTAAAAAGGTGTGTACACATGGTGATTTACTGGAAATTGTAAGACATTTTAGCAGCTTCGGCAAATAAACTATAATAAGTTTTACAATCAACAGACGGTTTTACAATCTACAGACAAATCGCGAATGAAACTTTGTAACAGTACGCTTGGATAAGGAGTAATCCATATCCAATCCAAGGATAAATATATGTAATAATTGTATTACATATATCCTTATTTCCCATTTTTTTCCGTCTTATATAAGGGGGCTTTCCCGCTTTTTCGCTGGAAAAAAAAAGGTTTTTTTGTGAAATTTTTTTTGAGGAAAGTATAAAACGGATTGAGACAATTTTTTTTATTAAAAGATACAGGCATGTAGGTTACATTTAGTTTTCTAATTATTTTTTAAACCAAGATGGCGGCCGTCGATCCTTGTTCCTATGCAGCTACTTCAGGCGGACATGTCTTGTGTTAATGAGAATTTTCTACGACGCTATTCATCTGAAATCAAAAAATGAAACATTTTTATAAAATATAGGGTTGTTGTTAGTGTTTATCATAGGGGTTTTTTGAAATTCAAATTTTACGCGATTTGGTGCAACTTTGAAAAAAAGTTCGATTTTCACCTTAAATTTCTACTTTTAAATTGTTACTAAAAAATCGAATTTTTGCAATATCAAAAAAATCCATGTTGATCACTAATGGTATCATTTGTGAACATTTTAAAAGAAAAATCATTAAAATCGGTTAATTAGTGTCCGAGAAAAATCGCATTCCAATTTCAAAAACGTTGTTTTGAGAAAAATGCGTTTGAAGTTTTTTTTTAGTTTTTTTTGTCATATAATTATGATTTTTTTTTACTTACAGTTCGCCATCAATTCGGGGCCCGTACAGGACACCCTCCTCTGTGTTGTAGACCTCATTTTGGCTTCACGTCAGATAGCGTCACGCATTTTTTCCACTGAATCCGCATTTCGCCGAATACGGATAATAAGTAACAGGCCGTAATAAGTTGTCAATTCGCCTATTACCTTGATGGTCAGTGTTCCTGTACCTCTTCCCCCGAGTCCCTTGTTTATTTTCTTCGCATTACGGAGCCTGGTTCCCATGCGTTTTTCTCCACGTGACCGACGCGTTCCTTTTTCATTACTTTCGGATCGTTGTTGTACGGGTCCAAATCCAAAGTCGCCTTGGAGGTCTTACTGTCCCGGTCGCCAATATACTGAGCATATTTTACATTATGCTTTTCTTCGGATCGTTGAAACACTTCCTTTACACTGTCCACCTCCATTTTCCTGCGTGACTCTTTTCAAGCGCCGGGACCGTCGTCACTAATCCGTTTAAAATTCCAGGACAATAAGTTTGAATGTATAACGCATCAATTTCAGTAAAAAAAAAATTTTTGAAACCGAAAAGCGGGAAAGCCCCTTTAACGTACACTGCTGATGAAAAACAATATCCCGAAATAACATTGTCTACATACCGCATTCCCATTCCTAGGTCCCAAAACACCACTTTCTTTTCTAATATGAAAATTAAAATTTATGTTAGTTTTTAAATGGGATGTTGTTGAATATTTATAAAAAAAATATGATAGATGGATTTTTTACGAGAGAATACGTGTAAATCTAAAGCCAACGGAGATACCCAAAGATCTAATCAAAGACTGATGCAGACTAACGGTAAACTAAAAAAATCGGTATAAAATCAATATTTTGAAATTAATAATTCTTACTTCAAAACACTCATTAGGTGTTTGTGTTACACACTTGTTATTGTTTTCAAAATGATACATTATTATTTAAAACATAACTCAGGACTTCTATCTAAATGAAATTTTATGGTCCCGACAGCAACGTCAAGGGATAATCTCATTTTTACTGCCCACACCACGTACAAATGTTTTAAAATATTCCCCTTTAACATGCATCGTGCATATTTAGGTATAATCTTAATGAGATAGAGTGTTATTTCCGTAGATGATTTATTTTTTCAACTTTCCTTCTCTGTTTTAAACCACTTTAAACGGTTTATTTATAATATCGTTATTCGTGTACCATTTTTTTGTATTTTATTTTTGTTCTACTTTAGTTTAACCTGTAATTGCATTTGATTTATATTTATTTATATAATGTCATATCCTCCTGTTTTTGGGTATTGTATCTATAGAACTGAGTTCTATAAAAAAGTAAAAGGGTTCTGGGTTCTTGTAAAAAAGGGAGATATTACGAAATACATATCACACGGATAATACAAATCTTCTTCAACTTGTTGATTTGTAATGACTAACGATACTAATAGTGGCAAACCTTATACAAATCGTTTTTAAATTGCAACTTATGTTTAATCTAAATCATCAAGTACAAGTTCTGAAGATGTTAAATGTTATAATAATTATCGATTTTCCAATTCCGTGTTCAATTATTTATTAATTATGACAAAATGTGAATATCAACTATTAAAATCTGAAGTAAAATTAGGATTTAAAAATTTAAGTTACGTACATACGTATGTAGAGATAGGCATACAGTGAGAGGCAAACGTCTGAAATTTATAATTCCATTATTGCTGATTTGAGCATTTTACTTTTTTCGCATTTTCGCACATTTATTTTCAAAATTCCGTAAATTGCGCTAAATCCAGTTTTTTAAATTTGAAACCATGTATATTTTTGCATATTTGGATTCTATGCGTCAGAGTGCATACAAAACAAGTGTCAAATATCGTTTTATGGCGGATTTTTTTTTCAATTTTTTTTTTTGCTTAAATTTCTTGAACTTTTCTACTTTAACTTCAAAAGTAATAATGACAATAACGCTATGTGTACAACGTTCAGACCCTTATTAAATGAACAGTTTAAAACAGGCATGGCCCATTAGATGTTCCATTTAAACTAAATGAATTTTTTCTTAAAAAAACAGGTAAAAAGCTGATACATTAATTTGATCTCCAATGAAATAGAGTATGTTTTTAGAAGATTATGTTTGACTATGAACAATATCAGATATTTTTGGAGTAGGCCTTAGAGCAACATTGCAGCCCTCTACGATGAATACAAAAATTTTTAAAATAAAATTTTTCACTACCAAAACGTCATTTGATACCTGGGTTGAATGTTTTCGGATGCGTAGAATCTAGATATGCAAAAATATACCGGTGGACTCATTTAAAAAACTGAATTGGTGCAATTTTCAGCGAAACTGAAAGTTATCTTGGATTTTTCCGTCACTTGGTTGGAAATTATTTCTAATACAAACTCACCAAATTTAAAAAAAAAACGGTTAATTGGTTCTTAAGATATAAGCTTAGTCTGATCGCCCTAACCACTCGTTACATTGGATCTTCCACCCATACTATTTACTCTTTTAAAAAAATAAAACTACAGAAATAAGGTATTCTATCATATAATTTTTTTTTTCAAACCTAATAATGATATTAGCAAACACATTAAAAAACAGAAAAGACAAAAACAGTAATAATAAAAACATCCACAAACTGACTACTGTTACTTAACTCTAAAGTAGTAAATGTATGTATATAGAATAAACAGGCAAACATTTTGGCACAAAACTAAGGCAGAGCAAAAAAATAAGCTACTACTATAAGAAGAAAACGGATTCCACGTAAGCAATCCATGTAGTAGAAGAAAATTACATGCTCAACAATCATTTCAAAATTTTACGTAATAAGAAAAAAAATAATAAAATTAGACTTACTGGAATCTTGAATTAATTCGTTTCCTTTACAATTTTTATTAGATACATGTTAGTTTTTAGTGACAAGTACAGAATAATGTTATTTATTTCTTTTATGTTTATCGTTATGTTATATTCTTTCATTTTACCTTCTAGGGTTAGACCAAATGTTCCTGGAAGTATATACGCAAATTTTGTATTGTAAAAATTAGTCGTACTTACTGTCATATTGACGAAATAAACGTGAAAATCTAAACTGTTAAAATATTAGTTTCTATACAGGGTGTCCCAGTTTTTTGATCAGAACTAGGGTTTTGTAGAAAAAGTTATTTTTAGTAAATATATTTTCTTGAATACAGGTCCTGATATGCTTAGTTTACGACATACAAGGTGATATAATGTTTTCTTGATTTTGTTTCTGTTTACACAATAACGGTGGGAGCTACATGGTTCTAATTTTACAAGTGAAGTATTCTAATGAAAGCTCAATTATCAGTACAGAAATTTTTTATTACAGAGTCAGTGGCGTGCGTACGAGGGTTCGGTGCCGGTTTAATATCAGAATTTCTACGCCAATGGATTTTTTTCAGGTTTTACTAGTTCCACTTGTGCAATAAAAAAAGGCAACCACAGTTATCTTGGAAAAGCACTTCGTTTTTTTTTATAAAAAAATATTTTAGACCCCGACAAGTATTTGAAAATGTTATCAATCAAGCTAATAAATCATCAAGCTAATACATCATCTTTTCAAATCACGAAGCGCTTTTTAAAGAAAAATGTGGTTGCTTTTTTTTCTTTGCGCTTTTCCAATGAATAACTGGAACCTGTCAAACTTGAAGAAAATCCATTGGCGTAGAAATTTTGATTTAAAAAGGAGACACCGGGCCCCCGTACGCTGAATCTGTAATTAAAATTAATATTTTATCAATGATTGAACTTTAATTAGACTCACCTATAAAATTGGAACTTTGTACCTCCTCATCGCCTTTGAGTAAAGACATAAACAATTAAATTTGATTACCGTGTATGTCGAAAGCTAAGCGTGTTCATACGAGCCTTTTTACTTGAAATCACTTCTTCTACAAAACCCTAACATTCTGATAAAAAACTAGGACATTCTGTATAATATGAATTTTCACTAAGTGTCAGCTGAATAAATTCATTGTATAAAAAAATTGTGATACGGTGCAGATCTTTTGGCGGACTGTATGCAAAACAAGAAATAAAATCAATCTGTTTCGGCGGTTTTTCCAAAAATCAGTCATTATCAATTTATTAATTATAAATTAGACTTTTGACTCTCACTGTGTAACATATCATGTACCTATCTTTTTTCGCGTTTTGTGTGTAAATCATAATTCGCGAAAAAGCACCCATAAACACGAAACAACGCGTTCATAAATAATAAAACTGATTTATTTCTGACTTCCGTTACCGATAACGAGCATTCTGTATGTAGCATAAATCAACCTCGAAATTGTTCCTCTCTGATACCTGCCGATTGATTCATTTTTACATCAGTGAACAGCAGTAATGAAGCAGTTAAAATGCCACGTTTCTGATGTGCGACAGAGGGTCCGCACCAGGAGACCCTGCCGCTGGGACCTCTAAGTAAAATCGATGAATCCCATAAGCCACGTGCTTCGCCTAAAAATAAACCTGAGAACGGATAATATATTTAGGGATTGTCTATGTTTATAAATAACATATTTCCAAGATATAAAAATTGTAACATTTCTCATTTTCTTTTTAAAATTGTTTATAGTGTTCGTTCGTCTTCCATATAAATTATCTCTGGAAACTTGGATTGTATATATCATATATCTTCTTCTATATCTATATATGAACATACATCGGGTGACATAGAATTATTTCCTTGAACTGTTTTAGCCTAACGGCCACTTTTTACAACTTCAGGTCCACCCACCTTTCTTATTTTAAATATAACCCTTTTTGCTTATTATGTTGGCCTTAAAATCACCTTTTCAACCATATATGACACGGTGACCTTTATTTTTGTTATTGTCAGATAAAATGCACTTTATTGAAAATCGTCTAGGGGCCCATGACACGCTATTTAAAATCGTAATAATCTTAGTGGGCTGTAAAATCGGACAACTAATAGTAAATCATTATCAACAGATAAACAAAGGCCTTAAAATATGCCGTGGAATCCATCCCGCATGTCTTATAGAATGATTACTCATAAAACTGCCAAATTCTGAAGTTATTATTATTAAAAAATTACATTACTTCCATAGTCATTGCATACTATAGAATTAAAAAAAAATATACAACAACCTAAAAATTATAAATTTAAACTAAATAAGTGAATCGTCCACCTTCAACTCCCAAACATGTTTTCATTCATGTTCTCACATTGGTGAGAATTTGGGGGAAGTTCTTAATCTCCTGAAATGTAATATAATTGTAGCATATAGGTATTCTGGATTTTTAAAGGGATTTTGAACTCCGTTGAAGGAACACCTAACGAGTAATGATTCGAAAAATTGTTAATTTTTCAGAGCTATACCTATACATTCTCATTTGTTGGGAATTAACATAAATAACCAGAAAGGTAAACCCGTGCCTCGTCAGTAAAAAAGTTTTTGTCAAAGACATTTTCATTTTTAAGTAAATTATTCATAAACCACTGTGAAAATTGCATCCGCTGTGTTTGGTAACAATTCTTGAACTGAGCTTAGACGACAAGCTTGCATATGCAGGCCACATTTCAGAATTGTGTTGCAAGTTTCGTAGGATGCATTTACTTGATGGATTAAACCGCGAATGTATTTTATCCTATTGTGTATATGGGTGTGTGTTCATTAATAACTTGCTTCACTTCTTCAACTTTTTGAACTGCCTTCCTTCCCTTTCACACTTTTTTGTTTTTCTAAACAGAGTCATAGATTGAGTCAAAACTTGGCAAATCTGGTCGAAATCCATGAATAGGTATAGAAATTCTGTTTAAAAATCCTGAAAGACGTCCCATGTTAAATAAATCTACAGTGCCCGTCAACCCTTTTACCACTTTTAACATTTTGTTCTAATACGATTACCATATTTAATTTTCTTAATAATAAGAACTCCGGAACTTGACAGTTCTAAGAATAATAATTCAAGACAAGCGGGATCGCCTCCACGGTATACTTTGAGGACTTGTTATCTGACGATATTTTTTAAATCAGTTCATGCATGCTCAAGGTCAGCAACTACTGGATGCACGTCGCACAGATATACTAGATGCACAGAAGCATGTCGAGTTCTATTTAAGCTCACTAAAAGACAGTGCCTATATGTCACCGATTTATACAAGTATACTTTTTTTTCTTGTTCTTCTTCTGGGAGCCGTCCTTTTCGCCGGATTGCACTGCAGCCTCTTGGGCTTATTGTGCGCAACCTCCCATCCTTCTCATACCACCCATTCCAGTAGCCGGTTCCCGTATACAAGCTTGTATAGTTTCCCTGCCGGCTGGGTGCTGTAATCTTCTGGACAAAGTTTGGGGTGTCCATATATGGCCTGCCTTTTGCGGTCTAAAGTCTCGCAATCACACAGTATGTGGTGTGCTGTCTCCGTTTCAATGTTGCAGAGTCTGCATTTCAGTTCTCCATTGTACAGCCCCATTCTGTGTAGGTGTCCTTTGAGGGCGCAATGTCCTGTTAGGAGGCCTACAACAGCTCTTATCTGAGTCTTATTCATTTTTAATAATTCCTCAGTTCTTTCCTCACATGTTCCTTTAATAAATATTTTTGCGTGTCTTTGCCTGGATATAGAGTTCCAGCATTCATTTTGTCGATTTCTGACCCATTCTCCTATTTGACCCCTTACTATACTCTTTGGTACTCCCAGGGTCGGTTCTGAGCCAGTAAATGGAGTAGACGATCCTTATCTCGCTAACTCGTCTGCTTTTTCGTTGCCTTCGATTCCTGTATGTCCTGGTACCCACATTAAAGTTACTTTGTTGTGGTCTGCCAGTCGTGTCAGTTCTCTTTGACATTCCCATACCAGCCTTGACGTCGCCTTTGGGTTTGTAATTGCCCTTAAGGCATCTTATTTGTGTACGACCTCGTTATATTTTCTTTAGCACAGTGCAGTATTGCATATACCTCGGCCTGAAATACGGAGGTATATTTTCCAAGTGGAATGCTATACTGTAGTTTTTCCGTTTCGTTGTAAATGCCAGCACCAGTTCCCTACTAAGTCTTTGACCCGTCTGTGTACCAGGTTACTCTCTCAGTTCTGTTCCTGTTGTTGTTTTCTTTCCGTTTGTCTCGGTCAATTATTTCCATCCCGAAGTTTTTTTTTGTGTGAATTCAGGAGTCATGTGGTCTTTCCTCAGCTCTAAGATGTTTCCACCCACTAGACTTTTGATTCTGTTGTGCCCCAGGCCTTCATAGATACCACTTGGTAATTCAGGTAGCCTGAAAAATCCCATTCTTGCGTCCCCTATAATCACGAATTGAAGAGGAGGCAAGTCTAGTAGAACTTCCATTGCTGCGGTTGGCGTGTTCCTTATCGCCCCCGTAATTCCAAGACAGGCAAGTCGTTGAACCTTGCTTAGTTCGATTATTGCCTTTGTCTGCTGCATCTTTGGCCACCAGACCATAGCACCATGTTCGGTCTAGCTCCCCATGTTTTCCCATTAGCTCGCTTAGCCACCATAAGTGTCGTTTCGGCCCTCCTTTTAATCCTTGTTAGCTGCTTGTTCCAAGTTAATTTGGAGTCTAATATTACTCTACAAGTATACCTACTTAGATATTTACATTTTTCAGTAACACTGAAACACTGCGCTTGGTTTCAACATCCGCACTTCTCTAATCATCATAAATCAAAGTATAATTACATCATGATTAAATAATTATAACACAGTTCTAATTATCAGTGTTAATTACACCGCTACACACAAAAAAAGTTGTCTGAAATGTACCGGGTGGGCAAATTTCGATGTTTTTATAGGGTATCTCGGTAACTGTAAGGGCTATGGAAAAATGAACCCACCTTTCCCGACCTCTTTTTTCGAGATAAATTCATTGGTGAAAACCAGAATTTGCTATATCTTTTCGTTTTCGAGTTGTAAACGAAAATTGATTTTTTTGAGTTTTCGATTGGTGTCGATAACTCTGTTGTTTGTAAAATTAGAAGAAATCTGTTTGCACGTTCTACAGGCACTTTTTTAAGTAGAATAGGATTTCCTTAACAGATTTTTTATATCTTGTGTAGTTTTCGAGTTATGGCATAAACTTCTATTTTTTTAAATGGAAACCATAGTTGGCTATTTAGCTAAATTTAGCTAAAAAGCCATATTTAGCTAAAAAGAGGATTTTTTTCTCTTTACAACGATATATAGTTTGTGGGGTCTATGATGAGTGTTTATGCGGAAACAGTTAAAAACATATGTTTTCTAATAAAGGACAGTATAGTAATTTCAATGATTTTGCACAGTAGGCGCCTGTCATTTTGAAAACAGAACAGTTGATATTGGGATGTAAATACACAGTTACACATTACTGTTTGATTAATTGTTTATGTTTGGTTTTTGCTTGCATTATAGTTTTAAAGTTTCGATTAAAGAAATTGACAAGGCGCGATGGCGTATCAAAATTAAAAAAAGTTTAATATGCTAGAGTGTTTTATTCAAAATGGATATAATTCTGAAGCTGCATCGGAAGCATATTTTAATCGCTACCCTGAAAGGAGACAACCTAGTATGTCCATCTTTGGTAGACTAAAAGAAAACCTCGTTGAATACGGAGGATTTAATAAACCAAGACCAAAAAAATTATCGTATTCAAGATGCTGAGGATGTTGCCATAAATGTTGTTGGTATGGTAGTCGTAAATCCTTCAATTTCAAGTAGGCAAATAAGAAGAGTCTGGTATATCGCGACGAAGAGCACTTTCAGTTTTAAAAAAACACAAATTTAGACCTTATACAATAAGGAAACAACAACAGCTCCTTCCAACTGATCCTGAACGCCGACTGGATTTCTGCAATTGGTACCTACAACAAATTGAGCAAGACCAATTATTTTTTAAAAATATCATTTGGACAGATGAAAGTTACGTAAGTAGTGCCGGAATTTTCAACCGACACAACAAACATTATTGGTCTGAAGATAATCCTCATCAGACTGTTGATGTTCAAAATCAAGGACGTTTCGGTTTTAGTGTATGGTGTGCCCTATATAATAACCGCATTTTAGCTTACCAACTTTATGATGACAATTTAAATGGTCAACGGTATTACAATATGATAAACTACCACATAGTAGAAGAATTTTTAGACAACTTGCCACTTAACGAAAGACGACATGTATTTTTTCAACAAGACGGGCACCACCCCATAATACTAATTTAATCTCGGAATTATTAAATACTAATTTTGGGGAGAAATGGATAGGGAACAATGGGCCAGTAAAGTGGCCTCCTCGGTCGCCAGATCTCTCACCGTTAGATTTCTTTTTTGGGGAACCATTAAAGACAATTTATACAAAAAGACAAATAATACACTGGTTCAACTGAGAGAAAATCTTATAGACTGTCTGAATTCCGTTTCAAATATTCACATCTATAATGCAACAAAAAGTGTTTCAAAGCGATGTGAACTGTGCATCGCAAACAACGGACGACAATTTGAAAACTTTAGGTAAATAATCATGCTCGTATTTTTTTTAATCTGTCTAGTTTTGTTTTTGTAAAATATATTGTATCGTATTTTTTACATACATTATTTGTTACAAATTTGATTGTTAAGTGTGTTAAACTTTCTTGTTATGAATATGTTATAATTAATTATTAATTAGTCACTAATATGTCATAATTAGTTATTTAAGTTTAATATACCATTCATTATATACGACTGTTACTATGTATTTATGTTACTTTTCGCAGGAGTAAATTTCCATAGCAACAGTTATTATTATTAAAACATTGTTGTAACAATGTGTTACTATAGAAACTTACTCTTCCTGCAAAGAAAAAACAAAGTAAGTATACCTATACAAAAAATTAAAATTTTTAACTGTTTCCGCATAAACACTCATCATAGACCCCACAAACTATATATCGTTGTAAAGAGAAAAAAATCCTCTTTTTTAGCTAAATCATAGCCAACTATGGTTTCCATTTAAAAAAATAGAAGTTTATGCCATAACTCGAAAACTACACAAGATATAAAAAATCTGTTAAGGAAATCCTATTCTACTTAAAAAAGTGCCTGTAGAACGTGCAAACAGATTTCTTCTAATTTTACAAACAACCGAGTTATCGACACCAATCGAAAACTCAAAAAAAATCAATTTTCGTTTACAACTCGAAAACGAAAAGATATAGCAAATTCTGGTTTTCACCAATGAATTTATCTCGAAAAAAAGAGGTCGGGAAAGGTGGGTTCATTTTTCCATAGCCCTTACAGTTACCGAGATACCCTATAAAAACATCGAAATTTGCCCACCCGGTACATGCGATATATGGTCACCGAAGTATTTTTCCGGTTATAAGTATAAGTCCGGTTTGAAAGTCAGAATTGCTCCATCACCCGTCAATCTTCAGCAAAATGCTAAAGATGGGAACCGAATCGAAAACTATAGATATTTGGCATTGCGGTATATCCAAATCTTTCGATACTCAAGTATAAATATATCGTTGAAAAAGTATCGATAATTTGAAGTATTGGAATCATATGAATAAAAAAAAAATGAAAAAAGAAAATATGGTGCAGAAATTGCGTCTAAATTACAATTATCATCTTATTGTTTATTATTATTGTTTGCAAAACAATTTGAAACTTTATCGTTGAGAAATATCAAAATATTGACTTTCTTAAAAGATATATCCAAATGGAAAATTATGCCGTGAAAATCAATCAACAATTACCAATTATTGATGATGTACGTGTGTATTTCCGATGGTGGTACCTTTGATCTTTGGTAAAAAGCATAGAAACGGTGTATTCGAATACAATTTTTGGTCGTCCAATATTTTTTCGTTTGCCGTGATGTACATATGTTCTTGTTTTGATCATCATTGCTTTTTGGAATTAAAACAGAAATAATTGAGCTGGATTATTGTGAATCACCAGTCAAACTTACTCACTTGTGAATCTGTTGATAATAGCACTTTTACTATTAGAACTTAATAATAACTAGAGTAGGATAATCGGTGCCGCGCGCAGTGGCGTATGCGTCCTTGCGATACTTTTTATTCGTTGTAAATGTTATACTTAAACGAAAATTTAAAACACTTACCCTCTTAAACATCATTAACTTGAGGGAGTCGTTGCTACATTGGAATTATGGAGTATACGGAGTAGAACGCGGCACCGATTATCCAACTCTAATAATAACATGTATAATAGTACCGCCCAAAAACAAACGAAACATGGGCTGACATGGGTTGTAGCATATACTCCTGCCTCAACAAACGCCATAAAACCGTTTTTCATTTGCGTACGCGCACTTAAATCCGTGACTCTGCAAAGTGCGCCAATTTTTAAAATGGAACATTTCAACCAATACTATCGAGTATTGAAAGAAAAATATCGAGGATCGGAAGTATCGAGCGCTGAAAGCATCTATTACAAAACCTCGATGTATTGAAAGCGAAGTATCGATACTCCGATATATCGATACAGTATCGCCCATCTCTACAAAATGCTGAATATTTTTCAGAAAAATGAAGACTGTGCTTACGACCCGTGCTTTATGTGTGATACATAGTTTTCAAAGTATTTTTTCCCGCTGAACACGACATGAATTACTCCATGTCCTTTTCAAGCAACTTTTCTCTTTTTTTGTGTGGCGATGTTATCTTCAGTTATCTTATAATACCAACATGGTTGATAAAGCTCGTTATTATACGAGCTAATTATAAGTTTTGAATATCTCCTGATGATACCAACATGGTTTGTGAAATGCACTTGTAATGTTTCAGTGTTAGTGGAAAACGTGTTTAAGTTTGTGTTTGTTTAAGAGTCAGGTATTTTATTTCCTTAATTCTTTATACGCAAATATTTTTTTATAAACTTCAGTATTGAAACAGTAACAATTTCTTCCGTTCCAGAATAAAAAAGACCTTCAATTTTAATTAAATACAACAATAAAATACCAACATTAGGTAACAGCACGAAAAGTAAAGTTAAGAAAATATGAAAGAAATTTGCTAATTTTATTGGCCATAAATATCTAGTAAGTATAAGAACTTATTCGCAATAAGGCAGGGGAAAAATTTGTTAAGCTCGTAAATAAGCCTACAGGTCCGATCATATTTATGATTACATTTATTTTTAGATTTAACGGGTTAAGATGAAATTTTTATTAATTCGATGCTATCAGTATACAATGAAAATAAACGTGTTCCATATTAAATACGGGCTATTTTAATCTGAATATACCAGTGGCGGCTCGTGCTAAAAAAAAAAAGAAGTTGCAAATGAATACTTATGAGAAATACTGGTGCAACGTGTATTTTTTGTCCCTGCGTACCTACGCCACTGACCGATCCTGCCCATGTGCCGGGACCCGCGTCTGCGCGGTAGTACGCCGATCCCTTGCGGAAGTGCTGGATAGTTAAATGCAGTTTCACATGCAGTCAGGCGGGATGTCCGAATCCTAATTATCACCTTATTGGAACAGAAAGTCAACCCGACGAGTTGTTTCATTACAATTATAGATAAATGGTCGACTGATTTTATTTCATTAGAAATTTCTTCTTGGCATATCCTAAACATTGTGTGTCAAATTTTATTTTGTATTATTTTTTTAAGTACTCTCGAAAACAGTTACTTTTTCCAAATGATTTTAGAGCAACGTCCAACTAGCACTAAAATTAATTAATACACTAAAATCTCTAAAACGGAATCCACGGAGGAAGACGTGGATTCTCCATGTCATGTCGCGTGGACTCTTCATGTCATTTTCAAAAAGCGCATTTTTATATTACAATCGCAAATTCACCCATCTGTTTTTTTTTTTCATAAACGTCTCGATAGAATGTTCTATTAGAACATAATTTTTAGCTATAGCATATATAGCTATTAGCTGCACAATATTTAAGCCGGGAATAGGTCCATAAAACACTCCCGTTTGGGTTTTGCCTTACAAAAGAGCGGCTGCAGAATGGCTCTGCTATTAAACTTTTCATCGAATTCGATAACGAAGCGATACTCTCTACTCCGCGGCGGAACGACAACTGGCTAAAATTTGTGACTTGATTTTAAATAGTCCGAACAGCGCTAGTGGTTCGACGTAGTTTAACCAACTCAAACCGTAATAACTTGTACTTGGAATGCAAACCTGCTAGATCTTATTAGCGAGATATTTGCGCAAGGAAATCATTCTGCTAACGCGCAGACGTGTATATGTAAAACGTAGTGATCTCCAACGTGCACACCTTCGATACAACGACAACACGCATTGACAACGCTCTTCTTCATTGACAAAAATGTGTCAATTCCTAACCAACAGACATTCACTATTAGAAAATTTAAAAATAATGATGTTTGTGCATGTAAATATGTCTTAATAATAAATAGTAGTACCATTTAAATGTCATTAATATGAGTTTTAATATAGGGACATGAAAAAAAAAACGTCATCAACTCTGGCTATGAACGAGAAAGATGGAAATAGCGGTCTAAGCTTTTCGGTTATGTCAAACTTTTGACAAGTGACTGTCACAATTTGTAAAATAAACAATATGTGTCATATGATGTGACAGTCTTGACAAGTAAATAAGGTTATAAATTCGATTAAGAATAGAAATACGTTTTTTTTCTCGGCCAACTTTGATGACGTTTTTTTTTTGGATGTCTCTATACATTTATTGTTAGTTATATTTTAGTGTTACAAGTTTGATTATCGCTATCATCATCATCGGTATTATTTTTTAACTGATTCAGTATTACCTAATAGTTACTAGTAGTTTCTATGGCTGTAACATGGTAAAATAGAAAAAATATTTTGCAATGTTATACAGAGTTCATTTCGGGGTGCTAGTTTCCCATATTTTCTTCACATAACATATGACTCCACTAAGTAATTCTGTGTTTCAAAACATTTCAGTGTTTAATCATGCTGATAATATAATCTACTTTGCTTTTTCAGTTGCAATTCCAGTTGCTGATGGTTTCTGAGATATAGAGTTTTGGGGATGTAAATTTATCTGCCCTCTACACTCCATTACGCCAAACGTTCGCATAAAAAGATATATCCCCTAGTTTACGATGCAATATCCAATGTTTTGTTAAAATCGGAGAAGGACAGTTGTATCACTTTTCTGTCACACTTAGTATGTTCCAATTCTAACACGAATCAATTACTGCATAGCTGCTCTACCAAGAACATAAATTTAGAACAAGACAGGTCGGAATTTTGCGTCATAGCTGGTGAAGCTTTTAATGCAGGCTGACTCTCGGAAACTACGAGGATCTGTTTACGTCTGTACATTCTCCCACGGGTTTAGCGAATACACCAGAGTGTTGCGTAATAAAATACTGTTCTCCCAAGTGTTTAGCTTATGGTTGTCCTTCGGTCTGTGTCTGTTTCTACTCTGTGCCCGTTTGTGCACCAAAATAGTTTTTCTATAGAATATGAAGTGTACTTACATACTATCGATATGAATTAATATAGCACAAATTTAGAGATTAGCACACTTCAACTTATATTATGTATTTATGTATACACTGTGTTCCCGGTTCGGGTTCTTCATATTCTTCACATAAATTGTTGTTTGGCTTCAAACTCTCGAAAATATTGTTATTTGTACGATTTAATATACAAGATGTTGAGAACATTGAAAAAAAAATAAAATCTTCATTGATTTTATTTACCACAAATCAAAGACAACAAGGAAAATTACTTAAGTACAAGGAAGAGTAATTAAGAAAAGTTGCTTAGGTTTAAAAGAATGGCGTACTAATTAAAACTAAACAATTAAGAATATTCTAGGACTAACTGAAAACTTTCAAAAAAACTGTTTTTCAAGATTAATAAGCAATTAAAAAATGTGCTAGTTTTTCATTAAAAAATGAACTGTTTTTATACAAGAACCTGAAAACCTAAAAAAGAAACTCCAAATCTTCGTCTAATTCTGACCAGAAAAATCTATTTAGCGTCAGCAAATGATGGTTTTGATTTCATTTCTGTTCAAAAAAATATAGACCAATTATTTAGTTGAAAAGTAACTGTAAATAAAGGATTCTCTTTTTCAATTTTTCTACAATATCACCCCATTAGTATAAAAAGTACTGCCCTCGGAAAACCAATATTTTTGTAAAATTGTCTATCAATCGCAACCCTATTTCTAAACACTGCATTACCTTTGGCTTTTTTAAGTTTTAAACTTTTTTTCAAAATCCTTTGAATATGTATCTTGCTAAAAAAAAAAGCTGGACGTTTTCCACGAAACACCGAACTACTACACTTTTCTCGACGCGCGTTTCGCCAACCAAGTTGGCATCTTCAGGAGAAGATTAAAACTTCAGTTTTAATCTTCTCCTGAAGATGCCAACTTGGTTGGCGAAACGCGCGTCGAGAAAAGTGTAGTAGTTCGGTGTTTCGTGGAAAACGTCCAGTTTTTTGTTTCTACGCCGAAGGTTCCAGTACCCACTCCATGTATCTTGCTAATATAAATTTGTTCAGGACTCTTAGTGCCTTAGTGCCAGTCTCCGATTTTCTGATAATGAATGCAAAACCTCAATTAACAACTGTGGCTTTATTAACAGCTTGTATTTTGTTACGAAAAAACAGGTAAACAAAATATTACACTGAAAAAAACTGGAAATACACAACATTCATAAATTCAAATCTTGGATTTACATTGCGATAATAATAAAAAAGAGATATTTTATCCTTACTGATTTTCTTTAATTTGTGAATACCCTGTGAATTTGTGAACATATTAAATCGAAAAAGTCAAAATTTTCCCTAGGGTTTGAAGGCAAGCAAAAAATTACTTCTCAAAAAATTAAAAATGTTGGTCTACTTTTGGTATATGCAACTAGAACTGGGGATAACCTATATATATATATATATATATATATATATATATATATATATATATACTATTAATAATAAATCTATCATTACCGTTTTCTATTAATTTTTTTGATAATGTACAATACATTACAAGTTGTTTGATGTGTAAAACGAATTAAAATTATCAATACTAATAGTTTATTTTCATTTATACTCGTGGGTTTATCATTTAAACTGTGTAGTAAAAGATTAATAATGGCTACTTATGTTAATAGATCTTTTTTTTATTCGCCTTACATATCTAACTACTTCATAACAAAATATAAATAAAGTAGATTGTGTGCAGATGAAATAAACGCATCAATGTTTGATTTATATGTTTCAATGGCATTATTTTTGTTTACTTATTAAAAAAATGTATTTATATCAACTTTTACTAAAAAAGATATTCCAAAGGAGACTGATATAAATAAATGATTGTATGCAAGTGTGCCTAAACTGATATAGCCCAAAAGTGGTACAGTTTAAAAAATATAGAAAAAAAGTGAGATGTACTAGAAATTTGATATATGGATTACCTACATGAAGACATTACATGTATACAAAAAATTTTTTTTTGTAAAATAAAAAAATTAAACTTTTCATTTGGCATTTTTCGAAATATTGATGGATAATGCAATTTTTCGTGATTTTCTAGGAAAAAAATCAAATTTGACAGTTGTGTACCATACATTATGTCTGTAGGTACATACAGGTATACTAAATGTGATACTTACATGCTTGTTCTTTATCATTTCATCAAAAATGGTCAAAATTATAGAAAAACATTTTCCATATGATGTGGGCTTTATGTGTGACACTGTCTATTAAAAATATAGAAACTAATTCGAAAATAGGGTTCAGAATGTTGCGTGTTAAACTACCTTAGAATATTCTGCTTCTTATATCGGGATGGCGTACTACTGCGCACACAGCGCTTAAAAATACGGTTTATACTTTCATTATCATAGTTTTATAGTGCCGAGCCCTGCGTTGTAATTTCCGAACACTACTAATTACTCATTAATCGCATTCAATCTTAAATAACTCATCAAAGGCACTACTGTATATATAAAGTATATTTTCAAAAAATGAAAGATGAGAGATTTTTTTATTAACCTTTGTAGTGTTCATTTTCATCTGCAATTTTTTTTGTGTCGGTGGGAGTAACAAATTTTCTAAGTGAGTCATTTTGTTGAAAATAATAATGGAACCATATGTATGGGATTTTACACTTCGAGGACCTGGAGTTTATGTATTTTTTTGTAGTATTACATACATTGGATGTTAGTATTACATACATACATAGGAAGTTAAAAAATATACTTTCGTTATAGTTTATGTTTCTCTTTTTCGTTCATACCTTTGTTTAAAAATGTTAAATGAATTTTATTTTGTATACCCACTAAAGGGTAGCTACTAAAATTAGAATAAAATATATTTAATAGTAGATATTACGACTATGACGTAATGTTCTTGTCACTACCTGAATGAAAACGGGAGGACAACCACTCTGTTACTCTCTGTAGAGATCCCTTGTCAACTAAGTTTCTACACAAGGTCAAAGCCTCACATATTATTGATGCAAAACCTTTGAAATATCTTCGACCCCCCCCCTCCTCCCCTCAAGCAAACTAATCGATACCAAACTGACTTCTCTGGGTGATTTATTAATACTTTTATTAACACTTTTAACGTTGTGCGATGTGTGTGGTTTTCCGCACAAATTCTGTGGAAAATTATATTGCCCCAGCAAAATCTGCAGTTTTTCTAATTTCCTTAAAATGTTTACACAACTTATTTGTTTCGTTCACCTAAATTTAGAAATATGCTTACCAAAGGTGTTTTTTTAAATTGTAAATTCAGTAAACTCAATTTCATTTACTTTGAGGGAAAAAATAGCATTTAAAAACTTCGAAAAAACAATAAAAAAAAACACATTTCACACATAGCTTTCTAAAAAGTAATAGTAATTATAACACTATTTTCTACAGAATGGTATTCAGTGACATGCAAATAATGCCAATTTGGAAGGAAATTTTTCATGTTTCCAACGCCATTTTCCAATTTAGAAAATGAAATCAGGTTAAATATCCTTATACTGAAATGGATATTGCTAACAAGACATAATACACCAAATTATTTTTCATAAAATGATATAGAAAAAATATTTCATTTAAACAATACTTAATTTGCCTCACAGGCAAATGAAGGATTTACAAACACAGCAGTATTTCAGTAATCAGTAATTTATTTAGGAGCATTTTATTAAAAACAAATCTTTAAGGTTTTCGACATTATTTTGCTATTTCTACCTATATTTTGACCAAACATTTTGTATAAACACTTTGTGTAAGTTGTAGTGTACCGTTGCTATTAGAGTCAAAATATGTATGTGTACACAGGTAACGTTTTTGACGTAGACTGTCATAATAATAAATAAATAAATAGCCTATATTCAATACAAGTAAAAACTAAACATTTGAAATTTAATAAAAACACGACTTTATATTAAAATACGTTCAAAGCAATTAATATTTAGAACAAAATTTAAAAAAATGCCATTGTTACCTTCGATTTTCTTTTATTATACCAAACTTCTTAACATTCTTCAACCAAAGTTTAACGTAATTTTCTATATAAGAAAAATTGCTTTTGAATATTCGAAAAAAAAAATGTCAGTGAGTACCTCGTGAAGCAATAATAATTTCTTAGAATTTATTTGACAAAACACAAAAACTTCATTTAGGAAACGTCAGAGCATTAACAAGAAGAATGACAATAGCCTAAAACTTTTACTCAGGCTTCATAAATTCGTCAAGTTAAATGTATTATATTAAATAAGTTTTATTTCTCTGAAATGGGTTTATTAAAAATAATGATTATTACGCATTTCATAACAAGAGCAGTTACTTGTGACTTTTAATGTAAATAACTTAGAAATTATGTTGTTTTTAGTATTACAAGATATTTCAGGACTATGAAATGATGTATACTAAAAAAAGTATATGTATATACCGGGTGATCCGCGAAAGATGCTCACCCCTATAATTTTATTGTTCCAATTCTAAAATTTCATTATTATATCTCTGAAAACAACAATGTTATAGGCGCAAACCACTTTTGATAACCACCTAGTACACATACAGGTATCAACTGTATCAAGAAAACTGTTCCCTGTTTACGATAGAGTGAATAGAGAAATATTGCGATGACGTAAACAAGAACGTCTTTCGGAACAAAGAACCTTGACAAATGATATAATACAGTTATACATTTTAGGTATAGAGTATGTATGGAAAGAAAATGAAAAACGAAAACGACCGAAATCATAAAATATACTAGGTCTGTTTCAAACAAGCTCCTTAATAATAGTCATATATTTCGAGTATATCTTCCTTAAAATATGGCTTAAAATTAAACTCCGCGTTTCATAATTAGATGATAAAACACAACCATTGAATTTTACTGCTGCGAAAGTTGCAGCGAATTTTATGTAGATTTTGCATTGTATATTTTTCTTTAAATGCAAATTTTTATATATATGATATGGTTATTATTCACTTCCGGTATATTCGGAGATGTCAGAAAGTGGACATTCTTTTTTAGATGAGGCAGATTTTTTGGCACTGTTTCTAAAAAGCATCCTTTAAAGTCTTCTAATTATTCTAACGCTGTCAACGGGCTTGCCCCTTTCTGAGTCTCCTGGAAATCGACAAAACTGCACTCATAATCAACATAATAATCATTAATAAAATATTTCGCAGAATGTAGTTTGGAGGAGAAGAACTGGAACCTTCAGCGTAGAAACAAATTCACACCTGAACTATAACCAATTAACACCTAAACAATTTTTTTGCACTCATTTTTTTGCAACACTTTTTCGCCAGCCATGTGGCATAATCAGATGATTAAAACTGGCAGTTTTGTTGATAAAACTGATGGTTTTAATAATCTGATGGTTGGCGAAACGCTCATTAAGTGCAAAAAGTGTTTCGGTGTTAAGTGGTTAAAACTGTTCAAACGTGAACAATACATTTTCCAGCTATTGTTCTTCCTTAACATCTTTATGTGCTATTAAGAAGGGTATAGTTAGGGTCCACATATTACCTGACGATGCCTGATCAACTCACATAAATTTCACGCCTTAAGCGCGTTTAGTTTCATCCACCAGTTTATCTTTCGATTATCTGGAGGGTTGTAAGGTAAGGAACGTTACTATTTCTGTTGACACGCGAAAAGCGTGGCCTGGTAATCTGAATAAACCGGTCCTGATGCTAAGTTTAAACCATTAATGGTAACAATAGGGAAACACGCGAGTTTGGCGCAGATAAAATCTTCGAACGGTATTTCTGTTGACCTCAAACTGACGAGTACGCTATCAGATACAACACGGCACATACTGAATGCGTAAGCGGACGCATTAAAAATACTTACCAGATTAGTACCCTTACACCTTACACCCTGTTAGTACATGATTTAGCAAATATATAAGAGCATGTTTATTTATTTTATCTAACCATTTATTTTGTTTTTATTTAATTATAACAGATAGATCATCCAAAGGAATAACCCGGTTCAGAACAAATGCATGTGGCAGAAAATACGCAATAAATGTAAACACTGCTGCCTTAGTTATCACTACTTCCCATCTAAGTTTTCAACATCTAAACTAAACATTAGAATATTAGTTTTTTTTGTTTGGTGTGATGTTTGGAAATGAACTCTATGGCCTTTATGACGTTTATGGCTTTATGGCCTCTATAATCCTTATGATATTTATGACCTTCATGGTCTCTATGACCTGTATGTCATTTATGACTTTTACGACAATATGATCTTTATGGCTGGTATAAAGTTCATGACCAATACGATCTATATGACCTTTTTGACGAGGTGTGTAAATCAAGAAATGAGACTGGCAACGTAGCGCTCGATCTGGCAACACTGCGTAATCGGGACTTGGAAGGGCGGTAGGTTAACACGTAATTCACTTGTTAGAGCCATTTGTTTGTTCTTTGTGAATGTTTTCGTAAACCGTTTTTTTCTAGTGCATTTTAAAAATGAGTGACATTAATTTTGAGCAACGGTGTGCTATAAGGTTTTAACAGCGCAACGGATACTTTTGCAAAACTTCAGCACGTCTACGGGTACTGTTTTTTTTTCAATAGCCCAGGTTTTTCAGTGGTTTAAGGCATTCTCAGAAGGAGGAGAGTCGATTGAAGATGAACCACGCAGCGGAAGGACTGCATCTTCAAGAACCGATGAAAATGTCCATAGAATACGGGATCTTGTGCGTTCAGATCGTCGGTTAACGACAAGAATGATCGGGGAAGAGTTAAATTTGAACCACACCACTGTTCATCAGATTTTGAGTAACGAATTGGGGATGAGAAAAATCTGCGCAAAAATGGTTCCAAAAAAGCTTTCGCAGGAACACAAGCACGTCAGGAGAGAAAGGTGTCTTGACTTTTTGGAATCGATTGAAAATGATCCCCATTTTATGGAGCGTGTCATTACTGGTGATGAGACTTGGTGTTTGAGTACTACCCGGAAACCCAATCGCCAAAGTATGTAATGGCACACTTCAAGCTCTCCAAGACACAAAAAATCAAAAATAGACAAGTCAAAGATCAAATGCATGCTGATTTGCTTCCTGGCTACCAAAAAAAGCAAATCAGCAGATTTGCTTTTTTGGTAACCAGGAAATTGTACACAAAAAAATTTGTGTCTCCAGGCCAAACAATAAATCAATCACTTTTACAGAGATATTCTTGAAAAACTTCGAAAAGGGATCATGCGTGTGAGACCAAACATCAAGAATAAATTAATGTTGCATCACGATAATGCGCCCTGTTACACAGGTATTTTAGTAAACAGGTTTTTAGACAGTAAAATCACTCATGTGGCTCCTCAGCCTCCTTATTCGCCTGACTAAGTCCTTGTGACTTTTTTTCTCTTCCCGAGATTGAAAAATTACCCAAAGGGACGTTTTTTTGGGACCATAGAAAACATTCAAATGGCTGTAACCGACCAGCTGAAGGCTATTTCAATATATGAGTTCCAGCACTGCTATGAAGAATTGAAGAACCATCTCCAGCGCTGTGTGGCTTCCCAAGGAAGTTATTTTGAAGGAGACGATACTGATCCTGGAGTGGGGATTGGAACCTTCAGCGTAGAACGCGCGTTTTGCCAACTAAGTTGGCATCTTCAGGAGTATATTAAAACTGATTTTTTTTGAAAAGATGAAAACTGATGAAAAGTTCTAATATACTCCTGAAGATGCCAACTTAGTTGGCGAAACACGAGTCGAGAAAAATATAGTAGTTCGGTATTTCGTGGAAAACGTCCAGTTTAAGTTTATTTAAGACAATACTGAATTGATATTCTATTCAAATAAAAAAATTAAACAATCAGTCTCATCACTTAATTTACACACCTCGTATTATGACAATTATATACTTAATGATCTATATTGCCGGTATGACTTATATGATCTTTATGGTTTTATTACATTTGTACCTTTACGTCCTATATCATATTTATGGCCTTTATGCCTATTATGACTTGCATGACCATTATGACCTATATTGAAAATGAACATGGAAGTAAAAATGAAAGTAGAGACTTAATAATGTACTATTTGATTTCTTCTACGTATAAAGCGACACGTCACATGAATATCTTTTTAAATTTATAGTAAGATACAATGCAACCCCTCTCCCTGTGGGACAAAAAATAACACCTTCAGCTAATTAAAAATATATTAAAGTAAAATTAACAAAAACACTAAAAATAATGTAAACGTAACCATGAGTACACACATTAAGTTGCTGATTTAAAAACTCCTTGATCTTTGTCTAATGATATATGTACGTAATGTAGCAATTATTTTAAAATAAATAGTAATGTAGGTGTATTAAGTTAATAAAAACCCTGCCTAATGTAGCACAGAAAAGTGCTTTGAAGTTTGCGTAAAACAAATTCCCGATTGTTTATATACCATATGAAGGGTAAAGGGGAAAAGGGGGTATGTCAGTCCAAGATCAAAAATGAGATTGTTCTGCCATCTTGTAGAAAAAGTGAATACTTTGAGCTGTATACATTGTTTGGTGAAGAACGCGTTCAGTCAACAGCTATATGAATTCAAAAATTTGTTGAAAAGTACAAGAAGGTGGAATGTCCGCGCGTAACTATACAAAAAGGTGGAACGTCAACTCTCTCGATGTTTTGCGTTGCCTCCTCACGCAATACATGCAGTTTGTAATTTTATTTTCACGCCGCACAGTGGGCGAAAACGGCAAAATTTTTCTCAAAATAAGATAATTCCCCACAGAAAACTCCGATCATTGTGATTTTTTTTTATTTTATAGGTTTTGGACAGTAGATTAAAGGAAAATTGGTCCGACACACGTTTGAGGTTTAAAGAGACGGGGGAAACACCCCATAAGGGACCCCATATCCCAGTAACTTTACAATTAAAGATTTTAAGCTCCAATAACCGCATACCTCCAACTTTTAAACCCCCTGACCATATAACATAAGCTTTCAAAACCCCGTGACCCCATAACCTGAAATTTTATACCCCCAATACTCCATAACCTCAACTTTTAGACCCCCATCTCTATAGACCCAATATCTCTATAACCTAAGCTTCCAATCCACATGACCCCATAACTCAAACTGTCGAACCCCCAAACCCCATAACCTCAACTTTTAGACCCCCAAACTAACTAAAACTAACCCCAATATCTAACTTAGCTAACCTAAGCTTTCAATCCCTATGCCCAATACCTTGAACTTTTACACCCCCATAACCCCATAACCTCAACTTTTAGATCCTCGTGTACGCAAAACTCAATTTTTTTTAGATTAGATTTAGGAGGTTTTTTTTTGTAGGAGTATAAAACCATTGGTTATAGGGTTCCAAAGTTTGAAAACTGAGGTTATGTGGTTATAGGGGTTTAACAGCTTAAGTTATGGGGTCATGGGGATTGAAAGCTTAGGTTATAGAGATATTGGGGCATAAGAGCTTTAGTTTTAGAGTTGTCGGGCTCGAAAAATTGATTTTTGTGTAGATGAGGGTCTAAAATTTGAGGTTATGGGGGTATAAAATTTCAAGTTATGGGGTCACGGGGTTTTGAAAGCTTATGTTATAAGGTCAGGAGGGTTTAAAAGTTGGAGGTATGCGGTTATTGGAGCTTAAAAGCTTTAATTGTAAATTTACTTGGATATGGGGTCCTTTATGGGGCGTCTCTCCCCCCTCTTTAAACCTAAAACGTGTATCGCACCAATTTTCCTTTAATCTACTGTCCAAAACCTGTAAAAAATCACAATGATCGGAGTTTTCTGTGGGGAGTTATCTTATTTTGAGAAAAATTTTGCCGTTTTCGCCCACTGTGCGCCGTAGCTGCCCACTTTAATAACATTTATTTGTTCCTGGTTCCTGTAAAAAAAATGATTTTATTAAAGTAAGCTTTCCGATAAGAGGCCATTCCTACATGGAATGCGATAAAAATTTCGGCCTTGTAACTCAAAAAGCACGCGTTGAGGTTCCAAATCAATGTTGCTCAATCAAAAGTTGCTCAAGATTTATTTAGAAAGTGGACATTTCACTTTTCCCGTTTATACAAAAACATTTGTCCATTCAAATCCAAGCCTGTTAGAGAAATTAAAGTTCTCAAAGAAGACTCACAATTATTTTACTGTCGAATATCTTCGAATGGAAGTTGAGACTCTGTGGTTTTAGTTTATTCTAAAAAATGAAAACAATATCGGACATTAAAAATTAGACATAATGAATTTAAACTACCAAATATGCTTTATGAAGATGTGAATAACAAAAATGCTAGGTTTTGTCATTAAAAAATAAAATTTTGCAGAATTACTTCCAATATTCAGGGTAAAAAAATCTTCAGTGCCTCAAAAATTTTGTTCAAACCTAGCAGCTGTCAAACCTAGCAATACAACATACTGTCGAATACAATGTTGTTTATTGACACAACATTACGTCCTCTATAAAAAAAAATCAGTATTACCAAAAGAAAATAAGAGAAAACCCTCATAAGAAGACTCATCATAAGAAGAAAAAAAGGCAAAAAAGAATAATAAAAGAAAGACATAAATTGCAAAAGAAAAATATTTAAAATAGTTTTTTTTTTGTTTCACACAGATAGTAATAAATTTAGGGTAGTTAGTTCTTTTACAATGCTAATATGTATTTTTATACGAAAAAGAATAATAATAGTTTCTTGTAGTCTTTATTTGAATTTAGTTTAGAAGTTTATTGACATTCCCCCTTCTTGACACTCCTCCCTTGTTTTATTTTGAACTCACAGTAAATTTTGTAAAAATTTAGAAAAAGATATGTATATACAAGTTTTTTATTTTTATATAATGGTTTTTAAAACAACAAGCGAGCAACATTCAAAAACTATACATGGTACTGATTATAATAAAGGACAATGACGACATCTTAAAGTATAAAAAACGCTATCCTGTAAAATGCTCTATTCGTGACAAATCGCCTTCTTCCCCTGTATCCTTCATATGTAATTGGTTACATATTCATTTTCATTAATATGCCGCGAAAATATTAATTTCTGGTTTAATATCATGTAAAAGTCTCTTATAAACTCTGGCTCCAGAACATTATCATGTAAATTGTAATCGTGCACAATATAATATATTGTGCACGAATAACTTAACCAATATATTATATTGGTTAAGTTATTCTGAAGGATTTGAAGCCGCTTGCAGTCACCTTCACTATGTTGTACTCAATTAATTTTAGTTTAGCAGCATAATCAAAATAATTATTAGCAGCAATAACATTAATAAGAGAAAAAAATCAATGCCACGTATGAATCCTTGAGGTACACTGGATATTTATTTAAGTATGATAGACTTGCAATCACTTGTTTGTATGATTTCGTGATTGTATGTTATGTAACATACAAGGTCATATTCAACTGATGTTATTTTAGTCATTTAGTCTAAAGTAGGCAAATGTGGAAAAATTGGATGTGGAAGAAGTATTTTCTGAAGGAGCGGTTTTTTTTCCGAGAATTCTAAATCAGAAGTCAAAGCATGAAAATTAGGAAAGAAGAAATTCAAGTCACAGATTTTTCGATTTTTCTAAAATATTTGTGGTGAAGATCAAGTAACAAAACTTGTTCTTATACTTTTCTTTACATGCCCCGTATTTAACAAAAAATATTAACTGTACAATTATTAAATGTTATTAGCTACAGAATGATAAATGGTGGTATAATGGTACAATACAGTGATGGTACAATGGTGGTCCAGTGGTACAATAACCACTTATTCTTTAAGTATAGCGCTGAATTCGTCTTGAACTGCTAAAGAGTACTAATAACATAGACAACCTCAAAGATCACTTTAAGAATACCCGAAAATTCACAAACAAGTAAATTAAAAGCTTAAATGAGCTAAACACCATATCTTTCAAACACCAGAGCCTTCCATGCGTATTTTGATGTGCTGAGACCGAATCTGAGTTCGGAATTGGCCGATCAGTTAGGAATTTTGACATAACCTCAAAAACACGTTTAAAAGGCCCGAAAAAATCCCAAACAAGTAAATAAAAAAGGTTAAATGAGCAAATCACTACATCTATACGTAATTAAAAAAAATAAATCTAACTTAACCTGAAACAAGAATTTTAAACCAAAAACTTAACTCAGATTCAGTATCAGCACCCTAAATTACGTACAGATATAGTGATCAACTCATGTATCCTTTTTTATTTACTTGTTTCGGAGTTTTCGGGCGTTTTTTTTGAGTTTATGTCAGAATTTCTAACTGAAATCTGAACTAAGTAAAATCTGTGAAATACATAAATAAAGAAAAGCTTATATAATGTACAAAGAAAAACTTGCATAATTTTAAATTTTGTTTTAACGTTTTAAATTATAGAAAATGTAATGTATCTAAAAAAATTCAGTCATAATGTCACTGCCGTTTTGTTCCAAGCATCTTAAGCTTATAAAAAAAAGTGTAATATAATGGCACAAAATTTACTATTGCTTAAAAAATCAGTAACAGTAACATTGGCACAATCATATCCATGGCATGCTATTGAAAAATCAAATGATTTATTAGAAGCTATAAGTAGATTAAAAAAAACACCAAATCACCGAAACACTATTCAATATAGGTTTAGGGAATGCTATTAATATAGATCGATGCAGACTTCTATCAAATGTAAAGTCAAATATGGGCCATTGTATAAAAAAAATGAGTTTGGATGGCTTAATTTGGATCGCTAAATGATAGTTCTATTTGAAATACCCTGTACATAATTGAGAAATAATAAAAGTATTGTTAAAAAAAACTTCATCTTTTCAAAAGATTCAAATTCAGTTTGAATCTTCTCCTGATTGAGTAGTTCGGTGTTTCGTGGAAAACGTCCAATTTTTGTGTTTCTACGCCGAAGGTTCCAGTACCCACTCCAGAAAAAGTATTGTTGTATAGCTTTAGGGTTCCACTAGCCACATTGCTACTACCGATATTTGATTTTCTAAAATGACCGCTACAGATAGTTTCAAATGTTATGGTGGTCATGAAGAAAGTATCAAAACACTGGAAATAACTCAAAAACGGTAAATATATGTATAGGGAAACATCATACAAATCTACCTAAAATAACGTGAAAATCGAAATATGCAATAAAAATGTACCATTCCATGTAAAATAAAGAAATTGGTGCCGATGCGCTATAATCGGAAATGCAGTCGTTTTGAAAATATTTTCATCAAATTAATAGTATTAACTTTTAAGTCAATATTAAGTCAATATTAGCTTAAGCCCAAGTTTAAAAAAAATAGTCATTTCTACAAGCCCTAATACTTATAATCACTGGTTTAGATCAATCAACCTGTATTAAAACAAGTGAATCTTGTTGAAGTGAAGTTGCCTACAGTTGCAGTAAAATATAGAAAACAGTATTTTTTTATGTAAGAGCACCGTTTTCGGACATTTTAGTAACTGTATTATATTTTTATGTTTAATAAGATCTCGAATCCGGATCATCAAATGAAAACAAAAAGTTGTTATGCTCCTGGTTTGCTTAAGTTGGTTTGTCAAGTAATTATTCTAGCGTGGCTTCGTTGTTGAGAAAAAAAACTGCAATTTGGGCTTGAAAGTATTAGGTTGCTAAGCTGCAAGTTGGGGATTCGATCCCATTACGAGTGTTTTTCATTAACTTCTTTTTTCTTTTCTTACGAAAATTTTAAACAAAACAGGTCGTAGAAACAAAAGGGGAACCATCAGCATTCACTTGAAAAGCTGATAAAAGGGCCTGTGCATACTTATTTTTTAATTTAGTTGAATGATTTCCAATAGCAATGGGGCGACAATGTTCATCCTTTTTTATGTAAGAAGCAAAGTTCTTCACCGTATAAACTTTAGACGTAAGCTACTTAGTTATTCCTTAATTGCCGAAGTAAATATCGTTAGCTTTATGTACTTTTTACGTTTTTATGTTAGATAATTAAAAACGTTTTAGTTGAACTTCATTTTTTTTTTTAGTCAAACGTTCGATTCTTTTAAGATCGTCCCACTGCTCGGTCGCTTCTTTGACGTATTTCTTTTTTGTATTCATTCTGAAGCAGACCAGATATGCTTGCTTAATAATTTCTATGACAACTAATGATTAAAAAGCCCATATTTATTTTTAACAGAAATTGCATCTAATTTATAAAGAGTAACTGTGGGCAACTTGGATCGAACTTCGATCAATCTCCTCCTTTAAGGCAAACTTGTACCTGCCGCCACCATTGTGATATAAATTAAATTGTGTATCGGCTGTCAATGAGTATATGCATCAATCAGCATGTCGTTTTTCTATTTATAAAAACAAAATTAGATCATGTACAGTGCAAGTACTAGTTGCAAGTGAACTTATTTTGTCATAAAGATCTAAATAATTATTTCTGGTTTTACAAACCGACGAACTTTTTAAAACGATTTTTTTAGACGAACTTTAAATTTTCAAACGAAACACCCTCCATCCTTTTACACAACTAGAATTTGATTAACTGTTGAATGGTAATCCCTAGTTTTTACACCATAAAAATCCTTATACCTTTAGCTATAAATTTATAATAAATATATGAATGAGTTCGTCATAAATTGTCTTGAGAAAACCTGTTAGTACAGATAATAAGGTAATAAATTCAGACTTAAATATGTTTAACCACTTAACACCGAAACACTTAAGTGTTTAGTTAAAAGCGTTCATATTTACCCTATTTATACTAGTTTTTTTGAATGTTACACTACGCGGTGACACAGAGTAGTATAAGACGCTATGATTTTGGAACAAACAGTAGGGCTTTATGAGGAAGAAATCATGGGATAAGTCACTTCGATATTGACATTTCCATTGTATGACTTTTTTTAACCATTACTCATATATCACGAAAAATAATAATAATAATAATAATAATAATAATTCCGGTTAGCGATGGCTCCGCCATACTACAAATACACCCCGGATGCTGTGCTGGAATCGGAAGTAGCAGTGATGTACTGGGATAAGCTAATCATCACCGACCAAACAGTGGACTTCAACCGACCAGATATTGTGCTGAGGAACAACGAAGAGGGGAGAAGAAGGTGTGTGAAGTTAGCACCCCCAAATTGGAATTTTGAGTCCATTTTAGGCTCATTATTTTGACCAAGTTATGACCAATTTTGACCAGTAATCAGTTTATTTTGACCACCTTTTGTTTGAAAATGCGGAGCAAAACTAATTTTTGAGCATTTTTTGGGTCGCACCCCCCAAATTGGAATTTTGAGTCCATTTTGGGCTCATTATTTTGGCCAAGTTTTGACCAATTTTGACCAGTAATTTTTTTTTTTTTTGACCACCCATACATTATTAAATATTAATGTTTTAAAATTCCAAAAAATGTGAGCCTAGCACCCCCAAAGTAGAATTTTAAGTCAATTTTAAGCTCGATGTTTTGACAAGTTTTGGCCAGTTTTGACCAGCAATAAGTTTATTTTGACCACCTTTGTTTCAAAATGCGGAGCGAAATTAAGTTTTTTGAGCATTTTTTTCAGTCCGCACCCCCAATAGGAATTTTGAGCCGATTTCAGGCTCATTATTTTGACCAAGTTTTGACCAGTTTTAACCAGTAAACAGTTTATTTTGACCACCTGTAGTTTGAAAATGCGGAGCGAAACTAAGTTTTTAAAATCCAATTTGGGGGGTGTGACCTAGAAAATGCTCAAAAACATAGTTTCGATCCGCATTTTTAAACAAAACGTGGTTTTTAAACAATAAATTGTTTACTGGTCAAAACTGGTCAAAACTTAATTAACAAAAAAATAATAAGCTCGAAATCAGCTCAAAAATTCCAATTGGGGGTGCGGACTGAAAAAAATGCTCAAAAACTTAATTTCACTCCGCATTTTGAAACAAAAAGGTGGTGAAAATAAACTTATTGCTGGTTAAAACTGGTCAAAACATCGAGCTTAAAATTGACTTAAAATTCTACTTTGGGGTGTTAGGATCACATTTTTTTGGAATTCTAAAACATTAATATATAATAGTGTATGGGTGGTGAAAAAAATCCATTACTGGTCAAAACTGGTCAAAACTTGGTCAAAATAATGAGCCCAAAATGAACTCAAAATTCCAATTTGGGGGTGTGTCAAAAAAAAAATGCTCAAAAAAATTGGTTTTGCCCCGCATTTTCAAACAAAAGGTGGTCAAAATAAACTGCTCACTAGTCAAAATTGGTCATAACTTGGTCAAAAATAATGAGCCTAAAATGGACTCAAAATTCCAATTTGGGGGTGTTAACTTCACACACCTGAGAGAAGAGACCTTTTTAAGGACATTTTGGGAGATACACGTTTGCCTCCTGAACTGGTTGTAACCCGATGGGGTACTTAGTTGACAGCCATCAAGAGTTACCTTCCAACATTGTGCAATACAGGTCAACTTTGCATACTGTCCGGTGTCATCAGTAGACGTTTTTTCATTACATAAATTGATATAAAGTGATAGGCGTCGAAATTTTACAGCAGCTAACTTAGAAAAAGTGTTAGTGATTATTAGGGTTTCGAACGTGTGCTATAACGCAGGGCCGGTCTCGTAATCCGTCATGTTATTGACGTAAGATTTCATCGGTATAAATGTATACCGATTTCAGTAAGGCTTTCGATAGACTCGACCATGGTGTACTTTTGTATAAACTTCAACTTGCTGGATTTTCAGATAATTTACTTAATTTAATTAAAGCATACTTGTTTTCAAGGAGACAGCGAGTTGAATACCAAGGTTTGTCCAGTGAGTCCAGTGCGATTATTGCAACCTCTGGTGTCCCACAAGGCTCTGTCTTAGGACCTTTACTTTTTGTTGTTTTTATAAACGATATTATAGATGCAGTTGATGTCAAATGCCTTCTCTATGCTGATGAGTTAAAAATATTTTGTAAGATTAACTCTGATTTAGATTCTAAGCGAATCTAAATCAGAGTTAATCTTACAAAATATTTTTAATACTTCAAACAAATCTGGATAAATCCAGGAGTGATGTGTTATTAATAATCTGCCATTGAACGTGTAAAGTGTAACAAACAATAGCAAAAAAAGTGAACCTTCTCTTTTTCAATTACACACTTAATAATACACAACTGAATAGAGTTAATGAGTTTAATGACTTAGGTGTCACATTTGATTCTAAACTTAGTTTCAATCAACATATCAACAACATTGTACTTACTTCATACAAAAAAATCTTGGTTTCATAATTAGAAACTCTCAGGGTTTTAATGACGACAGAGTATTATTTAATCTGTTGAATGCCTTTATTCTGTCTAAATTAGAATATGGGAGCGTTATTTGGAATGGAGAATATACACGTAAATTTCTAAAATTTGTTTCATATAAGGTAGATGGTTACTACCCAGCTGTAGGCACACCTCATCAAGACTTGTTATTAAGACACAAGATCATGGACTTACACAGTAGAAGAGAAATGCACTCTCCTGATATTTCTATTCAAAATACTTAACAATTACCTCGATTCGCCTTCCATCTTGCGTCAAATTATGTTTAATGTACCCACATTTGCGACTAGGCATACTAATATGTTTTACCTGCCAACCCCAACAACCAACTCCTCTCCATTCCTCCAAAATTCTCTCCATTATTTAATATATGTAATAGTTATCATATTAATCAAAATAAGTTGGATATTTTACACTGTAACATCTGTTCTACAAAAAAAGCTGTATGTAGATAATTAGTTACTTTTTACCCTCTGTTTTATAAGTATGTAGGTATACATTTTGCTTTTTCTATTTCTTTTTTTTTTTTTAGTATTATAGTATAAGTATATATTTAGTATTATTGTTATTATTATTATGATTGTCTTTAAACTGTTTTGTGATTTTAAACATATGTTGTCCCCATTCTATAAATGGATTTATCTGTTGGATGGTGTATCCAAATAAATAAATAAATAAAAAAATTCATCTTTTCTAATCGTACCAGGTATATTTTTTTATGGATATTTTCTATGATGGAGGGGTAATCTAAATGTCTTTTTACACTCTCGGCGATCACGAAATATATATCGACGATTACAAAGAATACATAAAGTATGTGATCCGTCTATTGTAAAATCCTTGTAATTTTCAATCATCTTTTTAAGTCTATTCACAAAGGTAACGACTGTGCCATTATTGCACAAATCCACACAAAATCAGTTAATATGTAAATACAGTATACTTAGTTCACGAGTGACTAGCTCGTGACAAAAAAATTGTTTTTAATGCGGCGGTCTACCCGTTTACAACACCGCGCCGGCAGGTCGCTATCGGAATAGCTCGCTGTCTTACGGAGAAAGTGCAAAGGGAAGAGTCCTGGGTTCCAGAGAAACCTTCGTTCGGGATAAAATTCTACGCACGACAGTGGCGTGGGTATAGAGGGGTAAGAAATATGCGCTAAAAAAATATGGTTTATACTTTAATTATCATAGAGTTGTATAGTGCCAACTCTGCGTGACAGTATGCTTTTACGGACTTTAGTGATTATATATGAACACCGCCATTCTGAGGATGATTCTTAACCGCAATGAAAATGTAATGAGTAAGTTGTTTTGTTACGTAAGACATTATTTAGTACTGGCATGTCGAAATAGCTAAATTACTTATTTAATGACTTCAGTTCTGTGCACGCGGTAGAATTCACTTTAGTGAACGAAGTCCAAACCTGTTCATCTCCGCGAGTCTTTATAGTTATTAGATAATAACTTCTCGTGTAAACAATGTATGCCAATTATTTGTAGACAAATTTGACAAACTTCGACATGTGTTTTTCGTTATTCCGTTAATCATAACCCAGATTGTAGGCAAGGGGAATAAATATTCCATAATAATTTTAAAATTTAAGTGTTCATGTTCCTTTGAACTTTGAACGTCTGGTAAATAAAAGCGAATACCAAGCAACGTAATACGGTGGTGCCTAAGGACTATCCTTAATCCGAACGTCTTAAGATAACGTATATTGTCGCTATCGGAATACACGCGATTTTATTGAAGACATCAGTTAAGGTAACTAGAGAGAAACTAATAAGTCGATGAGACAGTGAAGAAATGGCGAACTAATTAACTAAGAATATGACTCCTCAGAAATAAGAGAAGAATAAGAAAATAGCACTTTGACATTCTGTATAAGAGGTCGCTGTGTACGACATAAAATGTGAGTTTCAAGCCTTCGTCCGATTTTCATCTCTCTGAATATTCGTCTCCGGCTATATTTAGTTGAAAAGACTAACTAACTCTGTTATACATGAAAAAATTGCCTGTATTAGGTTCAAATTATGAAACGCAAATTATTGTACGGATTGCGTGCTGAGGAACTCGTTGTAGACGCAAGAAGAATGGGGCAATAGATTCATTGGATGTATGCGATTGACACAAACAAATGTAAATTGAATGTGTTGAAAGTTGAATCTGATGTGAAAGAAGAACATATGTCTAATACGAATTTTTTTCCAGGTTGGTTAACATTTTTGACAGCTATAGGCAATTTCGTGTAGTAGTTAAGTTTTTGCCTTTAAATATGATGGCCTGGTTTCAAATCCCAGCAACTCCATCTTGCTGGAACTAAATTGTAGCAATTTCGCTATTTTTGAACTGTTTTTTTATTAATCCATCAGTCGATATATTGCATTCGTCACCAAATCTGCTATGAATAATAATCAATCACTCGAATCATCGGTTAGGGTCAATCAATCTATTAAAGTAAACTAATCGATTGTAATATTTTTTCCGTAACAGATTATTGTCAATTATATATCAAACTTCATAAATTACCCAGCTCTAGTGGCCTGCAGAAGTTAACTAGTCCTAGTCATAGTAAATGTCACTGAGTTTGCAAACTTTGTGAATAGCGGAATAAGCAAGACCGCAGAAAGTTATGATAAGGTAGCATTCCTTTAGGGTATGAGTTTCTTTGAGTTCACTTTCACTTAGGTGAATATAAATAAATAAATAAATAAATAAATTTAGATACCTGATAGAAATATGAAGTAAGTAATAACATTCTCGTCTAAATTATAATATGGTAACCCAACTTATTTCTTTGTTTCTACATGTTCACCTACAGTACACCAAGAATATCATTTCCCATGAATTGTGCTCTATGAAGGTAATGCGATCTATAACGAGCATACTCGAGAAATATTACGAAGATGTTACCAACGATGTGCACAATAAACAACAAAAGCATTTTAAGCAAGCAAAGTATAATTTACCTAACTCTTATTAAATCAGTTGGTTAGTTTTAAATATTGATTCACTTTAATGATCTAATATACTCAGATAATGTGACCAGTATATTCTGTTAGTTCTACTATTCTTATAAAAGGTTTTCGCACAATTCCCCGCTAAAAAATAATTCTTCACCAGACTTTACTTCTAGAACGGTTCGTGGTGTAGCTACAGAAGAAATTAATACTAGACACAATTTCAGATTTTATCTACTGCGCATCTTATGGCCTGGCTAAAGCTTCTTTTGGTGCCTGTATTTCCTGCAAATAGAACATGAACGCGCAGATCACAGTACATCAACACTGTGCCGTGAGGTAAGTAAAAACATTTAGCCTATTCACTAAATTAGAAAAAGGGCATGATTTAAGAGATTGTTCATTTACATAGATATTTACAAGCAAAGACAGAGCGGTTACTGAAGTATCTGAAAAAAAAAACTCGACCTATAAACATTTTTATAAAAATAATAATTTAAGAATTGTGTATGTTGAGGTGAGTATAATATGTTCGTGATGTACGAATATGCGTATGAGATATCTTACGTAAGTGCGCTGAATTTCCTCGCGCCGGACCTGGATACTAGTTACTCCCGAGCAGTAATTATTTGATGAAACAAGACAGTTGAGTCATAACTGGTGAAATGTGCAACCACCCTAACATAAATAAATGTTCCTAATTGTACAAGTTACAACATTGTCGACAGTGTTCGCCAATATTATCGCTTCTAGGAGCAAAATATTAGATGACCTCGATTATGAGGTAAAATCTTCACATAAGTAATTCTGATAGTTTACAACCATCAGATATACTGGACCAGTTACATTTGACTTTGTATCTCATTTCATTTACAACAAAACTGACCGACGACTATACTTAGGAATACTTACGAATATACTTAGGAATTAAGGACTTACTTACGAATAAGTTTTTTTTTACAAATATCTAAATCGAAAATTTTGAATAAGAACATTATTATCATTCTTATGCATAAATGGAAGACATAAATATAGACGTATGTATTCTGACCATAAATAGGTATGGCGTATTAACTAAATGTCACATGTATTCTCAGTTATTGAATGTTCGGAAACAATGTATGTATATATGTTAAATATGTATGTTACATATTTTTTATGACTTCAGTATTAGATCGAATGTTTCAATATTCGTTTTTGACCTCATTGGACATGTAGCGGGGAAGCATTACGCGTAAAAAGAATAGTTAGTAAATACGCTCCTTTAAAAAGAACCATATAATTCTATCTTCGATATATGTATCTAGTCTATTATACATAGTTAAACAATTTCAGATGCATATAGAAACGATACTAAAGGAAATTCATTTTTTGGTTACACACTCAGACGTGGTGCACATTTCTTTATATTTCAGAACACCGAATTCCGAAGCAACATATTTCCGAAGGGTACCTATTTTCGCTATGTGCTCGTGGAGGATCTAAATGCATTGAGTCGATGGTTTCAATTCAAGAATTATAAGTAGATACTCGACATACCCTAGTGAAGTTGCAATTGAAAATATTCACCATTCAACAACATGAGGGAACGGCAATGGGTAACTCTTTGTCACCTTTCATTGCAAATCTTTTTATGAGTAAATTTGATACAGAAGTAAAAGATAAATTCGAGTATTTCCCTAGAGTTTGGTTTAGGTATGTGGACGACATCTTCGCGGTATTTGATACAAGAGCAATTAGTTTAGATAATTTTGTTGCCAAATTAAATAACCGTTTCCCTGCCATACAATTTACATATGAAGTGGAACAAAATGAACAGCTAACAATTTTAGATGTATTAGTTATTAGAAATAACGAAAATAAGTTAGAGTTTGATGTATATAGGAAAGAAACCGCGTCTCTTAGATATATTCCCAACGATTCACACCACCCTTTTCAACATAAAATGGCAAGTTTTAATTTTCTAATTCACCGTTTGTTAAATTTCCCTCCGAGAGGTTTGAACATGAGAAACAATTAATTAAGAATATAGCTAAGAGTAACGGTTACCCAGTCCATTTAATAGATAAGTTAATAAGGAAGCATAAATGTAAGAGAACCCTGTACAATTCCACGACTTTTCGTAGAGATACTGACAATTCGAAATTTGGTTCGTTACCATATGAACCTAAATTCACCCGCGGACTAGATAATATTTTTAAAAAATACTAATATCAATTTGGTTTATAATTCTAAAAATAAACTACAGACGCTTTTGGGTAACCCCAAAGACAAAATCGACAATAACGAAAAGTCAGGAATATACGAAATAAGTTGTAAAGATTGTGATCAAAAGTATATTGGGAAAACAAAAAGATCTATATTGACTAGATTTAAAGAACACATGGCTCATTTGAAATATGGCAGAACAGAAAAATCTTGTGTTGCCCAACACGCTTTTGACAACAACCATAGGATAGACATAAATAATTTAAAATTAATTAGAAATGTAACAAACAGTAGACAGTTGGATGCTTTTGAAAGTTTAGAAATCATTAAGTGTAACAATAGTATGAATAAGGACAATGGTCCGATACCCACCAGTCCACTGTTTGCTCTGATAAACAAAGACAGTTACGGTTCAGTGAACCGTGGCAACAAATTTGGTATAAATAATGCAAGTGTGTAGGCTAGAATTTAGTTTTAATCTTCTCCTGAAGATGCCAACTTGGTTGGCGAAACGTGCGTCGAGAAAAGTGTAGTAGTTCGGTGTTTCGTGGAAAACGTCCAGTTTTTTGTTTCTACGCCGAAGGTTCCAGTACCCACTCCAGAACCCTTCAATTAATTTCTCTGAATAGCCGTTACTCAAAGCTATATCCTTAATTAATTTCTTCTCACGTTCTAGTCTCTCTTCATTAAGAGGGAAACTTAATACACGGCTAATTAGAAAACCGAAACTTGTTATTTTATATAGAAAAAAGTGATGTGAATCAATACGGGGATATAGTATCTAGGACTATATTTCATAAGTATATAAAATTCTGACTTATGTAAAGGGTGAGTTCGTAAGAATTTCCGCCTCCCCTTTCTCCGTTATTTTTTAAGCTATGATTTTATTTTTCAGGGATCTTATTTTTTTCAAAAATTTCAGAATATTCTGCCAGAAAAATTATTTGCAAGAAAAATGTAGCAGCTGTTTGATTAACATAACTTTTGTTGAATGGAACACTATTTGTTGAATTCCGCTTGTTTTTTAACTACAATGGTATACATAATGTACTTTCTTTCACAATTGTTTTAAATACTATGCATTGAATATATTAACTAATATACTCCACAATATAATGTAATTTATAATAAACCGTTGATATTTGCCCTCTGTTGTTAAAAATAAAGACAAAAATTACTGTATTGGTGCCTTTGCTGGTCATATATGTGAAACTTGCGTTTTAAGGGCTATTAATTATTTGTTTAACATATTTTTGAAAATGATGATTATCAGTACCAAATGAATAAAATTATTATTTATACCTAAAGAAAAAAAAACAGACCCGGAACGTGCCACAGAGGCATACACATCATAAGTATAATACACGAAAGTAATTAGTATCCTTTCGCACGTTAGCCATATTTTACTATGAAATCACACTACTCAACGTATTGCGTATAGCGGAGGTTGTACAACAGTTCCAGCTCTCACATGACTACTGCAATCAAATCAAACTAGTCACATGCTACGCGAGTTGCCTACATGTTGCATGTAGGCAACTTGTTGCGTCGCCCTATGTCAATTGAACTAATGAATAATACATCTCAATTTTGAGAGATATTTTATTTTTATCAGAATAAATAATAGGTTAAATGTTGCGCCTATATATGTAATGGTGGCACTTCACTTGGCGTAGCGTATTTGTGTTTGAATATCGCTGTATTTGTCCAAATATTTGATGTATTCGCAAATATTCCAAACATGCCATCCACACATATATCAAAATACTCAAATATGCCAAATATGTTTGAATATTTAGAACCAGTGAATACAGTGACGGATGCGTTGACAGCGACATCAGCTTATTACCTGAATGCTTCATATTACCAACACATGTTAAATCTACATAAGTACAAAGTTACTAAAAGACCATGACGAACACAGCGCTGGTGAAACCAAGTGTGGACGGTTACCGCAAATATTCGCCTTATTTGACTTCTTTGATGTGTGATTGAAAACCGACAAGTGGACGGAAACGCGTATTTGCTGTTAGCGCTATTCGCGTTATTTGTACAAATAAAGCAAATATAGCGAATAGCTTCTCTACACATCGCCGTTTTTGGGCAAATACAACAAATATACGATACGCTACGCCAAGTGAAGTGCCGCCATAAGATAATAGGTTAAATGTTGCACCTAAAAGTGACAATTTATTTATATGTTTTTGCTGATATCCACCTTAAATAACCATTTAGGGTATTTTACCTCAAATAATACCTATTTAGAAAAATATGTTATTCATATTAATAGCACTTAAAAGGTGTGTTTCACTGATCATAAGCAAAAAAGGAACCAAGACAGTACTATTTTTGTTTATGTTTGACAACAAAGAGTAGCTATCCATGGATACTCTATTATAAATTAAGTCATATTCCCGAGTATATTATTTTACAAATTTAATGCATAATATTTCAAAAACTTGTAAAAGAAAGTATGCCATATCACTGAAATCGGAACAAGCGGAATTCAACAAATAAATAAAATACAGGGTATCAGTTCAAAAAAAATAACGTCAATTAAATAGATGCTATATGTTTGTAAAAAAAGTCGTAACTCTAAAATTAACGGAGAGAAAGGGGTGGGAATTCGCACCCACTCATCCTGTACTTTCACTATTTCTAATAACTACAAAAATATATCCAAAAATGGTAGTTGTTTATTTTCTTTTTTTCAGGTTCATATGTTTTTACAGTAGAGAAACAATCATTTAATTTGGAATTAAACCCAAATTAGCTTTTGTTGCACAAAAAATTGAGAATATGCCATCAACATACTTAATACAAACTGGAGAAATACTCAAAACTCTCTTTGGTTTCGTATTAAAACTAGCACAAAACAAACTAGCTTATAAAATATTAGCAATGAATGGTAACTAGGCGACGCCCATTACATTCCTCCAAACTATTGAAAAAAAAATTCCTTTATATTGAAAACCGTTTTGATACTCACAAATACTCATAAGACATATTCTTTAACAATTCTGTTATCCGTTCGGTGCGACATATTCTTTAGTTAGTCTAAAATATGCGGAATTGGAACACTTCAAAACGATAAATATACATCGGAAAAAAACAATAATTTTCCTTTTTGCAAATGGTTATTTTTTATATTGAGAATAAGATTTATTGAATTATGAACTGAAAAACGGTTGTGCAGCAGGCAAATTTTCAAACTGATTTGTTAACCATTTTGACACAAACTATAAGTTGGGAATCCTATAGCTAAAACAATCCGTTTCCCCCGCTTTGTGAATTTTCGGTGAAATTTCCACTATTCTGGTTAATAATCAAGAACAAAAGTTGTGGTTCACCCAACCATAACTTACCATTATTAACGTAGTTGGTTAAATGCACGTTGAGTGTCAAAGTAGTGTGTTAAATGCAAAAGTGACAATTTGAATATACGCCGAAGGTTCCGAAATACTCCTCCAGTACTAAAAATATTTAACAAAAAATAAACTGGGGCCTGAAATATTATCCCCAAGTTCACTAATTCCCTATATTTTTCGATTTTCCAACGGTAAATCAAGTTTGACCAAAATCAGCGCGAAATTTCTCATACTCCCCTATGATAACAGTTATGTAAGTAAATGCATTTCTATATTGATTAGAATCATTAACAATAGCGTATAAGCTACTATAATTTTATTTATATTTAAGTACAACGGATTATCCGTGATTATTTGTGTATATATAAAGTATACTGTTACGCAGGGCCGGCACTATACAACTTTATAATAATTAAAGTATAAATCGTATTTTTAAGCGCATATTTCTTGCCCCTATATACCTACACCACTGTCCGTGCGTAGAATGTTATCCCGAACGAAGTCTTCGCGGGATCCTGGAACGCCGTAATGCGCCTTCTTCATAAGACGGCGAGCTATTCCGATAGTGATCTACCTGTCGACGATGTATACGAGTCGATCGTCGCATTGAAAACAATTTTTTGATGAGTTAATCACTCGTGAATTCTTGTGCTCTATTTGCATATTACCTGATTTTGTGTGGATTTCTGCAATAATGGCACGTCGTTACCATTTGTGAACAGACTTAAAAATATGATCGAAAGTTACAAGGATTTTACAATAGACGGATCACATATTTTATGTATTCCTTGCAGTCGTCGATATATATTTCGTGATCGCCGAGAATGTGAAAGACATTTAGATTCGAATATCCATCAACAAAATATTACTGGTACTGTTACAAAAGAGGAATTTGGGTTTGATTTGTGCATAATGTTTTGCGCACGTAGCCTTTCTTGGAACATGGTCGACAATATTCACATTAGACGTTTTTTTGTCAAATATGCATCCGATTTTCCATTGCCTAGTAGTCATACATTGCGTAAAACATATTTACAGAAGACATATCAACGTGTCATAAGAAATATCAAAGAAGATATAAGTACGTAATAAATGCTACACCTCTTGTTCTAACGACAAGCACAGGTGGTGAGAGGGCCGGTCTTAAGGCCGCTTTACGGTTTGCAATTTTTCTTGCCGGCAAGAAAAATTGCAGCAATTTTATTGCACGCACGCGTATTTATGTCTGTTTGGACAATTTCTTGACAAATAAACACAAATACGCGTGCGCGCAATAAAAATTGCTGCAATTTTTCTTGCCGGCAAGCGGTTGCGGTTGCTTCTTATCCGTCGTGTCACTTCTGTTTGTCCTTTTTCATAACTGGCCGATGTCGGTTTTACGCACACGGTATACAGGCCAAATAGCTAACGTTTAACGAGAATAAATGCAGAAAGACTACTGATCGTGGCAACGTACGCTCAAGCAAAGACGACAGTCGGGATTTCTGACTGACACAAGCAATAGGTATGTAATGTATGTATGTACATACATTATTAACACATTTTTACTCCTGTCCTTTTGATTTCTCATATGTCATCTTCCGTCAATAACATGACGAATTACAAGTCCGACCCTGCGTTACAGCACACGTTCGGAACCCTACTATTACATCCTACTAATAAACGTAGTTCCTAAATTTAACATTTCCCAAATAATACATAAATACAATATTAGGAGATATCATTGTTGTACTTCTACATTTACACAAGGTGTCCTAAAAGCGTGTCTCATCTATAAATGCCAGTAAAATAACGCTTTATATTGTGTTAGATTCAGCAAGTCACCGTAAATATCCTACTCATTCCTCATATTCAAGATCTTACGCTCATTATTATAATACAGTAAAATACCCTTCTATATTTATGTCACAGATAAAATACCCCTCTTTTGTTTCTACGTATTCTTTCGACTGTTTTAATTACTCCATTTGTTAATTATTTCATATTCAGTACGTCGTTTGTTAAGAATAATCATGTCGCGTATAATAATTTTAATGAATGTTCTTTCTTGCGCAAATAATTAAAGAAACGACCCACGCCCTATCTTTCTGTGGCTTTATAACATTCTAAAGGAACGTCTTCCACCCTTCTCTACCATTGCCGATTTCAGTCACTGATGCGGGCACTGGCGTCTGCAAGTAAATAAGGTAAAAGGAAGTAAACAAGTGGGAAGCAGTCGTGATATTTTCCATTAGCGCGAGGCTTATTCGTGAGAAATACTGTTAATACCGAGAAGCAGGTAAAAAATACTTTAGCAGGTGAAGATTTGTGGACGTGAATGATGAAAGTTATATATTTCTGTATCTGTACAGACACAGGTATTCCCATTTTATCGTGTTTGAGTGACGACATACAAAATCCAAGTATACAAAAAAAGAACATTTTTTCTCAAATCGATTAGAGATAGCGATATCATATTAAATGTTTACAAAGGTGTTAAAAGAAAAATTTAGAAAGAAACTATTTTTAAATACATACAGTTGCAGGTGAATCACACTACGGTGCACCCAGAATATCGTTGCCCGTGAATTGCGGACGCACGTCGATCATAGAACGACGTAATACGACCATACCCCAGGGATATAAGAGATACACACAAACAAACACTAACAAACTGTACTTCTCGAAGCGTTCACGGCTACAGGTACAAAAGAAATGAGTACAATTTCAGGTTCATGTCTACTGCAACCAAGAGCGAAGTTACTATTGCTACACTGTACTTTCTATTAAACTACACTCGAACCCCTCTTAATTCACCAAATCCGTGCACCATCACCTCGCTTAAGTCGCGAAATTTAGTCTCGCTTAAGTCGCGATCAAAACGTCAACTTTTTCGTGTTTTAGCTGCAAAAAGAAATATTTATATTTACCACAGCACTTGTTATAACGAAAAATGAGCCAACTGAACGAAAAAGTCAACGTACGTATACCCATTCGTGCGTGACAAAGTTCAATTTGAATGTAAATCAAATCAATGTTTTTTTGTTGATTCAATCTTTTTTCCTTGAGTCCGTTGCGTAGTGAGATAATTCAATTTTCAGGAAAGAGGATTTATTAAAAGATTGTCATTTGCAGAGAAATTATAGGTCATCGAATATTTTAAAAATGGGATGAAAAACACGGATCTGTCAGAAAAGTACAAAGTGCACCACTCGGCCATCTCAAAAAATCATTCACAACAAAGACAAAATACTACAACACAGGGAAACTATGGAAAAATACGGCGCAAATAAAAATGTACTCAGATATTCATCAGTTCACGATAGTATTTTTGAGAAATGTACATTTTTGTGGTTCTGTCAGAAGAGAGCACTCGGCGAACCTGTAACTGGGCCTGTTCTACAAGCAAAAACCAAGCAATTTCATGCAAGTCTTAACGTGGACTCCATTTTTGGATGGATCGCACCGTTTTCACTGATTGGTACAAGAATGTGTACCCAACGTAAAGAAAAGAAATTCTGACCCCGAAGCAAAGTAAGTACACAGCTTTATTTTCATCATATGTGCATGGGAAGGCGTTTTCCGAGTGCGCAGCGCGAGGAAAACGTACGAAAATAATGAAAAATATTATACATTACAAGAGAGAAAAAACAAGAGTGTGGCGTTATTAGCCCAAGCCGAAGGCGAGGGATGATGCCACACGAGTGAAATACGTCAGTATATATATAATATGTCAATGTAATGTACTATTAAATACGTCAGAAACAAAGAAAGTTGAAAAATGTTGACATGTTTGCTCTTTTTTTAGATTCATTTTAATCTTAGACAATGCACCAGCACATCCTTCGTCTACAGAGTTGAACGAAATCGATCCCCAATTTTTCGTCGTATACTTACCACCTAATGTGACGTCACTTATTCAGCCGATGGATCAGGGCGTAATTTCGGCTTTAAAACGACGCTACAAGACCATGTTTTTAAATGAACTCTTAACCAAGGAATTTGAAGAGAAAGGAAGTGTACACGAATTCATCAAAAAATGGATTCTCCGAGACTGTTTCCATTTGTTACAAAATGACTGGGACAGTGTTACAATAGATACTCTCAAGAATTCGTGGAAAAATCAACTACAGCTTCATCTTGCTGGTCCTGTACAAACGCAAACCGTCGCAGGACTACGTGCGTACTTACTTACGTGCGTACGTACTTGAAGTGATACGACGTATTCCCAGCTGCGGTGAAATGTCTCTCAAGGAAGTCGAGAATTGGATAGATAAAGACCAATATGAACCACCGTATAAAGTTTTTAATGATTCGCAATTGATTGAAATTGCCAAAGGTGGGATAGAAGAAAGTGACTCCGAAGAAGAATTACTGAATTCCAATAACAATAAGGATTCAGATGAAGAGTCACCGAACTTTCCTTCTCCATCGCTAGATGAAGTATTGCCGCCATCGATTTTGCAGATTCGCCGTTGGAGTCGTGGAAACAAAATAGTCACAGTCGAAGAAAATCGTAGTCTTGACAGTTTGATGGAGAAGATGGTGCAATTGAAAATAAATATTTTGTAAATTAATAATAATAGTTTTATTGCTTTTGAAAATGGATATACCCCTATAATATATGCAAATAGTAAAACAAGAAACAATGTTTTCATTCCGCTTCAGTGAATATTTTGAAGGTTAAATATTTTAAAAGACACCTTACCTATTTTAAAGGTTAGGTGTCTATATTTAATTTATTACACAATCATTTTTTTCAATAAAAATTGTACATATTCATGCGAGAATCCAATTTCCAAACGTAGTTCTAAAACTTTTACAGGCGGCGACTTAACCGGGACGGTTTCGCGACATGATAGGGGGAAACGTGGTGAAATAAGAGAGGATGTGAATTAAGCGAAGGTGAATTAAGAGGGGTTCGAGTGTATATTTCAAATTCACAATGAATACAATTCAAAAATACCTCTGTCGATCTATGTGTGTCTGTTGTATGTGGGTAATTCCGAAACGTTTGATTTTAACCGACGTTTGTATTTTAGTTAAGATATTAGTAGATAAATTCTAATCTGAAGATTGTTTCGTGTTCAGTTTAGCGATGAAGCGTTTTTCTTCAAGACTAATATAAATGCTAAGAATATGTGTATTGTTTCCAATGGCCCACTGTTTCCCAAGGAAAATAGTCACCCTATTTAAAAAATCGCTAACCGTTTTCGCCCTAAAAGCGTTGCATTAATGGATGCATACTTGTAATAAAAGCAGCGAAAAAAACTTACTAATTGCACCTTCGCCACTTTTCAAAGCAACCAGAAATAACCAAATCATCAATTAAGATCAAGTGTCAATTAAGATACGATACTTAAACCACTACCGTAATGTTGTCAAATCATATTTTTATGTAGTGTTTATCAATAATGAAAACGAATCAATTTTTTAATTTGAACTTATTTTATTCAGAACTTAACTAATCAGAAGTAAATAAACTGCCGATATCGCTTCAAGATAAACTAAAACTCATGTGTAGATATGAATGTACCTACTATGGTATTTTATGGTATTTATGTATATATTTCTAGACAGGAAAATCAGTTGATGTATTAACAACAAATACTTACACCCTTACTATCGCGAAAGCAATACGTCCAGTTTTCTTCTGCGATACCTTGAACATTTAAACATATCACTTCGTTTGAACTTTTTTTAATAAAGCAAAACAAAATATGAAGGGAAGTTAACCAATACGCCATTGACGAATACGCCTTCCACTTTTTTATATCTTAAAAAATTATATTCTGTCGATTTAAGTTCAAACAGTGCAAACACAGAGACAACTAAACAGTGCAAATGAGAGTACAAAAAGATGATTTTTGCATAGTCATTTTTCCAGGGACGACCAAGCTTGCATATTTAAGGAACTCTGAGTTCTTCTTGGTCACATGTTTTACACTCTCTTTTAAACACACACTTCGTCAGAACAACCTCGAGAAGAAAACGTGTATGTTATCTAACAGCAACCTCAACATGTTATTCAAAACTTAGGTACAAGACATTATTAGCTGACTATTTGTAATCAGTGTATATATAATATCTCAATGTAATGTACTATTAAATACGTCAGAAACAAAGAAAGTTGAACAATTTTGACATGTTTGCTCTTTTTTAGATTCATCTTAATCTTAGACAATGCACCAGCACATCCTTCGTCTACAGAGTTGAACGAAATCGATCCCCAATTTTTCGTCGTATACTTAGCACCTAATGTGACGTCACTTATTCAGCCGATGGATCAGGGCGTAATTTTGGCTTTAAAACGACGCTACAAGACCATGTTTTTAAATGAACTCTTAGCCAAGGAATTTGAAGAGAAAGGAAGTGTAGACGAATTCATCAAAAAATGGAATCTCCGAGACTGTTTCCATTTGTTACAAAATGCCTGGGACAGTGTTACAATAGATACTCTCAAGAATTCGTGGAAAAATCTACTACAGCTTCATCTTGCTGGTCCTGTACAAACGCAAACCGTCGCAGGACTACTTGAAGTGATACGACGTATTCCCGGCTGCGGTGAAATGTCTCTCAAGGAAGTCGAGAATTGGATAGATAAAGACCAATATGAACCGCCGTATAAAGTTTTTAATGATTCGCAATTGATTGAAATTTCCAAAGGGGGGAGAGAAGAAAGTGACTCCGAAGAAGAATTACTGAAATCCAATAACAATAAGGATTCAGATGAAGAGTCACCGAACTTTCCTCCTCCATCGCTAGATGAAGTAGTGCCGCCATCGATTTTGCAGATTCGCCGTTGGAGTCGTGGAAACAAAATAGTCACAGTCGAAGAAAATCGTAGCCTTGACAGTTTGATGGAGAAGATGGTGCAATTGAAAATAAATCTTTTGTAAATTAATAATAATAGTTTTATTGCTTTTGAGAATGGATATACCCCTATAATGTATGCAAATAATAAAACAAGAAACCAAAAAAAAATGTTTTCATTCCGCTTCAGTGAATATTTTGAAGGTTAAATTTTTTAAAAGACACCTTACCTATTTTAAAGGTTAGGTGTCTATATTTAATGTATTACACAATAATTTTTTTTCAATAAAAATTGTACATATTCATGCGAGAATCCAATTTCCAAACGTAGTTCTAAAACTAAAGGGAAGTTAACCAATACGCCATTGACGAATACGCCTTCCACTTTTTTATATCTTAAAAAATTATATTCTGTCGATTTAAGTTCAAACAGTGCAAACACAGAGACAACTAAACAGTGCAAATGACAGTACAAAAAGATGATTTTTGCATAGTCATTTTTCCAGGGACGACCAAGCTTGCATATTTAAGGAACTCTGAGTTCTTCTTGGTCACATGTTTTACACTCTCTTTTAAACACACACTTCGTCAGAACAACCTCGAGAAGAAAACGTGTATGTTATCTAACAGCAACCTCAACATGTTATTCAAAACTTAGGTACAAGACATTATTAGCTGACTATTTGTACTCCCATAATACTCACCCATAATCCCAAAATCCATAAACCTAATATTATTAAATTGTAAAATGCATTGTTGGTTGGAATACTTTTGAGATCAGGAGAGATCTTAGTTTGAAAATGATTCTGACTGAAAATGATCTTATGCTATGAATGACTGATGAAAGTTCAATCACTTTAGAAATCCGTAACCATTTTCAAGATATTGCGACGAATGTTAAATTATTTACGTCGTGAAAGGGGAGTAACGGCCACCATAATTTATCCGCCATTTTGATTTTAAATTTTTGACATCAGATCCCTAGTCACAGATTCCCAAAGTTTTTTCAGAGTTTACACTTTCGAAAATTTAAGGGGGGCATACCATTTTTTTTTTTAATAATAGGATTTATTTTCCAACACTGGGTACCGTAACGTTCAACTTATTATACAACTTCAACAAATTAAGCCAACAACAAAAAATTGTATCATGCTTTCAGCGTTATTGGTCGTATTCTACACGCTATTTTTTTTAAATAATCCGAAAGCAAAAGTTCGGTGGGTTCAGATCGGACAATCTTGGTGACCATGATTTTAAAAATGTCTGGTTATAACACGACCTTGAAAAACAGTAGTTAACAAGTCGTTAACTGCAGTAAATGAGCGGAAGTGCTCCATCCTGCATAAACAGTATGTTTACAATAACGCCCCCGTTTTGTAACTGTGACATTGCATTATAACTAATATAATTAATAACGGATTAGTCTTGGTTATGTTTTGATCTTCTTGAAGAACTTCTGCAATTTGAACATTACTAATCAAATTACGGCACATTGTCCCTAAAAAGTCCTCACGTCCCTAATAAAAAACCTTTTTGTTCAATGGACTAATGTGGCCTTTAAGACCAATATGACCCGTATGATTCATATAAAGTTGATGACTTTTATTAGCTGTATGACCCATAATAACTTATAACCTATGTCACATTGGTCATAATTATTGTATTATAAATAAGCATAGTAGTAAAAATGAGAGTATAAGTTCATAATTTCTCTTGGCCATACATACATACAATAATTTTAGTTACCCCCGTACTTCCTGGGGAGGGGTGAGAGGAAGAGTAGGATTTTTTTAGAGCTCCATTCACTGTGTCATTACTACAATTAATCTTAAAGTTTGTTTAACCCGACTCCCTCAACCTTCCACCATCTTAAACTAAAAACATTTACATTTGCAGTCTGTGTTGTGTTGTGCATGTGTATCATATTTAAAGTGCATATCTAGTATCGTTTGCAAATTACCTATAGATAAAAAAGTGTATTAACCCCGTATATCTTCCAACCCCTTAACCGATTAGGTTCCAAATCTCCAGTTCTTGTCACAGCAAATAAGAGATAGAAATCTTAACGCGTTCTCGAGTTATCGTGTACACAAAAGAGGTTAACAGACAGGCACACAAACTGACCGACAGACAAATAGATATTTTGTTTCGCTTAAACCCAAATTCTCGGCGTTTCAGAACATTTTAGGCCTATTTAACCAACAAAAAAATTAATAACATATTTTTCATGAAAGTTATACCTCTACGTGGATATGGAAGTCATTATTCTCGTCTATTGTCCCTAAAACTACACATAATAAATATTACTAAAACCAATCTTTTCAAAGTAAACTTTTGTAAGTATTGCCTTTATTTTATTCGTTTAATAATAACCGTTTGCTTCTATAATACTTTCAGTATTATACTTGTAACACTTTACTCTCAAGTAAATTACCGGCCAATTGAAAAGTCCCCGGTCTACCATAGTAAAACACATTTTTTTGGCAAAATTCGATTTTATTATTCAACATAGTTGCCTTCGAGGGCGATATAGCGATTATAGCGATCTTCCAACTTTTCGATACCATTTTTGTAGTATGATTTGTCTTTTGCTTCAAAATAGGCCTCAGTTTCGAATACGGTGGATGCGGAAGCAATTCGAAGCCCAATTCATGCAATTTTGCCATTGTTTTCATTGTTTTGTGACACGGTGCATTGTCTTGATGAAACAGGACTTTTTTCTTCTTCAAATGGGGCCGTTTTTTAACGATTTCATCCTTTAAACGATCCAATAACACTATATAATAATCGCTGTTGATGGTCTGGCCCTTTTGGAGGTAATCAATGAATATTATACCTTGCGTATCCCAGAATATTGATGCCATAACCTTGCCAGCTGACTGTTGCGTTTTTCCTCGCTTTGGATTCGGTTCATCGTGTGCAGTCCACTCAGCTGACTGTCGATTGGACTCCGGAGTGAAATGATGGAGCCATGTTTCATCCATTGTCACATATCGATGCAAAAATTCAGGTTTATTGCGCTTGAACAGCTTCAAACACTGCTCAGAATCATTAACACGTTGTTGCTTTTGATCGATTGTGAGCTCGCGCGGCACCCATTTTGCACACAGCTTTCTCATGTACAAATATTCGTGAATGATATGATGTACACGTTCAGATGATATCTTCACAATGTCTGTTATCTCGATCAACTTCACTTTACGGTCATTCAAAATTATTTTGTGAACTTTTTTGATGTTTTCGTCGGTGACAGCCTCTTTTGGGCGTCCACTGCGTTCGCCGTCTTCGGTGCTCATTTCACCACCTTTAAACTTAGCATACCAATCAATGATGGTTGATTTTCCTGGTGCAGACCCCGGAAACTCTTCATCAAGCCAAGATTTTGCTTCAACTGTATTTTTCCCTTCAAAAAGCAATATTTTATCAGCACCCGAAATTCTTTTTTTCCATATTTTTTTCAAATAACAAAAGTAGCTACACTCACAACGCAATATCTCACAAACTAATGGTCGGACTGCTGTCAAATTTTTACACGTATCGTTTGAAGGTTGGTACTAACTAAAAATCATATGGATTTAATACTAGCACCGCCATCTGTGTGTCAGACCGGGGACTTCATGTAGTTACTTGCTGTTATTAAACTCGCCCAATATAGTATGTCATTTTTTACCGTCAACTCCCACCATTAGAAGAATATGGGTATATAGAACCAAATGATAACTCATAATCAGTGGCGGTTGGTGGAATTTGAGGTTTTCATATTTCCATAATGGAACATGGGTGCACCACCAGAAGATGTTGGAAACGGATTGCAAAACTATTTGCGAAATATTTTTTTCATAATTACCAAGGGAATACAAAGTATTTTTGTATTTTGATCCTGAAATGTATATTCGAAAATATTCGTTTGAAGTTTTTTTGATATCATAGAATTCTACTTAGGTCTAGTAATCACTAGGGTTCGGAATTGTATGGCCTGGTCGGCACTATAATAAACAAAAATGTATTTTAATGCTGAAAACTATATGATGTCATTGTCAGAAATATTAGAAAAAGAGATTTTTTTTTCATAATAAACTGGCAAAGCGAGTCAAAATAGACTATTTTTTATTATCTAATTTAGAATTACTCTAAAATTGGACTGCTAGAGAATTTCTGCGGATTTATTTTCAGCGTCAATAAATCAATTTCGGCGATTAGACTCGTCTCCTGTCATATCTGTGACAGGCCTATTTTTCAGAATTGTGTGATATCAGAACAATAGTTCTTCAACATTAGCAAAATGAGTGCACACATACGAAAAATTAAGAATAACATAGTCGCATGCTTTAAGTCGTATGCTGCCACCGCTTTTGGCCAATACCTCCGGGTGAGATGATGGCCATCTGCTGTCATTGTGGTGTCGCAATGACCCACCACTGTAACCGAGGCACAATTCAAAATGGGAGACCGATATATATATATTCATTTCTTTCCGGTCCCATTCTGTGCAAAACGGAGTGTCTGAAGCAAATCAAATTATCGATAGCCGACATATAATTTTCAGTTCGAAATTCTATAGATACTTCTTTTATATGATAAAATTAAAATACTAAAGCAAAGAAAAATGGCTTAACTCTAGTTAACATCTTGTTAAGTAATGTTATAATCAGTGATAACTAGGGCCCGGAAATGTGTGCTGCAACGCACGGCTCAGCACTATAAAAGTCTATGATAATGAAAGTATAAACCGTATTTTTTAAGCGCCTTGTAAATTATATACGCGAGTATTTCTTGTCCCTGTATACGTACGCCACTAACCGATCCTGCCAAGGCGCCAGGATCCGCGTATGCGCAGTAGTACGCCATCCCAGTGTAGGAGGGCAGGATAGTCCAACTCAGTTTAACAAGCAAGAAGGCAAACATTCCGAACCCTAGTAATCACTCCCTAAAATATGTGAGTCCCAGGCTTCCTTAAGAAAATACTACAGTTTCAAATTCCACCAGCCGTCACTGCTCGTAATTAGAAAACATCAAGCGCTATATGAATTTATTATTAAAAATTACGAATCTAACGGTGTTTATCGACAAAAATGTGGATATTTTGCATCATCCGGGTTTATTCTTTTTCATTTTAGTCCGTAAATTAAAACGTTTCTCTGTTGGGAAACAGGAATGGAAACAAAGCTATCTTTGAATTTCCACATGGAGTAACACTCCGGTGTGTATTGTGCAATAATTGTGACAATGAGAAATGTTGGTAAAAGTTATATTTTACAGAGTGCAATCACGAATTCGAGATATAGAGGTACATATTAAAAACCACGTTTATATTAATCCACACATACAGTTACATAATGAAGGTATTCAATTAACGCTACCATTTTTTTTTGTTGCGTATATAATGACCTTTTTATGCTGAAAATTATACCATTGAAGCTAAATTTGGTTTCACTATGTTTATACAAAAAAGTAAAATCCTCATTGTAATTCTTTTTTTTTTTCAATATCTCTTAATTTGACGTTCAATTATGGTAATTGTAAACACATAATATATCATATTAAAATAAAAAACACACGTGTACATTATATACACATGCTCGTTATAACAAATCCACAGAAACTCACATACTACGTATAGTCCTTCTAATTTCAATTTAAAATGATAAATACGCCTGGGGAACAAAAAAAAAGCGGTGCAACTTTATGATTCCATGGGCGTGCATATATCTTTTATAAATTCGAAAATTGTGAAATAATTTTTTTCGTTCAAATCAATATAGGAGATTAAAATTAGCCTGCATACAAAACTCTTAATATTTGTAATATAATTTGCTGTAAATAATGCTCATTTAGCCAGACAATCTCAAATAATTGTCTGTGTTAATAAACCTAGCTGAAATACACGTCACTGGCGTCTTAAACAAGTAGAGTGCCTAACGACGTCGTAACATTTTTGTGGCACAGTGGACCGAAGAAATATTAGCAATGTATTAAATGCAAAGTAGTCTAATAATCTCGTTGACCGATGTTACCGCCAGTGGTTTACTCTGTGCCGCCAGCTGCCGTTGCCGCCTCTTCAAAATTTGCTTAAGTATAGTAATATACATAAAGTTGTTTGAATTTACAATTATTTTTTCCAGCAATTTTAAACGCTTTATTTTAATGCGAACTAATAAATTTATATCTATGTATTTTTTTTTAATATTTCCAAACTAGCTTTCTAAGAACGTCACGAACTAACAGTTTACTGAAGTATGAAGTATACTTGTATAGTGAGCTTAGCAATTTTAGAAAATATATCTGACAACCTTGCTTTTTTCTACCTATTTTCAATTTAGAATGGAAATAGAGTAAGTATTTTAATCGTATTGAAAAGGTATGTTTTCATCAAAAATGCAATCTTTTGATTTATCAAATATGTTGTAGGACATAGGCGTAAGCATCATAATATAATACATGTAATACAAGGAAGTAACTAATATTACATGAATTAATACTATATATAGAGTGCTCCACGGTGAGTGGCCTATTAAACGTTTTGGGAGAACTATAAATGATGTGGAGCTGAAAATTTGTATCTGGGGGTTATCGGGGATGCTCTACACATCAGCTTACTTTAAATTGAACGTACTACATTTTATGATTCCATTCGCTTCCTTTCGTTAACCCCCTTTCAATACATACTAGCATTCCCTATACCTAAAAGGTATCATTTTCATGTATTTCTTTTTTTTTCTTAAAATTGAAATATCTCGAAAACCGTTCATTTTAGATATATACCTACATATAGCTGTCAAAGTGGCTTTAAATTAATGAGCAGAACCCAAATAAAGTTAGTATTCACTTCACGGGTATCTCCGAAAGTGCCATAAAGTCGCCATGTGTTAAATGTGCAGATCATTCCCGAAAACGAAAAAACACTTAACGGATGTGTAGATGCACCATAACAAATTTCTCTTAATTTGATTTAGTGTCTTTCTTTAATACACTCTTCTTTTTGGAACTTCTCAAAAATTTTGGAAAACTTTTTAACTGGCTCATTTACTGCGTCGTTTATAGCTTGCAGCAGCGAATTTATGTACTTCTGTAATTCTTGTAATACAAACCTTTATAGTCACTATGAATAATTTCTAAATCTGTTTCAACAGACACTTCTTGAAATTTGGTTTGGCTCTCGTTAATAGCTGCAGCTTCGGCGTGATTGATAAAATAATAGCTTTTATTTGCTGGAAATATTCGGCATAATAAAAAGCGACTTTCAATCACGAATAAGAATGTTCCGCCGGATACAAAAAACACTCTTTTTGTACCCGCTATTTGTCGAAGTTGGGAAAACATTTTCTAATAGTTTCTTCTGCAAGATGTAAAAGCATGCATTTTGCGCGTAACATGCAAACCGCGTTCTGAAAGCAAACGATCTACTAACAGCATCGTGGAGGCATGATCGGTCATAAACTTCACCACCTGACTTGTTGACAGTTCAAATTATTCAAGGGTCTTCAACTCCACCCCCGTAATTGTGTTATCATTACACTCTGTTGCAATTTCTGCCTTTTACTAGCTAGTAACAGTAGGCGTGTATATTTTCGAGGGACCAGTATACGCACTATAACATTTAGAATATGTTTTTTACAGTCTCGTCAATAAATAATGTGTATTTTTCAATGCACTTGTAATCCACTTTGTTTTTCACTGGAAAAGGCTTGCAAAATATTTTCGAAATATTTTTTTCACAATTACCAAGTGAATACAAAAACTACGAAAACAAAAATCATGAAAAGAGTATATTTCGCAAATATTTAACAAGCCGTTTCCAAGATCTTCTGAGGAAGCAGACATTTTTTTACACATTTTTTCAACAAGTTTAATTTGAAGTTTTTTTGCTATTATAGCCTTATACTTAGGTCTAATAATCACCCCCTAAAATATGATGGTGGGTCTCACCCTGCTTATGAAAATGCGAGCATTACAAATTTCACCAGCCGCCACTGGTGGTGGTGCAAAAATGGTCGTTAAAATGTTAAAAAGAAAAAAATGTTGTCATTGTGCAGTTTTCTTTCTTTATATACGCCAAATTCTAATCTCAGATTGTCTACCATCAACTATGATAATATGTTACTTTTTGCAGATTAAATTTTCCTTTAGCCGATTACGAATAAAACGGGGTGGTCAATATAAAATAATCACCGTCTACTTATGCATAGGTTATATATCAGAGCACAGGTAAAGGTTTGTATAAATTTAATATTTTACAGACTAAAAAGGTTTTTAGAAAAATCTTTGGAGACGCAATTTTTATGGTCAACTGCGCTTCTTACGCTATATTTAGAAGTAGCAGTGGTGTCATCACTTTTTTATACATGACGTCATCGATCTTTTTTTCAAATAGAACACCCTATTCTTTTTTTTGATTTCTCCAATAACACAAAATTTGTTATTTGTTTATATTTCAAAAATGTATTGCACTTATGGTAAGGTCTGATTCGCTTGTGGATTAGAGACAAATGAAAACAACTCACAAAAAAAAATAATTTTAGACCACAAGTGTTTTTTTAATACCTATATATTACTTTTTCCACTTTTAGTTTCTCCGAGAACAGACAATTCAAAAATATATAACACGTGTGGTATAAAATTATTTTTTGTCATTTGATTTTCAGTTGTTCTAACTCACGAACGAATCACTATGGACCTTAAGTGTAAACCATTTTGCAATTAACTGTGACGAATCCACAAGTCAAAAAATATAAGCCGTTTTAATAAAAAAAATCAATGACACCATGTACAAAAAAGTGGTGACGTCACTGCTATTTCTGATTACAGCGTAAAATTTAAAATCATCGTCGTCGTCATATCCTAGGATTTTTCAAAATATTTTTAGTTTGGAAAATTTCTAGATTTAAAAATGTATGCAAACCTTTACTTCCTCTCTGTATGTATACACGGTGGAGACTTTAACTGGAATATATTCGCTAGCGGGGTGGTGAATGATTTTTCAAAAAATTCCCGAGACACGTCAACTTTTAAATGTATTTACCTACATTTTGCAAGTAATGTGAAAAATATAGCCCTTCAGGGGTGGCTGAAACCACCCTCGACATGATTTTTTTCAAATACAACCCTATGGCTTGTGACCCCTCATTGTAAAGCTGGTGGAAAGAGGAATCCAACGCACTGATCAAATTTTAATTTTTAATATGTTTGTAGGGTTGCATACAATTAAAACGTAGTTTTATAGTTTAATTTATTTTTAACGCAACAATTTCGTACTCAAAATGTGTGTTGTTTAGTTTTGGAATGTAAACCTTACTTTTCATATGTCCCCACAAAAAATTCCAAGCAATTTTTTGCCACAACTGATATTTGTAATTTTTTGGTAGTGTTTTTACACGGCCGCAAAGAGTAATTTAGTTTGTATGCTGTATTCAGAGTTTGAAATGAAGTGTTATTTCAAATTGGTGAAAATGTCTTATTTAACTGAATCACTAAAAATCGAAATTTTGATGATGATTGGATATGGTGATAGGGCGCGAACTCAATGCGAAGTTGTTCGTTTGTTTCGAGAAACGCATCCTGACTTGCCACCACTAAATCAAGGTACCATTAGTAAAATTGAGGCACAATATCGAGAGATGGGTCATGTCAGGAAAGTACCGAGTAAGAGGCAGGCTGTTGTTGATGACGACACGAAGTTGAATTTGTTGCTTGCTCTAGAAGAAAATCCAATCACTCCAGCCCGTCAACTGGCCCATGATAGTAATCTTAATCACAAAACAGTTTTAAAAATACTTAAATATGAGAAAAAACGCCTATATAAAATGCAAGCTGTTCAAGAGCTACTTGAAGATGATCCAGAACGACGAGTGGAATTTTGAGATTTATTGATGACTTGTATTGATCAAAACCAGTTATCTTTAGAGTGGATAGTTTTCTCTGACGAGGCTACTTTTACATTAAATGGGCACGTAAATCGCCAAAATTGTCGTTACTGGGCTGAAGAGAACCCCCATTGGATGAGGGAACTTCATACTCAGCGCCCACAGAAAACTAATATGGGGGCCGGAATAATACAAGATAGAATTGTAGGACCATTTTTCTTTGATGACACTCTTAATGGAGCAAGATACTTGCGTTTACTCCAGCACGAACTAATGCCAGTGCTATGTCATTTATTTCCAAACCCCATAAACCCTAACTTGACCGACGAGAGGTTATGGTTTCAGCAAGATGGGGCCCCACCACACTATGCTGCCATTGTTCGTCAGTATCTGGACAGAATTTTTCCCGGTAGGTGGATTTTGAGGCGAGGTAATATTGAGTGGCCAGCAAGATCTCCAGATCTTACACCACTGGATTTCTTTTTGTGGGGACATCTTAATAGTAGGGTTTACATTCATAAACCCAACAACATAGCAGATCTGCAGGAAAGGATAAGAGAGGAAATCGGAAAAATAACACCGCAAATGTTGCATAATGTAAGGGACGAAACCTACCACAGACTGGGATGCTGCCAACAAGTGAATGGTGCACATTTTGAACAATTGTTACGTTGAAAATAAATTTAATTTTTTAAATTGTTTTAATTGTATGCAACCCTACAAACATACTAAAAATTAAAATTTGATCAGTGCGTTGGATTCCTCTTTCCACCAGCTTTACAATGAGGGGTCACAAGCCATAAGGTTGCATTTGAAAAAAATCATGTCGAGGGTGGTTTCAGCCACCCCTGAAGGGCTATATTTTTCATATTACTTGCAAAATGTAGGTATATACTGTCACCGGAGAGTGTCTCTTCTCACGCGAGAACGACTTGACCCGAACGCTTCCGTCGACAAACGAGCGGCGCGCGCAGCTCCGTAGGGAACAAAAGGCAAAGCGCCACGCTGCTCGCTCTCTTTGCGCTCGTGACCGTCCCGGGTCAAGTCCTCTCCGCTGGTCTCCCTAGTGGGACCTGCCCAACACTGATGTGGTACGTTTGGGAGCCCGCATCAACAAAGTAAGTGGTTTAATTTCTTTCCCACGTCGTAGAGTTCCGCACCGGAACTCTCGATGTGGGAGAACTTCCCAAATTCGCCACTCAGGAGGCACAACGACGCTGCACACTATTTTACAACCGTGTAGCGTTCCCTCATGCGTCCCCACGTGGCAACGGACGCACATCAACCAAAACAACTAAGCGTCGGCGCGGACACCCCCCCCCAGCCGGGCTAACGCCGCACCGCGCACGACGATATGGCGCCCAACACGTGGAGCTCGACTTCCAACTGTAATGGACGACGGACCCACGCACAACAAACAATAAGGAGCAGCGTATCCACGTGGTCACCGCAATCTGGCTCAGCAACTAACACGTGGGGCTCGACTTCGAACTGTAATGGACGACGGACCCACGAACAAAAACCAGTAAGTAGCAGCGTAACCACGTGGTCACCGTAACCTGGCTCGGCAACCACACATACAGCCACGCTTTCAACTGTAATGGACGACGCGCCCACGTCGCCATCTGCCCTCCCGAGCCGTAACCACGTGGTCACCTCACCGCTTCACCGAGATCGCCGCACCACCTACGGATCTCTCAAGGGACCGGAATAAATTCACCTGGACAGCCACAGCACAGCAGTGGTCGAGGCCACAGTACAGCAGCCCTAGCGGTACCGCTCCGCCGAAGCCGACCGGACCCACACAGGGCCTGCCGCCTCTCAACCGACGCTTGCCGCCCAGGTATGGCGGCCGTGCTGTTCCAGCTGGACGACACCGTGAACCGGAGGACCACCGTATGCGGATCAGCGAAGTCCACCCTGAACAGAGTAACCAACAACGTCGACGACAACGCCCTCGATGTGGACGAGCAGCGCCCAACCACCCAGGCCCTCGAGCACCGACCGCTGTTCGAGGTTGTTCGCGCACGAACAACTTTAGGAACCTGGCTGCGTGAGGGACAAGCTCGCCTACTCCAAGTGGCTCAGGACGAGCCCCGCACCACGGAGAAGGAGCATCGAGAGGACGTCGTCGAGGACAACCGCCTCTGAAAGTAGGAGATCTCGCCAGCAGCGCACGCAGTCGAGCAACGAATCCTGGAGAAGGAAACCCTATGCAATAAGGTAACCTACAGCCAAGCAAGGGCACCAGAATCTACTGCAGGGCCCCCCTTTCGCTCCGAGACCCGCGAGACGCCGCCGCCGGAACGTCACCCAACCTGCTTCTGCTCGGACACAAGCTGCCGACCAGGAGGGTGGGCCGTCCCGTGCCTGTGCCAGCGTCCGCGCCCGGAACGGAGCCACGACGATGCTACCGGATCGCTCCCGCCTTGCCGCTCGTTCCAGTGATCAAACCTGGACCGATACTCCGGACCTTCATGCCCGGAGCCACGACGCCGACCGCTCCTGCCGCCGCACTTCTACCAGCCACGCCAGACCATTACGCCGACAGCTCCAACTGACCACGACCACACCAGGTAATACGACGCCAACAGCCACAGCGTCCGCACCAGGACCATACGCGCCCGGACCCACGACGTCGGTCGCTTCCGCCACGCCGCTCGCTTCAGCCCACGCGCTCGGACCGACCGTGCCCGGATCGACCACGCCCAGATCGTCATGGTTAAGATGACGCCGCCGCCGGACCGCTCCTGTTACGCCGACCGCTCAAGCGCCGGTACCTGGACCCACAAAAAAAAAAAACATCACACCAACGAGGCGCTCCGGCCACGCCGAGAGCTTCAGCCACCGAGCCTGACCATCCGCGCCCGGAGCAACCACGCCCGAACCCACGTCGTCACGCCCGGACCGACCCCGCCACCGGATCGCTCCAGCCTAAATCGCTCCTGGACCGCCGCGCCCGGATCCATTACGCCGTTCGCTCCAGCGACCGAGCCTGGATCGATCGCGCTTGGACCGCGACGCCGACTGCTCCAGCGTACGCGTTTGGATCGACCGCGCCCCAATCCGCCTGCGCCGAGGCCAGCCTCCGTTCCAGCCACACGCCGGACCACCGCGCTCCGCGCGACGAAATGGCCCCACACTCGCTCCAGGCCATAGCGCCTGGACCGACGCGCCGTGACCGGCTACATCGGCCGTTCCAACGAACCGCGCCCGGATCCACAACGTTAGGACCGACGCGCCCGGAACGACGATACCACCGCATCCGGCCGACGCACCCTACGAAGGAGCTGCGCCAACCAACTACGTCAGGATCCGACCTGCGCGCCCAGATCAACCGCGCCTCCGGATCCAGGACCAGATCAGGACCCGGCCAGACGCCCGGATCCAGCCACCACCACGACAGAAGGGAACGCCGCCGCCCAGGCGCCGTCCACTCCTATCAGCGCCGGACAACCCCGAGGACACGTCCAGGACCGCCGACGGACCACCCGTGGCCGCTCCTGACGAATTACGGAGCCCTGTCCACCAGACATGACCACCTGATGCCGACGCCGACACCGCCCGCTTGCCGCACGAGCCGCAGCCCACGGAGGCCGGACGTCGCCGACCACCATCAAGAATACCAGCCGTTAGCCACGGACACGGACACCCGACGCCCACGTCGCCGCCTGCCCCTCCGAGCCGCAGCCGACGACGACTCGGACGTCGCGAGCCACCACGCCGACCAGAGCCAGCCACCGAGGAGCTTCCCAGGTCCAGCGTAGAAGACGTCCCTCTATTGTTATTTCTTTCCCAACTGCATTCTCTTTTTCAGGCAATTGTTATTTTTGTATTTTTGCATATATCTTGTATTTTGAAAAAAAAAACAATTTTGGAGGAAGTAGCAATAAAAAGGGACTTCCCAAACCTACCCCAGTCAGTGTCTCCAAGCGGAGAAGTGTCACCGGAGAGTGTCTCTTCTCACGCGAGAACGACTTGACCCGAACGCTTCCGTCGACAAACGAGCGGCGCGCGCAGCTCCGTAGGGAACAAAAGGCAAGCGCCGCGCTGCTCGCTCTCTTTGCGCTCGTGACCGTCCCGGGTCAAGTCCTCTCCGCTGGTCTCCCTAGTGGGACCTGCCCAACACTGATGTGGTACGTTTGGGAGCCCGCATCAACAAAGTAAGTGGTTTAATTTCTTTCCCACGTCGTAGAGTTCCGCACCGGAACTCTCGATGTGGGAGAACTTCCCAAATTCGCCACTCAGGAGGCACAACGACGCTGCACACTATTTTACAACCGTGTAGCGTTCCCTCATGCGTCCCCACGTGGCAACGGACGCACATCAACCAAAACAACTAAGCGTCGGCGCGGACACCCCCCCAGCCGGGCTAACGCCGCACCGCGCACGACGATAATACATTTAAAGTTGACGTGTCTCGGGAATTTTTTTAAAATTCATTCACCACCCCGCTAGCGAATATATTCCAGTTAAAGTCTCCACCGTGTATATGTATAATTTACGTGAATTACTTATAATTCTTATCTTAATCAGCTAATCTAAATCTTATTATAATCAGCAATGCCTCGGTTACAACAAAACATGGCGTCAAGATGATAAGATACATATTTTTATCACAATAAATATCTCCATATGCCTCAGCAACACTTAGTAAGTATTTGAGTCATTGACTTTTAAGTTTAGTTTTTCCATGAATCCTGAAATGCAATAAGAGTTTCTTATTACCATTATTTTATTTTAAATTGCTTCTCAGTTATCCTAAACTCGTTATAAACCAATATAATTCAGTTATTTTTATTACTAGGGGATGCACCATCAGCTGTATCAATAGAATATGGAAGTATGAAAAAATACATTAAAATATCTTATTTCATCTTCACGTTTAAATATGTTTAAATTAGAAGGCATTATAAAACGAAACTCGTAAAAATGCTTTAATTTCTTAGTGCTTTAGTGCTTTAGTAATGTAAGCATTACTTACTTTTGAAGTCGTATTTTAATTAAAAATACCATGTAAGAAATTACTGCTTCTCTCTTTAATATTTTATGTCCACAAAATTAGGAGGATGTTTTGCTAAATTGGTACATCAAACATCATGGGTATACGAATACCTACATACATCAAGGCAAGGTGATATTTTAAATCTTTTTTAAATGCTCTAGTTTTAAAAGAACCGTGTGTAATTACTATTTTTAATTTAAAGTATTTATCGTGATGGACATTAAATCTCGTATTTAAAGTCAGAAGCTTGTTTCGTTAGCCCTCAACGCTGATATTTTAATAACTATCCGTTACAGAAAATAATAATGCATATAAAGTTAGCAAAACACTTTTTTTAATAGTTTTAGATAATGATATCGAGTATAGGGTGATAATTTGCCGTTTTTATTGTCGCTAATTAGTTGTGCTAATGGCGATTTTGTCGTTTCGATTTAAAAAAAAATAAACGATGTGTTTCACTAGCTTTATATGAAGTTAGCCAAACACATTTTCAAGAATTGTCCGTTTCCAACAATTTGCCCCTTTGGAAATAAAAAAATTACCGCTTGGACTCTCTTGCATTTTTGCCCCTTTTAAATAAAATAATAATTTTCGCTTGGAACCTTTTGCATTTTGCCCTTTGAAAGCTTGCATTGGATATCGTACTTAGCTGTCATTTTTCCCCTTAACTGGTGTACATTTTACCCCGTATCCAATAAATAAACTTTGAATTTTGCGTCTATTGTATTTTGCAAGAGGTCTAAATTTTGTAGTTCCACCACTGAATAGATCTGACATAGGATGAAAATATCCCCTGTTTGGATGTATTGCATTCAATCATTACTTTCTTAAAAATTAAAATTTTTCATCGTTATTAAATTTTTGAATCCAAGGTTTGTTGAGACCCTCAATGTGTAGGGGCCCCGGGGCTCCCGCCCCGGTTGCCCCGCCGTGGAAACTGAACGTCGATTTTGTCGTTAATTAGTTGTGTTAACGAGAAAATGTAATTTTTATTTTTTTTTTTAAACTAGGTGCTTCCCTAACTTTATATAAAGATAGCGAAACACATTAGTAAAAATTGTTTGTTTTTAAAACGTCATTCGTGAAATTTGTTAGTTAATTTTGTCGCTAATTAGTGTGTAAACACTCATACTGTAATAGTTTATTTATAAACAAAAATTTAAAAAATCCTAGCTCAATATAAAATCCGCTAAGTTTCATCCAATAATTCAGGAATTAATTAAGAAAAAATGTTCAACGACGGCGGCAAAATCAAAAACGTCACAACTAATTGTAATCGACCGAACAACAAATTCCTGGACTAAAATTCAGCCATGTAAATCTTGTTTACCAAAGTTGCATCGATGTTTCGCTAAGTTTTATAAAATCATTCACTAGTTCATTAATAAAAAATGTTCAACGACCGCGACAAAATCTAAAACGTCACAACTAATTGTAATCGACCGAACGACAAACTTCTGGACCCCAATCTACAAGACTTGGCCGTTGTCTTCCCATTTATTTCGATGTTTCGATAAGTTTCATCAAATCATTCACTAATTAATTAATAAAATATGTTCAACGACCGCGATAAAATCAAAAACGTCACAACTAATTGCAATCGACCGAACGGAAAATTCCTGGACTAAAAACCAGCCATGTAAATCATTTTTACCAAAGTTTCATCGAGGTTTCACTGAGTTTTTGAAATTAAAAAATTGTAAATTGTACTCAACTTTCTCCAAAACATGATCTCGCAATTTCGAAGTGGGTAAAAAGCGCGGAATCGCTTTTCTACTTAGATTAATCATGAGTTGACAATTAACATATTGATTCATAAAAATGTTTTTTAGAAAGGTTTACAAATCGTTCTTCTCCTTATTTTTTGATTCATTGAAAAAAAAATTGACGAAGAAAAGCATTTTTGAGGTTAACTTGTCTATGGCTTCCTCTTAAGCCTCTAACAGCGACAAAATCAACTAACAAATTCCACGTACGACGTTTTAAAAACGAACAATTTTTACTAATGCGTTTCGCTATCTTTATATAAAGTTAGCGAAGCACTTAGTTTTAAAAAAAATCAAAATTACATTTTCTCATTAACACAACTAATTAATGACAAAATCAACGTACAATTTCCATGTATAAATTGTTGGAAATGGACAATTTTTGAAAATGTGTTTCGCTAACTTCATACAATGTTAGCGAAACACATCGTTTTTTTTTTAAAAATCGAAACGACAAAATCGGCATTAGAATAACTAATTAGCGACAAAAAACGGCAAATTATCAGCCTATACTCGATATCATTATCTAAAAGTGTTTCGCTAACTTTATATGCATAAAATAATAAGGTTATGATGACATCCACTAGTGACTAATACAATAATTAGATCCCAACGTTCTCTTTTCTTAATAAACTACTCCAAAAAATTTAAGGCACAAAAAGTGTTAAGAGGTGTTAACCTTTTTTGTGTACACGATAACTCAAGAACGCGTTAATCAACTCCAAATTTGAAATAGTTAGATAACTGTTCCATAATAACGAGGTTTTGACCTGGTTAGACTTGGATGGAGACATTCTCTGCATGCCGAATTCTTGGCAGAAATCCCACCTTCAACATCTCTGAAAAAAATATTGTCGACAGGAAAAACGTCATCGTTAGGAAGCGCTACCTTACCGATCTTTAACTACATGAAGTCAAGAGAGAAGTTGGCCATATACTATATCAACAAGAGTAGTTCCGAAATCAACAGGAAGTGCGTGCAGAAGAACGGAAGGATTAGTGGTATACACCTAGCTAGAAACCAGCATGAAAAACTACGATAACGATTTCTATAGCTTGTGGCCCTATTTCTATGAGCTCATGAATCCAGTAAATATACCCATAAGACCTAAACCCTGGAATGTCAACAAACCACATGACATAATATCCAGTGCCAATATATATCCAATAATATTCAACAATGTTCTACAAAAATATTTAGATGGCACCAACGACCTACAAAAGACACATTTGGGTTTGAATTGTGCATCAGCACTCATCCTTGAATTGAATGAACAGCAAGTATGTATGCCGAACCTCAACTGAAGGAACAAGGTCGGTGATGCCCCAATGTGGAGGAAGAGGCTTGAGAAGAACATCGACGAGTACAGAGCTGACGCTAATGTCCTAAATGAGTTTCTAGCAGGAAACAACTCTCGAAAGATCATGGCTAAAACACAAGCCTTTGCTAGGAAGACGCAGATCTTAATAATGCAGACCATCGACAACAGCAGTTGAACTTCAAAGATCTGCTATGACAAAGGCGAAAGCGAAAGGTGCAGAGTACGAAGGTACAACAAATGACAAAAAAACAACAGAATATTGCGTTCAAGAACAACCAAAAGCAATTTATGAGAAGCAGGAGAGACAGGATGAAGACCAACTTGCATTGCGATTCACAACGTACTGGAATTCTATATGGAGTGACGCAGACGCATATAATGAGAACGCCCTATGGATTGAGGACATTGAATCACATAACGAAGATCTCAATCAAATGACTATCGGAAGTATTACAAGGATCTGTGCGAGAAAAGGGTGTCTATGATTATTATTTGTCAAGGCGCCCTGGAAGCGACTTAAGATTATTTCCGTAACGCATTTGCTTTACAGTCCAGAGACAACCCAGAAAACTCAAAACAGTAGCAAACGGGGTAGGGGGTTTTATTCATAATAGGTAAATATGTCTAAAATATGTCAAATGCAATTAAAACAAATTAGTAATTATTAAGTGGACAGAGCTCTAAAAACATTATTACTCTCTTTCACCATCCTCCCTCCCAGAGATACAACGGTAACTAAAATTAAATGTAAGAGTATTAATTTTAACTAAATTATTATTAGTAGTAAATAATTATATTAATTAAATATAAGAATATTAAAAAATTGCGAAACGTCTGTATACATACATATGTATGGCAAGCCAAAACATTAATTAATTTTCATGTGGCTGATGGTGTTATTTGTTGTCCCATGGGTAGGAGGGGAGAATGCAAAGGGGTTATATTTTAACGTGAACTAAGGAAGATATGCATGTGACGTATCGTTTTATATCTTGCTCATTCTCAAGTCAAAAAGGCAGTTTGGTTCACACCAAGAAGGTCAGGGAAGATGAATAAACACAAAGTGACTTGATCCAACAGGATAAGAAGTAGTTACGGAGGGGAAGGAGGAAAAATAGGTGGAGGTAAGAATATTATATGGAGAAAGAATATTATATGGAAATTATATACACAGTTTTTATTACAAGATATAACAACAATCCAACAAGCAATATTGTAGGTGTTAATTTGCATTAATATACCACTGTGCATTTTTTTTATTTGTACTCTTTCTTACTTTCACATCCACATGGTATATCTTAATAACCTAATATCAAACTTTTAAGAATATAATAATGTTTTAGCGAGTCTCTCTATTCAGTGTAGAAAAATTGGATGTGGAAATAGTGATTCCTTAGGCAGTGTTTTTTTTTTGATGAGATATTCGACTGAATGGAAATCTTAAAAAGTCATTAAATCATCGACCATCTCAGCAACCAATGATTGCACAGTGAATTTGAGGACAGTTTTATAACTTGAATAACCGCCCTACAAGACCCATTCCTGGTTTATGGAGAAAACGCTATTTTCACTCAACATTAATTTGAAAAAAAGTACAAAAAATTTTTTTTGTTTTTGTGTTTTTTTTAGTAAACATATCGCTAATTTAAAAATATCAAGGGGAAGATGTCCCTATACGTCCGAATATTATCCCGGTAAAAGTAGACATTTTTGAAGATCGTAACGTTACACGGATTGCATGCTCTTCATGTAGACTTAGGGTTTTATGTTTTACTATTTATAATTAAAAATACGTACTTTTCCATGAATTATTCCTTATATAAACAATATCTGTTCACTGTGCGAGTCTGTCTCTAGTGGGTACCTATACAATGTACAACAAAGTGTCGCTGCGCCTCAAACTATTTGTTTTTGTTTGTATACGGGTGTTATTAATACTGAATATTTGGTATTTAGAATCGTTGTTTCACAAAACATACTAAAGTATAACATATGAAGTTGTTTGCATTCTTTTTAGCCAATATTAAAAATAAAATACTGACGAATATGCAAGATGTTTTTTTAGTCCTGTACGTTGACTAACTAATTTAAAATGGAATACCCTACGTATTATTATAAATTTGAAATAGCAGAGTTATTTTGATGTTATTTAAAACAAAATTAAAACGGACTGAAATAACCGTTATAACGTTTTCTGATAGTAGGCTCCCATTTCATTTTTGACATGAACTGGGAATGGGAAATGAAGAATATAATGTGCTACACTTTTTGCAAGTAAAATAATGTGGAAAATATTTGTAAATTTAGTATGTTACATTTTGTCAAGAACTCGTTAAGTTCTAATGGAACATCCAGTATTTTTTCAGTCCAAGTAATCTAAATTTCGCTCTCACATCCATACAAGTATTTAATGTTGTAGATATTTTTGATATTCTTCTATTTTTAAGGATTTTTCTTAAAGTTAGGTACTATCAATCCGACCATGAATATAAACAGCAAACTTTAAAAATGCAATTATTGCAGTAGGTATGTAAGTATAACAGATTATGGTCGAAATATTGTTCGATTCTCAGTAGTAAAAAAAGCATTGAATTAAGTAATTGCTATTTAATTTTATAAAGTTTACTTTATACATTCATGGCGAATTTGATACTAACTTTTAAAAAAAATCTTGAAAACCGAAAAAAAACGAAAATATCTCCGAAATTTATAACTTATCTGTGACAAAAAGTAAACTTCGACTGAGTAATAAGGATATTCCATTCAATTTGGAAATTGAGCTGATTTTTATTTTAAGTCGACAAACTGTATCAGAATAAATTAAACACTTGGGAGAGTGTTAAGAGAATTTATTTTAATTGCAGAGAGTGGAACACCGTATTTTCTTATTAAAAATTAAATGGGGGGGGAGAATTTTTTCGAAACTACTGAATATTTTCCAAAACCTGAACGCCTTCCTTCATAAGCCATAAAACTGTAATTTAACTGACCTCGTATATCTTACGATTCAGAAGTTGTCAATGCAGTCTCTCCGAAAAAGTGGACACGCTACAGGGTGTCCACATTTATAAATCAATACCACCAATACACAAATGCTTAATATACAATAATGTATATTTATTGACACTGTAATAACACAGCCACAGAAAAAAAAAGTTTCTGACCTGGAGGTCTCACTATGTGTACTATATGTTTTTGGGGTCGCTGAATCCGACTCCTCAGTTTCATCCCAGCACGTCTGGGTTCGGCCATAACCTCAAAAAACACCCTCAAATTTGCTATATCCGTTAAAACCACAAACCCTATAATACAATAACCAACTGACCCCACAACATAATAACTCCATAACCCTAATAGCACATAACCACATAACCCCATAACCCCATGATCATATAACCCCATAACCCTAAAACCCGGTAAAAAAAAGTTTCTGACGTGGGGCCTCACTATATGTACTGTATATTTTTGGGGTCCCGGAATCTACATCCGGGGTCAGTTTTGTCCCAGCACGTTAGAATTCGGCCATAACTTCAAAAAACACTCTGAAATTCACCATATCCGTAAAACCACAAACCCTATGGCACTTAATCCTCATGATACTATATACTATAGATACTAAACAATAACCCAATAACCCCACAGCCACATAACCACATAGCCACATAATTACATAACCCTATGACTCGATGCTGTAATCATGTAACGCAATCTCTCACAATGAAACTGATTTAACAGTTCTCAAGCAAATATATACCATAAAAAAATCTATAAATAAATTAATGAATCTGGGAATGCCAGAACTCCGACTGTATATGGGGCATTTCACGCCAACTAGGTGAGGTAAAAAAAATTTCTGTTTGAAACATATCACAATCGATAGTACTTGTTAAAAAACTAACTTCCCTAAAATTTTAGATTTTTTTGAGCCACAAGGAGAGTGATGGTGAGAAATACAAATTTTCGTTTCGAATCTAAAATTTCAATCTTACTAGATAAAAAAAATTAAAAAAATATTGTTGCAATGGTTTTCGATGTGTTTTTTTGCGTAGAATACGATACAAATATTTTCAAAATTATTGGTAGTTTTCACCCTTATTTTGAGGATTGAAAGTTTAAAATCGATATTTCGAAAAGTATGACATGTTTGTTCAATTTTTTTCTTAATTTCTTTCTTTTTTTTTTTTTGTACTTTCGATTAATTTTTAATTTATAATGGGCGTCGACCAGGAACTGGCCCAAAAAACGGCCCAAAAGGTGAAAAAACGTATTTTTAGCGTATTTTCTCATCCTGTGAGATAGTAAATGGCAAGTGAATAATATATTCCAAGGTTTTTGGGGTCGCTGATTACGATTCTAACGTAGAAAATTTCCCATTGAATACGATGGTATTTTTTAAATTTCAAAATTTAGCCATTTTTTAAAAGTTGAACACCATACTGGATCCGCCATTTTGTTTTTTGAAAATCTGACGTTAGATTCGTAATCAGCGACCCCAAAAACCTTGGAATATATTATTCACTTGCCATTTACTTTCTCCCAGGACGAGAAAATACGCTAAAACCACGTTTTTTCACATTTGGGCCATTTTTTGGGCCAGTTTCTGGTCGACGCCCATTATGAATTAAAATTTAATCGAAAGTACAAAAAAAAGAGAAAGAAATTAAAAAAAAAATGAAAAAACGTGTCATACTTTTCGAAATATCGATTTTAAACTTTCAATCCTCAAAATAAGGGTGAAAACTACCCCCCAATAATTTTGAAAATATTTGTATCGTATTCTACGCAAAAAAAAACACATCGAAAACCATTGCAACCTTCTTTTTAATATTTTTCATTTTCTTACCGAGAAAGATGGAAATTTTAGAGTCGAAACGAAAATTTGTATTTTCTCACCCTCACCATCCCTCTCCTTGTGGCTAAAAAATCAAAAATTTTAGGGAAGTTAGTTTTTTAGCAAGTACTATCGATTGTGATATGTTTCAAACAGAAATTTTTTTGACCTCACTTAGTTGGCGTGAAATGCCCCATATGTACAGTTGGCGCCATCCAAATGTGAACGGTTTTTAGTAGTCATGAAAATTATGCCTGAATTGTATCGTAGTAAATTGGACTTTGTTCAGTAACGTATCACAAAGGTAGATAATTTAGTATATATAATGGCAGACATATTATTTTGATCATTTTATATTAGAATAATGCCATGAGTAGAAGAATTACATGAGTAGTATTATAATAACTATATCATAACTAATAATAATATATAAAGGTTAACTCTAATATTACTCGCATACGACTAGTATAATTTTAAAAAATATTAACAAGGTAAAAATGAAGGAAACGATTTTCTATTCTTTAAAACATTAACAAAATAAAAAGTTTATCTAATACTAAAGTGGATTTATTTATTAATATTTTATTGCACAGCCATTTGACGATACAATATTCTCTAATCTTCTTGGCATGGAAGCGATTAACGTTCTCATATCATATGAGTCCACCAGCTCTTCCCAAGCATTTTCAATACTTTCCCAGAGTTGGTCGCGGTTTGTCGGCCTAAAGTCTCTTTTATATATATTTTTTATTACGAAACCCCACAAGTTTTAAATGGGGTTCAAATCTGGACTTTTTGCCGGCCAAGGCAAAACATTGATGTTGTGGTTATTTATCCATTCTTTTACTAGTCGTCCAGTATGAATTGGAGAATTATATCCTGTAACGAAAGTGTAGTTATTATATTTTAAAGTATACCTACTAAGTAAAATTTCTCACATGCTGAAATACAAAATTTTCAGGAAAAACTTGTCTCACTGATGGTAGCATCACGTTCTCCAAAATATTTGTATAGTGTGCTGATGTTAATCGGTCATTAATTTGCCAGCACACTCCAGGATCGTGAACGCTTATCCACGCCCAAACATTGACCGAAAAGCGGCCACTATTGGTAGTACTCAAGGTGTAATTCTCTTCAAATCTTGTATTCCTGGATCGATAAACATGTAGTCTTTCATTTTTGGAAGATTGGAACGTCTTCTCGTCGGAAAACATGACATTGTTCCAAAATTCATTTCCTTGTAAAAATTCATTTGCAAACTGGACTCGCCTCTGTTTATGCTCTTCGGTTAGAAACATTTTGTGAGCAGCAACGCAATTCTTAAAACCGCATTGTTTTAGACGCCTTTGTGTTGTTCTGAGAGACCCTGGAAATAATGTTTCTTCTCGAGCCTTCACAGCGGTTTCGAATGGATTATGATTGATAAATTCGACCAGAGCATTATCTTCATTCTCAGTGGAGACCTTTCCTATACCTTGTCTGATAGTCCTTTGTAGTCGCTGTTCTCCTTGCCAGCGTTTTTTAATGTAAAATATGCAACATTTACTAACATTTAATTCAGCAGCCACTTCAGTCAACGACCAGTTTTCTTCTAATTTAGCTATAGCCCTTGCTCTTTGCGCTTCACTTAAATGCCTTGGCATGTTTAAAGTTACGATGTATGACATTATTGTCAATTATTAATATTTTGATATTTCATTACTGTCGACACAGAACGGAGATTATATATTTGACACATGTCATTGCATTTACGGCGACTATGATATAAAGTTTAAATTACACCATACAATTTTGCCGTTCACATTTGGATGGCGCCAACTGTACATGTACATGCCGTAATCCAACGTACAACCATTGAGTTATTGTTTTATAGGATTATGAGGTTTCGGAGCCATAGTTTGTGGTTTTAACGGATATAGCAAATTTGAGGGTGGTTTTGAGGTTATGGCCGAACCCAGACGTGCTTGGATGAAACTGACCCCGAATTCGGATTCTGCGACCCCAAAAACATGTAGTACACATAGTCAAACCCCCACGTAAAAAACTTTTTTATCGGGTATTAGGGTTATGGGGTTATGTGGTTATGGAGTTATTAGGTTGTGGGATCATTTGGTTATTGTATTATAGGATTATGAGGTTTCGGAGCCATAGGGTTTGTGGTTTTAACGGATATAGCAAATTTGAGGGTTTTTTTGAGGTTACGGCCGAACCCAGACGTGCTGGGATGAAACTTGACCACGGATTCGGATTCAGCGACCTCTAAAACATATAGTATACTTAGTGAGACCCCCAGGTCAGAAACTTTTTTTGTATGTGGCTATGTAATCGACCATAAATAAATACAAGTTTAACGCGACTATAATATTTCAGACACCCTACCCTACATGGCACAAAGTAGTCGCTATTTCCTTTACGGTTTTGCTCGAAATACAGGATTTAATCAGACATTTTATTCGCCACAAATTGTTCATATATCTTCAAATGTCGACGAACTATACATTCCACAGCTGACGTAGCTCCCCCCATTATACGACCTAAATTCTTTTAATTCATCTTTATGTGTCCCCTGCGGGGAATAGGCGGAATATTACGCCACAGGATCTGAATATAGAGATATTCTACAGTACAACAAATTCCAAAGCATTCTCGTAAATAAGGAATTTAAATATTTGTATTATGATTTTTGAATTATATGATGAATAAACAAAAATATCGTTATGGTAACGGATATTTTAACCACTTTCAATTTTACTTATCATTGGAGTACTTATACTTGGACTACTTATACATATATTTTATATATTTTTTATAATTAGTTTTGATGTAATTTGTATATAATAACAATTTATAGTCCAATTAATAAGCAGGAAGATGTGGAAAAGTTGATAAGCAGCTCCAATTTCAAAAATTGTTTGTACGTGTTCTTTTGACCCTCAGGAACATTCATCACCACTAACATCTGCCTTGCTATGAAAAATGAAAAAATTATGGTAGTTTTCCCACCCCCAAAGCTTCCCCAATAGTAAAAGTGATAAAACATTATAAAAATTCAAAATTTCGCCTCGGAAATCGTCTCTCGGAGGTTTTCGGGGTCGCTGATTACGAATCCAAGGTCAAAAATCGAGTGAGGGTGGTTGCACCCCATTAAAACCACCCCAAAATTTAAAATCAAAATTTCATCTCGGAAATCGTCTCTCGGGGGTTTTCGGGGTCACTGATTACGAATCCAAGATGAAAAATCGACTGAGGGTGGTTGCATCCCATTAAAACCACCCCAAATTTTTAAATTCAAAATTTCGCCTCAGAAATCATCTCTCAGGGGTTTTCGGGGTCGCTGATTATGAATCCGAGATGAAAAAATCGACTGAGGGTGGTTGCACCTCCATTAAAACCACCCCAAATTTTAAATTCAAAATTTCGCCTCGGAAATCGTCTCTCGGAGGTTTTCGGGGTCGCTGATTACGAATCCGAGATGAAAAATCGAGTGAGAGTGGTTACACCCCATTGAAACCACCCCAAATTTTTAAATTTAAAATTTCACCTCGGAAATCGTCTCTCGGGGGTTTTCGGGGTCGCTTATTACGAATCCGAGGTCTAATTACAACAATTCAAACTCTCAATATGAAATGCTCGCGAATTTTGGTTTTAATGTAGTTAAATTTTTGAAAAAATAAATTACGAGTGTAATAAAATCGTTTTTCAAAAGGCATACTATAATACCGCGGGAAAGTATAAAATTAGTTGCAAGTATGCATATAGCTGCCCTTTCATTAGCAAGAACTACGTTACCGACTGCAGAGGACGGTAAACAGATGAAGAGGGAATTTTGAAACATAAATATTGATTTTTGCACGGCGAAAACCTCATACTTAAAAGTAAAATCCTACAGCTTACAAACAAATCAGCTATCGAAAACTTGAAAGTGGAATTATGTTGCTCCATTGCACTAGACGTTTAAATTTTTGTAATTGAACTTAAGATTCTTGACCAGCGACCACGAAAACCCCCGAGAGACGATTTCCGAGGCGAAATTTTGAATTTAAAAAATTTGGGGTGGAAAACTACCATATTTTTTTCATTTTTCATAGCAAGGCAGATGTTAGTGGTGATGAATGTTCCTGAGGGTCTAAAGAACATGTACAAACAAAAATTTTTGAAATCGGACCTACTTATCAACTTTTCCAGCTATTACAGTATTTTCCGGCTTATTTACTGGACTATTACATATAAAAAGCACATATCAAAGATACTCGTATTTATAATAATACGTACATAAAATTGGTAAGATTTCTTTATAACATGTGGGCATTTTGAGGTCATCATATTCTTTCACTTAACACATTACCTAACTCTTTCCCATTTTGGACAGTTCGCATTTTCGAATGTACTGTACATATTAGTATCCTCAAAAGCTTATTTATAATCATGTGTAACTTTACAGCATAGCCATTAGGGGGGGGGCTTTCTTTTTTTGGTAATTACTGTGCAGTGATGGCCTGAAATTTGACCTGGTCTCGTATAGTATTGTCCAAAACAATTTAATAAAATTACTGCTCCACTTTCGTAATAAGGCATGGGACCCACACCATAATTTAGGGATGGTTACTAGACCTAAGTAGAAGGCTATAATGGCAAAAAATCTTCAGGGGAAACTTGCGAAATTTTTGTCCAAAAATAGCTTGTTATTTTCTCGAACTTTAGAGATCTGTAAAAGTTATGGTAATTTGAATTTTTATTTCATCCCAACATTTCGTCTTTATATTGTATCTTTAAGCAAAATGAGAATTTTGCAAAATTCACAAATGTAAAAAGACTGTATTTACTCGGTGATTATGAAAAAAACTGTTTCGCAAATATTTTGTAAGCCATTTCAAAGATCCTTCCGGAGGCAGCCATTTTTGGAAAAAAAAATTGCAACTTTCACCTGATTTTTTTTGTCATTACAGCCGTCTACTTAGGTGTCGTAACCACCCCCTAAAATATGATGTAGGTCCCATGCCTCCTTCAAATTCCACCGGCTGGCACTGTAACTGTGTTTTTTGTTTGGAGGAGCATTTCTAGGAGGGAATTTTTACCATTGCTACTTTCTAATAACTACATTCATTTACATGTTGGAGCACCTGTAGTCGACCCAAATTAAACGAAAGAATGAGGAATAGGAGAAATATTTTATATATTGTTGATACTCAGTATAAATATTCGCAATAGGGCGAGAGTAGGTATCTTACATATTTTTAAGTATCATAGTTATTTTCAAAGTAACTAAAATATTTTTTGTCAAAAAATAAGATACAGTATCATACTACCACCTATATTAAATATAGGTGGGATAGCGGGTAGGAACTCCGATATTTTGTAGTTCATTTGTAAAGTTTTCCTTGCATACCTAAAATTATTTGGAAATCAGCAGGAAAAATTATATTATGATATGTTAAGGGGGTTATACTACCCAGCAAAATTTTTTCCCATTTTTTTTATTTTTTTTTCTGATGTATAAACTATCTAAGAATGAATTTTGAATATATTTCTAGGGGTATGCTTTAAAAAAAATGTTACAGCTTATTTTCCGAATACGTCTCAGCGGTCCAGAACATTTGAAAAAGCCGCTCTGTTGTATTATTACAGTTCTTTGGTAGTTTTCGTCGGTACCAAGAAGACTAGAACTAAGGAGACCGAACTGCGGCTTTTCGCTGTATAACGCGACGGGCTCGAATATGTCCGCCTCCAGAGGCGCTGTAAACAGTTGTGTACCCTGGTTGCTACGGTATATAAACATATATCTATACGTATACCGTGGTCTGTACTAATCTGTGTGCATTAGAGGTTAGAGTCCATGTGAATGTCCGTGGTGCGAATACATTTGACAGACGCTCGATATTTTTCGTTAATTTGTTGTTGTTGAATATTATATTGAATCTACACAAGTAATGTCTTTGCAATTACAAATTTTCGCAATGATCAATATGAAAATGTACTCAAAATATTTCATGTTACGTGCTTCAACGTTAACAATACAACAAAGGAAAATATTTCGTTTAGGAAAATATTTCGTTTCATACATACATCAGTAATTTGAAATAATGTCCGGTTATTCGGACCGCTTCTTAAATCACACAATGCAACACAGCACTTTTGAACCATATTTATTTTTGTATATATTTTTGTTAAAGCCAAACGGCATGTAAGCACCCGCTTTGACAGCTTAATGATAAACGTCATATAAAACCATAGCATGATTTTCTATGATAAACATTCACATGTGGACCGCTGACCGCTGCTCATCACGTGACTCGAGTACATTACTGTTTACAGCGCCTCCTGGAGGCGGACAGATTTGATCCCTAGATACCGAACGAGTTCGGTCTCCTTAGTTCTAGTCTTCTTGGTTAAAATAAACGTGTTTAAGGCAGAAAGGTGAGAGGAAAAGCGACGGCAAGAAGACGAAAAGCGACGAGAGGAGGACGAACGACGACGGCAGGAGGACCGTGAGGAGGCAGAACGAACAAGAAGGCGAGAGGAAAAGCGACGACAAGAGGACCGAGAAGAAGCTGAGAGGCGACATCAGGAAATCTGTGAGTCTCAAAAAAGTAATAAACACCAGGTTGAATGAATTTTCTGGAAGAATCGATGGCGTGGAACAACAGATTGACCAGGTAGGCCTAAAATTCAATAGAATCGAGGAGGAGTTTCAGGAGAATAAAGAAGAAATGGAAAGAAGACTGGAAGACGCCAAACGGCAAGTGCAGAGATAAGAAGAGCAGAGAAGAAGAAATACTGGAAAGGATAGAAGGACTAGCCCACCAATTGCATCGTACGTCGATAACCGACTTAGGAGATGGTTCGACCTCACCAGGTACACCCTTACAGAACTCAAGCCTTATGCATGCTGAAAGATCAGTACATAAATTACTTAAGCCTCCTACATACGATGGACTAGTCATCATGGTCCATGTAACGCAGACAATTTGAGGCTGCTGCAAAGGCGAACGGATGGACTTCACAAGAAATGGCTAATTCGCTTGTCATATCTCACAGAGGTCAGGCTTTGGAAGTTTTACAGAGCATCTCGGAAGAGCAGCAAAACGATTATAACAGGATTGTAGGAGCATTATAAATAAGGTATGGACATAAATATCTCCGTCATGTTTACCAGTCCCAAATCAAAAGCAGACAGCAAAGAAGCAACGAGTCTCCTCAAGGATACGAAGCTGACATCGAACGTCTCATCCATTTGGCTTACCCTCAGGCACCGAAGGAATTTTTAGAACAAATTGGCATCCAGACTTTTATTGATGGACTACTAGACACAGAAATGCAGCAAGCTTTGCGGCTTGGGAGGCACACCACAATCAGTGATGTACTGGTAGCTGCCTTAGAATTTAAAGCGGCTAAAGAAGCCTCAAGAAACTACAAACCCAAAGTAAGGCAAGTTACATTTGATGAGTCACAATCACTTAAAGAAACCATAGAGAAAATAATGCGGGATACATTAAATGGAATGAGACAGACGAAGTCACCACAAAAGGAGACGAGAAGCTGCTACAACTGTGGGAGAATTGGGCATCTACAACGTTTTTGCAGAGCCAGATCTAGGTCCCAGTTAAGAACTAACTCACCAGATCGACAACCGGAGCAGAGATCCAGGTCTAGGAGCCCAAATCAAAGAAATTGGAGAGAAGACAGAAGGACATCGACGACCTCACAGCAAAGGAATAGCCGTTCCCCTAGCCCAGATAGAAGATCTCGTTCCAGATCGCCGGCGAGAGCTTCGGAAAACCACAATTAGTCGATACTGAGGGGCGTCGTGTCGACTACTTGTACTTGCCTCTCAAAAATAAGTAGCGACGAACGAAGCCTGGTAATCCATGGGTACTTGGACGATAAATGGTGTTCTTTTATCATTGACACTGGTGCCACAAGAACTATTCTGCGGCCTAACATTCTGCCAAAACCGCCAAAAGAATTACCTAGACATGTGAAATTGGAAACAGCTACTGGAGAACAGATTCCTGTACATGGTGAACTAAACGTAAAAATTCAACTTGGTTCGAAAATCATGTATCACCGAGTTTTAACAGCTGATATCAGAGATGATTGCATATTAGGACTAGACATATTGAGTAAACATGGTTTTGTTGTGGATATTAAAAACAGAATTATACAAATTCAAAATGAAGAAATAGTCATGGCCCCCAAGCTTCAAGACTACAATCAATCAAGAAGGATCATCATTCAAGAGGACATCCAAATTCCCCAAGGATCGGAGAACATCGTCATTGCAAGACTGAATGGAAATGGTGAAGGTTTGAGTACTGGAATAGTCGAGGCCAGTGAACGGAACGATCGCTTATTGGTTGCAAGAAGTCTAGTACAAATTAATAACCAAATTCCAGTAAGGATTGCCAACATACCAGACAAAAAGATTATTCTTAGGAAGAATGAAGTATTGGGACGTTGTGAACCAGTCGAAAAGATATTTAAAATTAAAAAGAAGTTAAATGCGAGGAAGTCAACCAAGCTCAGACGAATCAAGCAAGAGTACGTGATTCAACTATTGCAGAACCTTTGCTTAAAAATGCTGCTCATCTGGAACCGGAAGAAGTTAGAAAAGTTAGACAGTTCCTCGACAGATATCAAGATGTATTTGCCAATGGAAACATCACCGGCAGAACAAGTCTGGTTCAACATCGCATAGACACCGGCAATAACCCACCGATAAAGCAAGCTCCAAGAAGACTACCATTCGCTAAACAGAATGAAGTTACCGGAATGATCGATAAAATGCTGAAAGAAGGTGTCATCGCGGAATCATCGAGCCCATGGTCTTCACCCGTTGTTTTAGTTACGAAGAAATATGGCACAACCAGATTCTGCGTGGACTATCGGAAGCTGAACAATGTGACTAGGAAAGACAGTTATCCTCTACCTCGAATCGACGACACCCTGAACACACTTTCAGAGTCAAAATGGTTTTCGACATTGGACTTGAAGAGTGGATATTGGCAAGTCGAACTTCATCCCGATGATAAAGAGAAAAAACAGCATTCTCTGCTGGTACCGGACTTTATCAATTCAAAGTTATGCCATTTGGTCTTTGTAATGCACCGGCCACTTTCGAGAGACTGATGGAGTTAGTACTCAGAAGAATGACGTGGAAAACTTGCTTGGTATACCTTGATGACGTCATTGTAATGGGGAAGTCATTTGATGAACATCTTAAAAATTTGGAGGATATTTTCAGAAGATTCAGAAATGCCAACTTACAGTTAAATCCAAAGAAATGTTCCCTATTTCAAAAACAAGTAGAATTCCTGGGACACATAGTTTCCGCCGAAGGAATTCAAACTGACCCCAGGAAGATTTCTGCGATCAAAGAGTGGCCCCAACCAAGAGACAAACATCAAGTAAGGAGTTTTCTTGGACTGTGTACCTACTACAGGAAATTCGTAAAGGACTTCGGAAAAATTGCCAAGCCACTACATCGGCTCACTGAAAATAATGTTACCTTCGATTGGACTCGGAATTGGATCAGTCTTATCCCAGGTTCAAGACAAAGAAGAAAAGGTAATCGCCTATTTCAGCAAGACACTAGGCATGGCTGAAAGAAATTACTGTGTTACGAGGAAAGAATTACTGGCCATCATCAAATCGCTGGAGCATTTTCATAGTTACCTTTATGGAAGACACTTTTTAATTAGGACAGATCATAACGCTCTGCAGTGGATTATGAATGTTAAGAACCCGGAAGGACAAGTTGCTAGATGGATGGAGAGACTACAACAGTATAACTTCAAAATAATGCACCGGAGTGGAAAAACACATGGTAATGCAGACACGTTATCGAGAAGACCGTGTTTAGAACAGAAATGTCGCTACTGCCAGAAGATCGAGACTAAAGAATCCTCATATGAGACCGGCAATGAACTGTTAATGGCAACAACAGTACAAGTCGAAGATGGATGGTCCTCGGAGGAATTAAAGAAGAGCCAGAAGAAAGACAGTGACCTCAAATTAATCCGGAACTGGGTAAAGAATGGAGTTCGACCAACTTGGCAGGAAGTTTCCAGATATGGTACGACTATCAAGGGATACTGGGCTCAATGGAATTCCCTTTGTCTTCGCGATGGCCTACTGCATTGGAAGTGGGAGAGCCCCGATGGAGTATCCGCAGTCTACCAGTTGGTATTGCCTAAAGCAAGAATCCACCAAGTGTTAGAAGAACTTCACAGCAGCCCAACCTTGGAGTAACCAGACATTTTGGAGTAACCAGGACTTTAGCTCGAGTAAGGGATCGATTTTATTGGGTAAACTGTCGCCGAGACGTCGAAGAATAGTGCAAGAAATGTGATCTATGCTCTGCTAAAAAGGGACCAAACACAAGAAGCCGTGGTAAAATGGTGCAGTACTTATCCAGAGCACCATTCGAGAGGGTAGCAGTGGACAGTCTTGGACCATTACCTGTAACCGACCGTGGCAACAAGTATTTGATGGTGGTAATGAACTATTTCTCGAAATGGCCCGAAGCAGTACCCTTCCCCAATCAAGAAGCAAAAACTATAGCGGAAGCATTCATTGAGAATGTCGTAGCTAGACATGGAGTACCCCTCGAGCTGCATTCCGATCAAGGAAGTAACTTCGAATCAGAGCTCTGGCAAGAAGTAATGAAAATAATGGGCATCAAGAAAACCCGAACAACTGCGCTTCATCCCCAGTCGAATGGCATGGTTGAACGCCATAACAGGACCATATGCCACTACCTGTCTAAATTCGTGTCTGAAAATCAAAGGGACTGGGACAAATTGGTGTCTCTGTTCTTGCTGTCATATCGAAGTTCCCTGCATGAATCAATCACCTACACTCCATCTATGCTGACCTCTGGAAGAGAGATGAAGTTGCCTACTGGCCTCATGCTTGGCCGTCCACTAGAAGAAACCGAAGAGCGATCTCTGCCAGAATTTGTGGAGGACTTGCGAGAGAGAATGGACCGGAACCACCAATTTGCCAGGGAGCAGCTGAAAATTCACAGCGACAAAGTGAAGCAGCGTCTCGACACTACATCAACAGAGACTGCATTTAAGCCTGGTGATGCAGTATGGTTGTACGCCCCAAAAAGGACGAAAGGAAAAAGTCCAAAGCTTCAGCGCAACTGGGAAGGCCCGTACACCATAATAAAGAAAATCAACGACCTGGTCCACTGCATCCAGCTGTCTCCAAGAAGCAAGCCGAAGGTGGTCCATCTGGAAAGGCTCGCAAAGTACACAGGACATAATCCACCTGATTGGTTTGTCGTCGAAGATCCACAGCCTAGGACTGAAGACAGTGTTATTTGGGACGAATAACTTTGAAGAGGGGAGCAGTGTGACATTTGTCAAGTGTCATTAGTGACAGCTGACAGTTATTAAGTTTTATAGTTTACATACTTAGTTTATTTAGTTTATACACTAGTTGTTAGTAAAGAATTCTATAGAATGACATATTAAATATTCTAGATGTCAAAAGAATTTTCTAGAAATGTAAAAACTATAAATAGTGGTGTTGTTGCTAGGAGTTAGTTAGTTATGTTTTGATGTTAGACAGTGAAGATCAGAGAGTTGTAGAGTGTTAAAAAAAACGTGTTTGAACTGAAGAACCGAGTTATTTAGAGAGAAATACGTAACAATACGATTAAATTCGTTTTCAAACTTTAAATGCGTTTTTCTCGAAATTGTTTTTCGAATTGGCGTACAACGTAGCTAGCTCAGTTTTATTCTATAGACTTTCAAGTGAACAAATTGACCACTTTTAGAAGTGGTCAATTTGTGAATTTTCAAAAAAAATCTTGAGTACTTCCGAAGAAAAAACTAATGTAGATTAAGAGTTTTTTTTTTTTGTTTTTAAGTGGTGTACCAAGACTCCTACAGTGTACTCCGATTTCCTCCTCCAGAAAAATTTTGTTTCATATTACCTGGAGCTACGACGCCATTTTGTAACTTAAATGAAAGTAAAACATACTTTTGTATACATTAATATCCATAGAATCAAGTGTCAAAATTTCATTTTGATCCATTACATAGGTATCGAAAAATTCCTAAAAAAGATTCATTTTTCAGTCCGCCTGGATATATGTATAACCCCTTAATACTGTACACCAACCTAAACACCACTAAAGTTACGAAATATCGTGGACTAGGATTATTATTATTTTCGTATGTCATTAAATGTAGTAATCTATCGAATCGCATTTTAGATAATCATTATATAGAGACATCCAAAAAAAACGTCATCAACTCTGGCTATGAACGAGAGAGATGGAAATAGCGGTCATGTCTAAGCTTTTCGGTTATGTCAAACTTTTGACAAGTGACTGTCACAATTTGTAAAATAAACAATGTCTGTCATATGATGTGACAGTCTTGACAAGTAAATAAGGTTATAAATTCGATCAAGACTAGAAATACGTCTTTTTTTCTCGGCCGACTTTGATGACGTTTTTTTTGGATGTCTCCATATATCCAAAGCCTAACTAAGAAGACTATAAATATTAAAATTTCACAACGAATTTAACTGGATATGTTAAATTAACTAAATACAGTTATACGATATGTATAATTTATTAGTAGATGCGAATAAGATAAACACTTTTAATGTACTTTAACTTGATGATATGATGACATGCTTCAAATTTTAATATTTCTCAATGTTGCTTGACAAAATTCTATTAAACGTCTATGTTTACAGTTTGTATGTCCACAAAAAAGTGGATTTCTGTGAAAAGATGGGGGTAGACATTTTGTTTTCTTTTTTCCCAAAAAAAAACATATAACAGAGAAATATATACATATAAACGACTGGGAATGTTTTACCCTAGTGAATTTTGATCATAACTGATGAAGCACTCACAAGCAATATGATTCAAGATTTATGGGAAAGAGCCTAATTGTACTACTTTTTAAATTATGCTTCAAAATTATTTGACGGGTTAGCCAAAATGTTTCAAATTTTGTTAGTGAATTTCCCAGTATGTATTCTAACAGAAAAATATTTTTGTGCGTCGTTAGAAACATCGTTTTTAAAAATGCTTGCAACCGGTACAATAATTTAGAAACGGGTTTCCTAAATTGTACCATAAAACCCAACTGGCTAGGGCCATCAATCTTACTTGTAAATGTTTATAACTTGTTGCAGCGAAATTAACAAAGTAACTTTTATCATGCCGTAAATATGAATGAATGAAAAACACTAAGTACTTAAACCATGGTAAGATTACATGAAATTAATCTTAAATTTAATATTAATAAATTAATATTAAAAAGGCAACTTTAATTTTACACCCAATGGCTGAGTTATGCCATTGGAAAAGCTTTGTGCTTGACTACTGAGTCTTAATTTCATAAATATACGTGTCCACACAATAATTAAGGATATAACAGGGTAAGAAAATAACAAGGTGGTAAAATGTAGGAGGCGGTGCAATATACGTAGGATACGTATACCCTATGATTTCATCAAAAACAATCCAATGAAGACAACCTGTAGCTTCGTCAATTAAAGTATTTTAAAATAAATTTGAAATTTCCATTTCAAGGCACCTCTATATTTAACATAAACACAACATACACTAGCTTACCTTGAAAAAACGATATAATTTGCGGCTCAGCAAAGTGTAAAGCTATATCACCGGGACTTGTACCAACGCAATCTGTTACCGCGGACTGTCACCGTTTCTAAGTGCCCGCCTATTCTAGATACCCGCGCTTCGGTATGCACACAACTACTGATCGGTCCTTAACCGACGAGGAGTTCGCAGCTAAAACGAAATTTCGTGGATCGACGCTGCGACCCCGCGCAGTTATTTTGATAAGTTTTTGCAGCTTACACCCCTTACGTTTGTCCTCTCGTAAGTAATACGCATTTCGTGGATTCCGCTTTGCGTTATTGTTCGCGAATTAATATCTGAAGCTAAGTGAATCGCGAAATTGAGACTGGATGTATCAGAGCTTAATTTAATATTTGGAATTACACTTGGGTAATAAAATGTATTAGTTATATTTGAAACGGTGAATTATAAAGTGAAATATTCGGTCCATGTCTACGTGTACATATACAGGGTGTCCCGTAAAGAATGGGCCATACTTCAGGAATAGCTTCACGGGGTCAAAATAACGTGATTTAGCTCAACTTACCTTAGCACCATTGTGCTTCATTAAAAAGTTATGGGCCTTGAAAAAAATATATTTTATTTCATTTTTTTCTGCTAATTCTGTCAATTTTTAAGTTATTTCACGTAAAATTGGTATAGGGTGGTTTTTGGAATAGCCTAACATGACTATGATGTCATTTCTCTCGTGAAACATACAGGGTGTTAACAGCCCCTGGACCACTTCTTATTACCATTATATGTTTTTGTTATCACGAATTTTGACAATATTGACAGTTTTCTTGAAAGAGTCATCCATTTACTGTAAAAATGGTGCACCTGTTCCATGACGCTAAATCGCGCCGTTTTCGAGAAAATTAATCTTAACTGTAGTACTGCAGAATTGTTATATTCTCTTTACATAAAATTTTAAGCCTATTAATCTAATAGGTATCCGTCACAGTAGATTACTTACAATTTTATACTACTAATAAATCCATAGTATTTAGAGAAAAGTGCAAAATTTCGACATTAAAAAATAAAACATATTTATTTGCGATTAAGTAATTTTTTAAGTAATTAACAGACACATTAAAATAACAGTATTAGAAAATAAAACTAACATTTAATGTCGTTGAAGCAATTTTTCGAAATGTCCACCGTTGCACTCAATGCATTTCTGGCATCTTTTCAAAAAATTTCTTCGAACTGCAAAAAACGATGGCTGCAGATTTCGAATCGTGTTTGCAGCTACAACTATTCTTTGCCTAAGCTCGGCTCTTGTGTTGACAACTTCACCAGAATACACAAGAATTTTAATATACCCCCAGAAAAAAAAAAGTCCATTTAAATCTGGACTTCGTGGAGGCCATGAATATTCACTTCCCCTTCCAATCCAACGATGTGGGAATACATTATTTAGATGGTTCCGAACTGCAAGAGGAAAGTGGGCCGGTGCGCCATCTTGTAAATACCACATATTAGCACGAACGTCTAAAGGAACTTCTTCTAGTAAATCTACTAAATTTTCTTGAAGGAAGTTTAGATAATCCTGACCAATCAATTTTGCTGGGAGTTCGAAAGGACCCACAAGATACGCCAATTATCCCACACCAAATATTAATTTTGAATTCATGTTGAAAGTGCCTCACCCAATTGGCATTTGGATTTTGATTAGCCCATATGTGACAATTTTTTCTGTTGAATATCCCTCTACGAGTAAATGTCGCCTCATCCGTAAACAAAATTTTGTTTACAAAATATGCATCTTGCCTATTTCGCCTTAAAATGAATTCGCATAATTGCATTCTTGCTAAAAAATCACCTGGTAATAAGTTTTGAGCGGGTGAATAATGGTACACTCGAAGTTGCTGCCAAGGGCGTTGCCATTATTTATGTTTGGGGGGGGGCGCCCAATGCAGACTAAACAAAAAAGCCAAAAAAAAAAAGGTCAATAGAGGCAACGGCAACCCCAATCCTCCGAGTGTTTTGGTTTTTACTTGACCCTTTGGGGGGAGGATATTGTACTGCGACTTAATCCAACATTAGCAGACATTTTGCGGATACTAATTGTTGGTTCACCTTCAACAATATTTAATATTACTTCCTCTTGCTGCACGTTATGAACGTCGGCCATAATGACGATTAGGACGAAAGCTACCCGTTTCCCTTAATCTTGAGAATAGTCTTGAAAATAATTGCCGATTCGGTTGTTTGCGATTTGGGTAAGTATCTGCGTAACTTCTGGCTGCAACGCGTTCACTAAAATTTTGTTGGGCGTAGATTGCCACCATGTCAGTCATTTCACTATTTGTAAATAAGTTATATCGGGGCATCTTGCAACAAACAATATAAATTCACCATAAAAGAACAATAAAAATGTTTGTTTATAGTATCAAAATGAAACAACATGATATGACAGTTACCTACTAGATGAACACACTTTTTTAATAAAAATAATACTGGTCCATTCCGGAGTACTACAGTTAAGCTTAATTTTCTCGAAAACGGCGCGATTTAGCGTCATGGAACAGGTATATCTACCATTTTTGCAGTAAATGGATGGCTCTTTCAAGAAAACTGTCAATATTGTCAAAATGCATGATAACAAAAAAAATAATGAGAATAAGAATTGGTAGAGGGGTTGTTAACACCCTGTACGTTTCACGCGAGAAATGACATCATATTCATGTTAGGCAATTCCAAAAACTCCCCTATACCAATTTTACGTGAAATAACTTAAAAATTGACAGAATTAGCAGAAAAAAATGAAAGAAAATATTTTTTTTCAAGGCCCGTAACTATTCAAAGAAGCACAATGGTACTAAGGTAAGTTGAGACAAATCAGGTTAGTTTGACCCAGTGAAGCTATTTCTGAAGTATGGCCCATTCTTTACGGGACACCCTGTATATATTGATATTCTACTAATGTAAAAATATAATACTTCAGTGTGTTTCATGATATTAATGGTTTTGGAAGAATTAATACACTAGGCGCAGAAATTAAGGGTTATAAAATAGATCCCAAATTTTTAGGTGATTTTCAAAGAGCCGCAACTGGAGGAAAATGGTCGTAGGGAAAATATAAAAGGAAATTGAAGCTGCAAGTTTCTAGTTTTTGGATTTTGATATTAAATTATTATTTTTTAGTCAGTAGTTTTTGAGTAATCATAAGAAAACCATCGAAATTTTTTTTCTAAATTTTTGCTTCTTTTAAAAGGTCCACGGACCTCAATCGCTTTTTTTCAATATGTTCATAAAGGTCTTTTAGATAATTTAATTCTCTTTAATTTGACCTGTTATTGAGCCCTATACTATTATTTTTCGCCGTTCAAAGCAGAAATGTCATTGTTGACTTTGATAATAGCTATTTATGTAACAAGTCTATAATGCAAGGCTTTACTGAACGAGTGCGGTTTATGGCCGAGCGAACGTAGCGAGTAAGGCCATAAAGAGGGCGAGTTCAATAAAGCCTTATTATTGTAACGTTTTATTTATTTCGGGTTCGTGAGGTGTGAAAAATTAAACTCGCACTTTTAAACTAACACTATTTATTTATTAAATACAACTACGGACTAAACACTACGTAACTACACTAATTTATTTTCATACAATTTATATTAGAGCGTTGTACGGAAGCGCGCCGTTCACATGATTCAAAATAGAGACTGGAGGCCCCTGGTCGGGTCCCCGGTTATTTATTCAAAGCGGATTCTACCAGTAGCTTCCCGGCGCTTCGATCACCCGAACAATCGGGCAATGCCGCCGTGATCTTTCCAGGCGCTTCCACGTACGTCTATCAGACGACGCGGTCGGCTGATATCGAGGAGGGCAGGGGCGGACTGGCCCAGCGTTCGTAACACTGCCCCCTCCTTAAAGACATTTCGTCTCGAATTGTGTCATCCCCTGGCCTGTGACGATACCTGCAGAATGGCCCATTCTTGCATCGGGAGGTCTGGTAGAAGAAACAGTCCACGGTCTTCTCGTTGAGCGATCTCCTGGGGTTGTAACAGCATACCAGAATCTCAACTCCAGTAAACCGAAAAATGACTTCCAACATACTCCTTATCACCCTCCAATCCAGGCCATCTAGTCCGCTGGCTATCTTCGGTATCGCCAAACTGCTTATGTTCTGGGACAAGAGCACATCCCTGAGTTCGACTAGTGTGTCCCAGACAGTTTGATAAGTTGGTTTGTGGTGCGATAGCTGCTTGGTTACCAAATAGAAAACGGACCTCTCTTTCTCCTGCTCGGCCACCGTGATTTGAAGGACTCGTCCAACCTCTGGTCTTTGTCTGCGTAACTCCTCCAACTGTCCAAACGCCTTCTTGAAGGTAAGTGCAATCCCTCGGGACATTCGGAGATCTGCTGCTACGCAGTGGACAAGACAGAAGTCAGCAGGAGCCTGGAACAGGTCACGTGGTTCTTCTCGAGTTACACCGTAGCGAGCTTTCTGGCCGTTGGAATGAAGCAACATGAATTCCTCGAAAGAGAGCTCGCTGTCTGGTGGACTGACGTGTCGAACTCTGGCTTCAGCTTGTTCGTCATTGCTTCCGGCGAAAGGGACTAAACGGTTGAAGTGGACCACCCTGGGTTTTCCTCTTGGCAACTTCTGGATTCGGTAGACTACATCGTTCCGGGTGACGACCTCATACGGACCTTCCCAGGAGCTTTGAAGTTTTGGAGATAACCCACGACGACGTTGTGGGTTATATAACCAGACTTGGTTGCCGGGCTGGTACCTGCCATCGTTGGCGTTGATGTCGTAGGTCTCCTTCAAGCGGTCGCTGGCGCCCTGGATATTTGAACGGACTCGTTCGTGGATGTCGTCCATTCTCTGGCGTAGAGTACTGACGTAGTCCCTCTCCAGCCACGTCGTCCCCTAGTGTACAGCCGAACTTCAGGTCACAGGGTAGACGCAGTTCACGGCCCATGACGATGCTTGCAGGTGTTTGCCCAGTTGTTTCGTGAACCGACGACCGGTAGGCTAGCAGGAACAGGTGGAGAAACTGGTCCCAGTCCCTCTGGTGGTCAGAGACTTTGGATAAGTACCGGTTGATGGTCCTATTCATTCGCTCCACCATTCCATCTGACTGCGGATGCAGTGCAGTTGTCCTCGTCTTACGGATGTCGAGTGTACGGCACACATTCTGAAACAGAATCGACTCGAAATTTCTCCCCTGGTCCGAATGTAATTCCAGAGGTACACCAAATCGACAAATCCAGTCCTTGATGAGAGCGTCCGCCACAGTAGAAGCCTCTTGGTTTGGAAGGGCATACGCTTCTACCCATTTGCTGAAATAATCCATCACGACGACGATGTATTTATTTCCATTATCTGTTTCCGGAAACGGACCTGCTACATCGATGGCAATTCTTTCAAACGGACTACCCACGTTGTATTGTCGCATTGGAGCCTTCGGGTGCCGTTTCGGACCATTACTTGCAGCGCACACCACACATTTCTTGCACCACTCCTTCACGTCAGTAGTGCAGTTCACCCAGTAGAAACGCTCCCTAACTTTTCCCTGCGTCTTCGTTACTCCTAGGTGTCCGCCAGTGCTTCCATTGTGGATCTCCTCCAATACCTCGGGCACTCTGCTTCTGGGGACTATCAGTTGTTTTCGCTCTTTGGTACCATCTGATTTCTCCAGAACGCGTTTTAAGAGTCCATCGCTTAGGACGAGGGAATTCCTCGTTGAGCTGAGCCCAGTACGACTTTACTGTTGGCGAGTACCGTGATACCTCTTCCCAAGTGGGTTTCCGACCTTCTTTCTTCCAATTCACAATTGGTTTCAGATTCGGGTCATTCTCTTGATCTCTTAAAACCTTCTCCGACTGCCAATCATCGTTCACCGTCGTCGTTTTGTATACTAAGATGTCCTTTTCTTCTGCCCGCTGACAATGTTTACAAATCCTCAAGGCAGGGTCTTCTGGATAACGCATCAGCGTTGCGGTGAACTTTTCCTGCACGATGTTCGGTGTCGAAATCAAATTCTTGGAGTCGCTCTATCCACCTGGCTACCTGTCCTTCAGGATTCTTGAACTGTAGAAGCCATTTTAGCGCCGCATGGTCCGTTCTCAGCAAGAATTTCCTCCCATACAGGTATTTATAGAAGTGTTCGACAGATTTCACTACCACCAGTAGCTCCCGCCTGGTAACACAGTAGTTTCGCTCAGGTTTCGACAAGGTTTTACTAAAGTATCCAATAACCTTCTCTTGGCCGTCCTGAATCTGAGACAAAACTGCTCCCAAACCTACATTACTGGCATCGGTATCCAAAATGAATTTTCCATCTGGGAGAGGATAGCTCAGGATGGGTGCACTTGTTAACGCTTCCTTTAAATGTCGAAACGCTTCACTGCATTCGTCGTCCCATTGGAACCGTCTTTCTCCTTCCGTAAGTCGAGTCAGCGGCTTGGCAATGTTGGCAAATCCGGGCACATATCGACGATAGTAAGTGCATAATCCGAGGAAACTTCGTAGATCATGCTTATTGCCGGGTACTGGCCACTCTCTCACAGTTTTGATCTTCTGGTCATCCACTGCCACTCCTTGACTGGAAACAACATGGCCCAGATACCTCACTTCCTTATGGAATAGATGACACTTTTTCGGGCTAAGCTTTAGGCCAGAGGTTCGCAAACGTTGAAAGACCTCCTCCAGATTTTTCATATGATCCTCAAAGGATTTTCCAACCACGATGATGTCGTCAAGGTACACAAGACATGTCTTCCAAGAGAGTCCTTTTAACACTGTTTCCATCAGCCTCTCGAATGTTGCCGGAGCGTTACATAATCCAAACGGCATTACGGTAAACTGCCATAGTCCTGTACCCAGAGTAAACGCAGTTTTCTCTCGATCCCGGTGTGCCAACTCGACTTGCCAATATCCACTCTTCAAATCTAGGGTTGAGAAAATCTTTGATCCTGATAGAGTATCCAAGGTGTCATCGATTCTAGGCAATGGATAGCTGTCTTTCTTTGTCACTTTGTTTAATAGACGGTAATCCACACAAAATCTGGTAGAGCCATCTTTCTTCTTTACCAACACAATTGGTGAAGCCCACGGACTATTAGATGGTTCAATGACCCCATCTTTTTCCATGTCCTGCACGATTTTATCGGCTTCCTCGCGTTTGGCTAATGGCAATCTTCTTGCTGTTTGTCGGATGGGCCGAGCGTCGCCCGTGTCGATTTTGTGTCGGATTACATTTGTCCTGCCCTTTCCACCTTGCCCATCATCGAAAATGTCTGTGTACTTAGTAATCAGACTCCTTAGCGTCGTTTGTTCACTTCTCAAGGATCTTGAGGAAGATGATAGGAGGTTTGCTAACTCGCCTGTAATCTTCCTAACTGAATTTTCTTGAGCATCTAATTTTCGGATGACGGAGGAAACCGAAGAACAGTACCCTAAAACGATTCCTTTTCTTAGATTCACTGGGTGATGATTAAGGTTCATTATTCTCAATGGTACTGTTTTCTCGGTCAGCAACAGAGCTTTTCCCACAGCTATTCCTCTTGCTACCTCGCCGTCGTGAGATCTTGGCTCAAACACCATTATATTTCCAACACACGGGTTGCCGTCCAAATGAGCGTCCAAGATCGTTTCACTTCGTTCTGGCACTGCCGTATCCTCTGCCAGGACAACTCGAATTGTTTCCTCCATCTTCCGATGTAGTACGATTTCCTCACCATTTATTTTCAGAACAGTATTCTTGAAGTCCAGTTCAAATCCCTTGGTGTTCATAATGTCCATTCCAAGAATAAGTTCATCCTCAATTTCAGCTACCAGTGCTCGATGTTCAAACGACACGTTTCCAATGACAACTGTGATATTGGTCTCACCGCGAATGGTAGCAGGATCTCCAGTTGCAGTACGTAGTCGCCAGCTGGTCGGAGTAATTCTTGCTGTTGTTCCAACAATATCTGGTCTAATGATAGTTCTCGTTGCACCCGTATCTAATAGCAACAGTCTCTCTTTCCATTGACTAGTCCATCGACAAAAACACTATTAGACGGGTGTTGAAGAGATGCGACTCGTGCTATTTTCTTTGGGGCTTGCTTCTTAGAGGTTGACGATTGCCCCTTACGGATGCCCCTTACCTCTTTTAGTTTTCCGACGAGGGTGACGTTTCCTTATTTCTAGGGCAACGCTTATTTCTATGTCCAACCTTACCGCAATTCCAGCACCGGATTTGCCTCTTTTCCAACATGCCCTCGACGACTCGCCTAATTTCTGCTTCATTGCAGGTTCCTTCTTCAACACCTTCCTCCATCCTACGGACCTTAGCTTGACCTCTGCAACTCTGTTTAGCAGCTTCGAATTCCAAAGCTCGCGCCAAAGCATCCACCAACTTGCTGGGACGAGCGAGAGTCAGAGCTTGACGGGTCTCAGTATCAGAGACCACTAAAAATGCCTGCACGGCTAGTCGTTCCATGACGGTCTCCGGCGTAGATGAATATGCCAAACGAACTAACTGCGCTATGTCGGCTTCAAATTCCTGCAGCGATTCGTTACTTTTCTGATAGCGGTTCTTCAACTGCGAGTGGTAGACATGCTCGAGATGAGACTGACCATATCGCATTTCCAGGTGTCGGACAAGTTGGTGGTAATCCTCTTGTTCTTCAAGCGAAAGCGTCTGTAATATATCCGTGGCATCGCCGCGTAGCGCTAATGTCAGCGCTGTAGCCTTCTCCGCCAATGACCAACCATTTGCCTTCGCTGCAGCCTCAAATTGTCGTAGATAATTGACCCATGAGCTCTTAACATCAAATTGTGGTGGTTTCATGCGAATTTTCGAAATTTCCACGTGACTGCTCAACTCGGGTTAACTCAACCTGGCGATGTCGCTACCAGGTGACTTCAGAGCGGTATTGACCACTTGTTGTTGTTCCCCACTTCCTAAACTCAGCGTTGCAATTTTTTCTTTCTACTTCTAGAAACTTATTTTCAATTTCTCCAAATTTTTCGTCCACATATTCGCCAATTTGTTTCTGGAGGCAACTAGAATTTTCCATAATTTTCTTTTCTAAAGATGTATAGTTTTCCATTAGTTTTTGATCCATGTTTTCTATTAGTTTCTGTTCCATCCCTCTTAAGTTTCTAGAATTTTCAACCATCCTTTGCTCCATCCCTCTTAAGTTTCCAGACGTTTCCTCAAATTTCTGTTGCATTTTAGTGGAATTTTCAACCAACTTTTGCTCCAAACTTTCAGAGTTTTCTACTAATTTGTTCTCCAAACTTTGCAACACCGAATTTATATCGCCAGCAATTTCGAATAAATATGTGTTAGAATTTTCACCTTCATTTTCCAGAGCTTCTCTAAGTCTATTTTGCAGATCGGCCTTTTTCCCGGTGGTTTCACACTCCCGTTCTTCGTGTTCTCTTTTCAAATCCGCCACTTTAATGTCCTTCAAAAATACCTGTCTTGAAGCCATTTCACTTAATTTATTTATCGCGAATTTATTTATTTAAATGTTTTTATTGTTCAGTTTTATGTAACGTTTTATTTATTTCGGGTTCGTGAGGTGTGAAAAATTACTCGCACTTTTAAACTAACACTATTTATTTATTAATTACAACTACGCACTAAACACTACGTAACTACACTAATTTATTTTTATACAATTTATATTAGAGCGTTGTACTGAAGCGCGCCGTTCACATGATTCAAAATAGAGACTGGTGGCCCTGGTCGGGTCCCCGGTTATTTATTCAAAGCGGATTCTACCAGTAGCTTCCCGGCGCTTCGATCACCCGAACGATCGGGCAAAGCCGCCGTGACTTTCCAGGCGCTTCCACGTACGTCTATCAGACGACGCGGTCGGCTGGTATCGAGGAAGGCAGGGGCGGACTGGCCCAGCGTTCGTAACATTATGGACGAGTTGCATACAAAGCTTTATGTTCGACTGCTAAAATTGACATATTAACGAAAAAATTAATTCAATGACATTTTTGACATTTTTATGACTGTTGTACATATTTATTTGAAAACGTCAAAATCTGACATCGGCTCATTATTTTTATTCTATGAGAAACTAGTAAAGTGTGCTTTTTTAAGTATTGCTTGGTTGCTAATATTGTTTATTGTGTAAGCTTTGTATGGTAATTATATTTAAAACAAATCACAAAACCATTACAAATGTACAATTATTGGAACATTACGGAAAATATATTACAGATCTGTCACTTCCGACAAATATCTCCAATGCCCACTTCCCTGTTTCCTTGGTTCCTCGCGAATGTTTGTTTTATTTCCAAGCACACCATTACTCAAACATTCGCGCGGGTTCACTTGAGTCATAGGCCGCTATCTACTGCTGACACGGCCCTTCCTGACTTTCACGCGTCCCTGCGTGTAATTAACGGTGGAAAAGTCCCAGCCTGTGGAATAAATAGGTTTGTAATTACTAATTACAAAAAGTAGTCCGTGACAATTTTTCTTTGAGTCTTGAGGCGTCCCCAGACATTTTCTTAAAACTTAGTATTACTGAACTAACTATCGCTACCCTTAACTTCCTATGAATCCATCTATGGATCTCTAACGTCCTAGTAATGATACGGTTTTACTAGGATGTGATCCTGGTTAGATTCCCTTAACTTTCTATGAATCCATCTATGGATCTCTAACGTCCTAGTAATGAGACAGCTTTACTAGGATGCGATCCTGATCAGATTCGCGACTCCGAGTGCGCATCTCGTCAAGTCCCTTACATCTATCACGGGCAACTATATTTGACTGTGTCAGAAACTTAATGTAGTCAGATAAGGCCCTTCACGAATATATCGCGGGCAACTATATTTGACTGTGTAGTCAAATAAGGCCCTTCACGAATCCTTCCACCTTACCTTCCAGACACAGTGAGTGTCTCAACAGGTTTAACCCGCAACATTTAATCCAGCCATCTGTCCAATCTTTACCTTATAACTTAATCGTTCTTAAATACATGGATGGCAAGTTAATATTTCTGACTCCTCAGTTCCTCAAAAGAGCTTATACGTTATGTTAAAGGAGCTTATTCCATCCAAACAGTATTTATGTCCCTTTTACCTCATTTTCTGTATCCAATTCTGATGACTATTCCATGGGTTCAAGGCTACCGCCTTTGCTGAAAGGGCAAAACAACATCCGAGAGGTACCGTTCACATTGAGGGACCTCAGAACGGACAGTCTACAACAGATTGCTCCTCCAGGTGCAATCAAAAGATCCTGAACATTACCTCCGTTTTTCCTTTAATATTTGAAACAAGTAGTTGACACATTTTTTTTCCTCTAAAATCTGGACTAACCTGCCCATACTTTCAATTACAACCTTACTTGCTCCTTCATATCGACATTGTTTACCAAGACCTTTCCTCCAAGGCCCATTTAAAGCATTCATTTGATAATTTTCCCAACATTTTGGACAACAAAACTAGACAGACTTTCCAAAACTGTATATTTATCGGTATGCTCCATGGCAACAAACCATCAACGCATTGTATCTCATCATATTCACAGGACAACCCATTATGTTTTCTCGAATCATTTATTTAAAACTACCATCGGCTCCTTAAACCCAGGTTTCCATTACTTATTACCCACGTCATGGAATAAATCCTTAACCAAAATTCTCTTCTTGAACTGTGGCGATTTTTTTTTTCACAATCATTTTTTCACTTCGCGTACCAACAAATAACAACAACAAGGACGAGGCATTTATCCCACTTCTGATGTAAGCTTTTTATGGTAATTATATTTAAAACAAATCACAAAACCATTACAAGTGTACAATTCCGGAAAATATATTACAGATCTGTCACTTCCGATCTGTAATATATTTACACATATACACTCCAATGCCCGCTTCCCCGTTTCCTTGGTTCCTCGAGAATGTTTGTTTTATTTCCAGGCACACCATAACTCAAACATTCGCGCGGGTCCACTTGAGTCATAGGCCGCTATCTACTGCTGACAATTGTTTGTTTGAAAATTGTAAATGAACCAAATGGAATCGATCAGTGAAGAACCGTGTGATGAAATTAAATCTATCGCTGCTGCCGTGAAAGATTCTCTATTGCCATCAAAATTCAGGGATTTATATGAAAAATCAATTATGTTGACATTAACAGTTGTACATATTAATTTGAAAACGTCGAAATTTGACATAATAATAAAATAAAGTAACTTTTTTTACTAGTACAAAAAAAGAAGTACTTTATAGCCGCAAAACTATGTCATAAACAGTCCTTTCGTCCGACCTAAAATCCATGGTCGAACATATAACATGGTCGGAAATCCATGGTCTGACATAAAATCAATTACTCGGGAAGTGTTGTCACTTGTGTACCGGAAGTAAACGCCATGTGAACGCTACAGTTACGGTTGTTACTAAGTTTTGCAGATTTGCACAACCTTAAAAAAATCGTGAACAAACGCTATTTTTAATTTAAATTTTTATCGTCAAAGTACTTAATTGCAATACCTACTTCAAAGACTCTATTACCATTGAAAGAGTAAAGGCAAATTTTGCCCATTTTTTGGACGTCAAATGTTTTTCACGGATAATACAATAATATGGAGACATCCAAAAAAAACGTCATCATCTCTGGCTATGAACGAGAGAGATAGAAATAGCAGTCATGTCTAAGCTTTTCGGTTATGTCAAACTTTTGACAAGTGACTGTCACAATTTGTAAAATAAACAATAACTGTCATATGATGTGACAGTTTTGACAAGTAAATAAGGTTATAAATTCGAATAAGAATAGAAATACGTCTTTTTTTTCTTGGCCAACTTTGATGACGTTTTTTTTGGATGTCTATACTATTACAGTAATACATTATTATAGTCCAATCTATAAGAACACTCCGCCTTTCATTAATTAGAACAAAAGATTTTTTCTAGGACGGGGAATGTGAAGCTAAGTTTCAACCTCGAAAGCCATGGGGAGAACTTTTAGCAGGCGAAAAAACAACGAAATTTTCGCACTCTTTTTTAGTTTTTTGTTTACATTTATCTCCTAAACGCCGCATGCTACAGAAAATTTTATACGTTTCGAAATTAAAGTAGATAAAAATTACAAAATGCATTGGTCAAAGTTGATTGGCTGTGATGTGGTTCGTAGTCTACGGAAATTTGAACATCGACGATATTTTCCAAAATATCGATAAGTGATGTTTGCGAGCGGTAATGTTACCCATTATTGCCGAACGCATTGTTGTTGGGAAGAAGGTGTCCTTGAGATATTGACGTTCTTGTGTTGTTAACTGGGATTCCTAGTCCAACCAAAACAAACGTACACATGCTGAAACCAGGAATGAGTTGCAAACCTAGCACCTTCTTTTCAAATCATCGTACAAGTGTGACCCTGACAACGTTCTTTTTGCTCATGCCTTCTCCGGTTGTGGCACGTCATTCCCTTTCGGACATGGCAAGACTGAACCAAGGAGTAAAGAGTAGTAAGAGAGGACAGTCAGAAAGAGTAAATAAACTTAGAGTGAGACAGACAACGTACTCCGATTTAGTCCGGGAAGAGAACATATAATGTTCAGTCTAGCGTTGCGCTCCTGTTGTTAAGCAAATTTTTATTTTATTTTGTAAATTTAACAGTGCATGTATTCCACACATAACCCCAACACTCCAGCAATAATACAGGATAGTTAGTTATAAGAACAAATCACATTTTTTTTTCATCCAAGTACACAGGCTATAAATGTAGGCTTGGCTCGGTTGCTTTGTTCCTAGCGATGCGAACGCGATACTCCAAGCAACGTTGTCAATACTAATATTATCTTGTAGTATCTCCGTCTTGAGAATGTAATCGTTTATTGTGGGTCTGGTGTGCGAATTTCCGCTTCGAAAAATATGAAATAGTACAGGCCTCTCCAACTCCGGTACTATTGCCGCTCCGGCCAAGTGCCAGCCAAGCACAGGGAATTAAATGCAAGAATATGATGCTGTCTGTCTCTGTCGGAGGCTGTGCTGCGGACGAGTGAGGAAGGCAGTGGACAGGCTGGGGCGCCGGCACCGAGTGCTCGTGTTGGAGAAGCCTGCATAGATATTACTATTTAATAACCTTTGTGAGTTAATGTGACTAAAGTTAAATTAAGATGACAAGTTTTATGATCATTAAAGACACAAATTTGATTATCACTGAATAAAAGAAACTCTTATGTCAGCACTGACTATCCAAACTATTGTGGAAGAACATGTTGTCCAGGTGTAACAAGCACATGGTTCTGAATACCTTCGCCGGTCTGAAGCGAATGAATTGTGATAACTAATTTCATTTATTTTTAGTTGATTATATGAGTATATCAAATGTCAAATAAATAATTATTACATAAGCCAAATTATCCAAGTGATTTCAGTTGGTATTACAAATAATTTCTAAATTTAACTAAAAGGTTCTGCTTTTAAGATAATAAAGTTACCCTTGAAAATTTAAGTGATTACTTAATCAATAAAAACAATTTCTCACTAAAGTGGTGTTGGGTGATACGAACAAGTATAAGGATCAAAATGACCTTAATTTATCAGGCGACTTAGCGTGCGTTGCCAAATCAATTCTGTTGCTGCGTGATTAGAAATACGAAAATTTTACGGCGAATTATCTCAAGATATTTGAATGTTCTGGCGGAAACAATTGATCGTAAGCAAATATTATCACTCATTCATATTTTACCTAAAACGTAGGAGTAAATTAATAAAGTATTATTAGGTTGATGCAAAAATTCGCACCATTTTTTCTCCTGAGATTCTACGATCTCTTGATCGTAGGTGTCTCAAAAATTATTTGGTTTGAAAAGTAATGCAAATTTAAACATGTTTTTCCACTAATACCGAAACATTATACAACATATGCCATATGTTAGCAGGTATTAATCAGGAGATGATTAAAACTAATGTTAAATATGTTTAACTAATGTTAAATATAAAAAAAAATTGTAAATTGTATCTGCCCTATTTATACAAAAGTTTATGTTGAGGTTAAGTAAACCGTTTATTAACAAGAACAGTGGACTGTTATATATCAAAAAGTGTTAAGTATTGATAGTCATGCTACTCTTACATTTGACAATATGTAGATTTTCGAATGCATTTAAATATCCACTGTCTGTATATTTCTTACTAGTTTTAAGCCGCTAACATATATTCTATGGTTATAGTCAAAAACATATTAGGCTACACAATATTTCTCTATTCTACCGTATTTTTAAGTAAGTTAAGGTTTCGGAAATGTCACATCGAGTGACAAGCGTCAAAGTTCTGTATGAATTCTGTGTAAATGGGGTGACTGCCATTGTGACGAACTGGGATGCGGCAACCCATTTTTTAATTACGTCTTGAATCGTTTACTTCAATCAATTAATCAATAGTACTTCATTTCAGTGGCGGCTGATTTAACCTCGGAATTTAACATCCTCGTATTTTCGTAACAGGGTATGGAACCCACATCATATTTTAAGGGGTGCTTACTAAACCTAAGTAGAAGGCTACAATAGCAACAAATCTTAAAATGAAGCTTGCGAAAAAAAGAAGTAGTTGCTTCCCCAGAAGATCTTGGAAACGGTTTGCAAAATCTTTGCGAAATATTTTTGTCCATAGTCACCGTGTAAATACAAAGTCCCCTTATACTTATGATTCTCTCGAAATTTCGAAATCTGTAAAAGTTATGGAAATCTAAATTTTTATTTCATTCTTTTTAAGATTTTACAATAATTGTATATTTAAGCAAAATGAAAGTTTTGCAAAAAGCACACGAATAAAGTGTTTTTATTCACTTGGTTATTTTGAAAACAAAAATCGCAAATATTTTGCAAACCGTTTTCAATAATTTGTTTATAGCAAGAAGCTTCATTTCAGGTTTTTGCTATTATAGCCTTCTACTTAGGTCTAGTAATCACCCCCTAAAATATGATGTAGGTCTCATGCCCCCTTACGAATATACAATAATTTCAAATTTCACAAGCCGGCACTGTTTCATTTGATAAACAATGAAGTTTGTCTTCTGCGTATTATTGGATATAAGATTATGAAGACCAATTTTCGAGATAATTAAGCAATATTTCGGATACTTGCGGCCGAAATAAATGAGGCACTCTTGGCCCGTTGGTTAAACATAATATACATATCGCAATCTATAATATAATCACGACTTTTCGTAGACACTGACAATTCGAAATTTGCTTCGTTACCATATGAACCTAAATTCACCCGCGGCCTAGATAAAATCTTTAAAAATATTAATTTCAACTTGGTTTATAATTCTAAAAATAAACAGATGGTTTATAATTCTACAGACGCTTTTGGGTAACCCCAAAGATAAATCGACAATAACGAAAAGTCAGGAATATACGAAATTAGTTGTAAAAATTGTGATCAAAAGTATATTGGGCAAACAAATTGACTAGATTTAAAGAACACATGGCTCATTTGAAATATGGCAGAACAGAAAAATCTTGTGTTGCCCAACACGCTTTTGACAACAACCATAGGATAGACATAAATAATTTAAAATTAATTAGAAATGTAACAAACAGTAGACAGTTGGATGCTTTTGAAAGTTTAGAAATCATTAAGTGTAACAATCGTATGAATAAGGACAATGGTCCGATACCCACCAGTCCACTGTTTGCTCTGATAAACAAAGACAGTTACGGTTCAGTGAACCGTGGCAACAAATTTGGTATAAATAGTGCAAGTGTGTAGTCTAGAATTTAGTTTTAATCTTCTCCTGAAGATGCCAACTTGGTTGGCGAAATGTGCCAGAGAAAAGTGTAGTAGTTCGGTGTTTCGTGGAAAACGTCCAGTTTTTTGTTTTTCTACGTCGAAGATTCCAGTACCCACTCCAGATCTCTTCAATTAATTTCTCTGAATAGCCGTTACTCAAAGCTATATCCTTAATTAATTTCTTCTCACGTTCTAGTCTCTCTTCATTAAGAGGGAAACTTAATACACGGCTAATTAGAAAACCGAAACTTGTTATTTTATATAATAATAATAATAATAATACATTTATTTTCAACAGGATAAACCCAATTACAGAAAATCTTAGAAATACAGTCCAGTAGACACTAGTCTACTGTACACAACAATACATAAACTAGTTTTTTCAATATACAAAAACTGTGTGGTTAGACAGACAATATTTATAAAGTACACTCTTTGCATTTTAAAATAATGTACTTAACATGATCATGATTTACATCACATGAGGAAGATAAATTATTAAACAATTTGCACATGTTAAAAACAGGTGATCTTAATAGAATGTTTGTTCTACACATTTTGTTATGAAAAGTAACATGCTGCCGAGATTGCAGTCTTGGAACCAAAAAAGAAAATTTGTTCAAGGAGTGAAGGACAATCCAGTTCATTATGCAAAAGCTTGTATAAAAATTTTATAGACGAGCAATTTCTCCTGTCTATTAGTGAATCTAAATTAAAAGTAGAAAGCAGTATTGAGTGATCAAATCCTCTCTCTGGAAAAATGCCATGAGACTTGTAAAACATGTATTTTAAACATTTCCTTTGTACAGATTCCATATAACATATTGCGTTTTCATAAATAGGAGACCAAACAACGGATGAGTACTCCAGCTTACTCCTAATAAATGTTACATATAGCAATTTTAAGGTGTTTGTATCTTTAAAACTACTCCAGTTTCGGGTGAAAAAGCCTAACAACTTAGAAGCCGAGGAGACAATATGTGTGATACGACCTGCAAACGTAAATTTTGTATCGAATATTACTCCCAGGTCCTTAAATTCGTCTGTCCTGTCTAGTATATTACCATTAATATTATAGTCATATATTAACGGGGTTTGTTTTCTGTGAAAAGAAAGTACCTTACATTTGGATATATTAAGTTTCAGACGATTATCCGAGCACCACTGGTTAACAGTAGTAAGTGTGTTTTGTAAGGTTAAACAATCGTTTAATGTATTTACTTCTAAGTATATCTTCAAATCGTCAGCTAAAAATAGGTGCAGAGAGTCTAGGGACAGAGATAAATTATTAATAAAAATTAAAAATAGGAGAGGCCCAAAGTTGGACCCTTGTGGTACTCCTGAAGTTGATATATACTCGCTAGACCTACAGCCACCATACTCCACAAATTGTCGCCTACCAAGTAGATAAGATTCCATAAGTGTCAGTAGGTTAAAAGAAAATCCTATATTACTGAGCTTTGATAACAGGAGAAAGTGGTCAATCTGGTCAAAGGCCTTTTGTATGTCGGTATATATTACGTCGACTTGGTCTTGACGATCGAGGGCTTCAGCTATGTATTGGGTGATGCATACTAAATTAGTGGTTGTCGATTTTTTCTGCAGAAACCCGTGTTGTGATGGGGAAATAATACACTTAATACTGCTGTAAATATTATCATAAATAATGATTTCCAAAAGTTTGCCAAAGTTACAGAGAATAGCTATTGGTCTATAATTTGTTATCAGTGAAGGGTCACCCGTTTTTAAAACTGGACATATTTTGGTAGTTTTCCATATACTTGGATATTGCTTAGTCTTCAATATTAGGTTAAAAATAATACACAGAGTCATAGCAAATGCTGAAATACAATCTTTGACAACAAAACTAGGAACATTGTCAATGCCAGAAGTCATTTTATTTTTAAGTTTTTTTGAAGCCTGGATAATATCATTTTCCGAGATGGAATTAATTTGTACGTGAATATTATTAATTAACACATCTTGTTCTTTATAGGATGGATCAGATAATAAGTACACGTCTGAAAAATAATTAGAAAAGCCATTAACCACGGATTGAGGTGTGTCGTATATTTGATCGTTATAAAATACTGTACCAGGTATCCTTGGAAGTACTTCTTTTTGATTGTACGAATGACCAAAATTTAGAGGGGTCACTGACAATGTTCCTTTCAGTATTCTCAATATAGGTAGTATAAGCGGTGGTAATACGATTTTTAATTAAAGATCTTAACGATTTAAATTGTTCATAGTACATATTTGAGTTATATCGTTTGTAGTTCTTATGAGCTGTATTTTTCTTTCGGATATTTTGAATGATTTCAGCTGTATACCAGGGTGGATAATTTCTTTTATACTTCTTAAATGGTGGTACACATGATTCAAGAATATTATTTACAATTATGTAGAACTTGTCACATGCATCATTTACATCAATAGAGGATTTAAGAAATGACCAGTCAGTTGTTAATATCATGTCATACATCAATGGATAGTTCGCACGCTTAAAATTGTATCTTTTACGAGAACCATATTCAAAATTTCTGGGCTGAAATCTTTCAAAAACCAAGCTAAGTGTCAGGGCAGGATGATAGTCATCCTCTCCTACAAAAGGGCAGTTGTCTCTATCTACAGTACAACTCAGATTCGACAATATCAGATCTAAGAGTCTTCCTCTTTTATTTACAATGGTGTTGAGTTGATTCAGGTTTAAAAAACTAATAAAATTATTCAATATGATACTTTTTGTATCATTCTGGTTAGCATTGAATAGGGTAACGTTAAAGTCACCCATAATTATAATTTTACTATCTATAAAGAGATTACATAATGTCTCTACAGCATCAAGAAATAATTCAAATTCGGTTAGAATGACCGATGCTGGAATACTTATACAGAACAAAAATAAATAAAATATTATCAGTTGATACAACCTTACATCCTACGATGTCAATACATGGAAAAGAGGCCTTGATTACATCGACGTTGACACTAACTGCGTTTGAATGATTTTTTTACTGCCAGTAACACTCCTCCGCCTCTTGATAGACCAGTAGCTACAAAATCACGGTCACTTCTAAACACGGTATAGGCATCGGGGATGATTTCAGTACAATTGACGTCGTTGGATAACCATGTTTCCGTCAACCCAATCACATCATATTCACATATCGACACTGCATTGAAAACGGTTACAGTCTTTGTGTTTAAACCTGGAAAGTTTTGGTAATAACAGTATAAACTTGAATTTGTTTCGTAACTGGGCGAGTTTATGCGTTTAAATTTACAATTTTGGGACGTCCATTTACGTATTTTATTTTGATTCCTACTTCACCGTTTCTCTTCCGCTCTTCTAACGCTTTTTTTACTTGCCTGTAATATTCTATCTGCTTAGGGGTTCTGTCCAATGAGATAGAAATATGCTTGAACCTATCAATTTCCTTTAAAATCTTAGCTTTTTTTATAACAGCGTGTACTTGGTCTTCATGTTCTAAAGTGATCTTGGCCTGTCTCTATTATTTGAAAGTCGAATAGGTTTGAAATTTACACCCTGCGATGTCTCACTTGCAGTGGCTAGAATATCATTGATGACAGATTTATCTGTTATTGATCGATCTTCGGCCTGAGCTAACTGTTCACTCACACCAAAAAATATCAAATTACATTTTCTTTTTTTGGCATTCTGTCATTTCTTGTACTACATCTTCAAATATATTTCCGTCTGAGTTTTCTGCTCCTTAATTCTTTAAGACATCAATATCTTTTTGCAATTTATTTATAGACGTTTTTAATTCAGTGACTTCAAGTTGATAGGCTTGGCATATTTTATATTCAAGGTTTGCTATTTTGTTACTAAAATCATCCTTTAGTGATGCAAGAAGGTTTTTTACATCTCCAAGACCACCCATAAATGTATTGCATTGATTACAAATAATTTTGATGGACTTCGATTTGTTGCGGGTAATGCAACAAATCGAATATGCAACATGCGAATATCGGGTAATGCAATAAAATATAGAAAAAAGTGATGTGAATCAATACGGGGATATAGTATCTAGGACTATATTTCATAAATATATAAAATTCTGACTTATGTAAAGGGTGAGTTCGTAAGAATTTCCGCCTCCCCTTTCTCCGTTATTTTTTAAGCTATGATTTTTTTTTTTCAGGGATAACTTATTTTTTTCCAAAAATTTCAGAATATTCTGCCAGAAAAATTATTTGCAAGAAAAATGTAGCAGCTGTTTGATTAACACAACTTTTTGTTGAATGGAACACTATTTGTTGAATTCCGCTTGTTTTCTAACTACAATGGTATACATAATTTCGTACTTTCTTTCACAATTTTTTTAAATACTATGCATTGAATATATTAACTAATATACTCCACAATTTTTTGAGATTCTACAATAGCAAATGTCTATAACATAACGCAATAACAAATATATTTAAGCAAAATGAAAATTTTATAAAACAAGATTTTTTTGTAAAAAAAACATTTTTTATTCAATTGGTTCAATCGGTCAAAAAAAAATATAAAAACCCCTTTCTATGATCTTCTGATGGAGCTTTTTTTTATAACATTCGTTTGAGGTTTATTTGTCACTAACACAGCATATTCACAGAATATGCTGTGTTATTATAATGTATTCTACTTGATAATCATCCGTCGTCTAATGATCATCCCCTAAAGTATGATGTTGGGAAGAATTTATATAACTTATTATATAAATACAGTGGACCCCCGGTAATCTGGCCCCTGTCTAATCCGGCGCCCCCTGTAATCAGACATGCCCATCACTGTTGATATATATAGTGTATGATTGAACAGGTTGTATGATTTGTAGTTCAAATAGAATCTTTGATTTGTAATTTGTCGGATTACAAGGTACTCTTTTTCAAAAAATTCCGGACTAGAGGGGGTCTTAGGCAGTACTCTACAATCCGACAAATTCTATAGTCCGACACCGCCCTACAAAACGTTTGTCGGATTGCCGGGGGTCCACTGTATATAATACGTTGTTTGCGGTGTTTTGACTAATTATTATCTTTTTTATTAACCATATCAAATTCGTATGAGTGTCACTGCCTAATTCTAGTATATTAGGATTTTCGCCTTATCCGGAACGAGCCTCTCAAATAGAGTGTCACTAAACTAAAATAAACAGAGCTAATAATAATGCCATTACCCGAGACGTTCATAAATTTTACCTTAACTGATATGACATACCGCTTCTGTTATGTTCACAAAATAAAAATAAAAACACAAGTTTTATTACCATATATGAAACAAACAGGAAAGGCGGTATAGCTGTATAAATTAAGTTAATTAAGTTATAATATACTGTCCAGTCTGACTTTATTAGGACATTTAAGTGAATACATTTTTAAATGTACTCGTATAAGCTAGCTTAATAAATTATTCTTTGCTTGTTTGAAATGTTTCTGTCACCCATTGTACATATCGCTGATAAGACGTGCGTAGTATCTCTCGGATATGTCCGTTCTAAATCGTACTACGTTCGTTGTGCACAAGTCGCGGGCGACGCTACGCTGGTAGGATTACATTAATAATCACACCAGTGGCGTACAATACACTCATTCGCGTTCATATTCTTATTAGCAACGTATAAATCGGCTAATTAATTGTTTTATTTTGTTATTACACATTGCAATTTTTTTCCAAATGTTCTAATGCAGGGTGATAATTTTGTTATGCAATAATATTAGATTTGATCAAAACCAACACCAAAAACAGGGGATTGCCATTTGAAAAAATTGAGGATGACACAGTTAATGATCTAAAAATGATATGGCAGTCAAATTATGCATTTTTGTAATTAAAATTTGACCTCGTTTTTTTTTTCGAAAACACTTGTTATTCAATTCGTGCAGTATCTTTGCCGCTCTCTATAAATTGCCTCGACCTCCTGAATTCTCCGTTTTTCATAAAGTTACTATTGTAAATTTGGTCATCTATCCGATTTTTTTTTGTGTAGGGGTTACAAGTAAATGATAGCTTCTACAAATTAGGGTTTGAGGAACACATTTGGGTGTCGTAGAGAAATTAAAATTAACTATTTTGGCCAAAAAACAAACCCATCTAAACGGACTTTGATTTTTGGCGATTTTTTTATGTATAGGAATGGCAGGTAAGGGGTATATTTCGCAAGGTAAGAGTTATATACGTGCCGTAGAGGAAACTCAAGGAAACTAGTGTGATAAAAAATAAAACCCGTCTATTGATTTTTGGTGAATGTTTTGTATCGGGGTTGCATGTAACGTCTTTCGCAAGCTAAGAATTGATGAACGCACTTGGGTGTCGTTGATGAAACTAAAATAAACTATTGTGACCAAAAATCAAATCCATCTAAGCGGACTTTCATTTTTTAGTTTTTTAGAACTTAGAAAACAGTTTACTATCGAATAATGTTTCACAATGATTATTTTTACATTCACGTATGAGTATGTAGTGAAGTAGAAATATAGTATGGACAACGAATATTAAAAATGTTTGAATTTTTATGCTATTGTGTCATCTGTCCAAAGAGGTACCGTATATACTTGTAAAATATGTCATACATTTTTAAGAGCTTATGACATTTTTCTGCTATTTACAAGATTATTTTCGGGAAGTTATCCATGATAAGACCTATTAGATACATATGCATGTAGTTAGTTTAATACCGATATCATCTTCACTTTCATAATAGTGATACTGCGTAAACCTTGAACGTTATCAAGATCTTAATTCCTCACGTAAACATATTATTATGTACCTTTTCGTATTTAAAAATAGATAAAATATTTGATCTCGCCTTGCACCTGATAAATCGCTTGCAACAAAAACACAGTGTGTTTCACAAAGTTCTCCCAGTATCCAAAATATGTTCCTGACAATTTACAAAAAAAAACAAAAGTAACTTGAATGTATGGAAGTTAAAATTATTAAAGAATACTATTAGTTTCAAATTCATATAGTTCAATGCTCAATAGAGTGAATCGGATATACTTGGAAGTACATACAGCGTGTAGGATTACTAAGGGATTTTATGGGTAAAAATATTACAATTTAACCAAACTTACCTTAGACAAAAAGTTATTGGTAACCAAGATACAGGGTGTCAAAATTATATTTTATTTCTGATTTCCGTAAATAACTTCTTTAAAAAAACTATTTTGTACAAACTTTTGATTTTTTTTTTGAGGAGAGGAATTTTAATGTGTCAATATCTTGATGATTATTTGAAGTTTTTACGTCTTAAAATATTTATGTTTATTGAAAATATCCATGTTTCCATCATTTATTGACAGAAAAGGTATATCGTTTTAATCTCGCTTAAAATGATACCGTATACCTTTTAAAACAAATATTCCTAGACGCAAAACACTTCGAATCGGAAATGGACAATAAAATTATAACTTTGACACTCTGTATCTTGGTTACCAATAACTTTTGGGCCAAAATAAGTTTGATTCAATCGTAATATTTTTACCCAAAGAATAAGTAGTTTCACTTTGGCCTCTTAATAATGGGACATCCTGTATATTCAATATATATAACATACATTTTTACACTTTGGTTTTAGCTGAAGTCCAAATTTTCAAAAAATGAGTTATTTCTACAAGCACATAAATATGTACCTATTTATGATTCCATGCAAATTTAGTCTCTCAATACTCTTAATTTGCGCAGAACGTTTCAGAATGAATTAATTTATCTGCAATAAAGCAGTAAATTGATATTAACTGATTGGGAACACGATAAATTAATCGATCACGCAAAGGTTTTAACAAATCCCTGTAATATGATCAAATTAGTGAACTGACTGGGGGAACGATTTTCAGATGTATTCAATAATATAGCCTTTATGCCTAAAAGGTGTTACCTAGAGGTATTGCGCTCTAATGTGCATAAATAAGACTAGATGTAAAAAAAACTGGACGTTTTCCACGAAACACCGAACTACTACACTTTTCTCGACGCGCGTTTCGCCAACCAAGTTGGCATCTTCAGGAGAAGATTAAAACTAAATTCTAGCCTATACACTTGCACTATTTATACCAAATTTGTTGCCACGGTTCACTGAACCGTAACCGTCTTTGTTTATCAGAGCAAACAGTGGACTGGTGGGTATCGGACCATTGTCCTTATTCATACTATTGTTACACTTAATGATTTCTAAACTTTCAAAAGCATCCAACTGTCTACTGTTTGTTTCATTTCTAATTAATTTTAAATTATTTATATCTATCCTATGGTTGTTGTCGAAAGCATGTTGGGCAACACAAGATTTTTCAGTTCTGCCATATTTCAAATGAGCCATGTGTTCTTTAAATCTAGTCAATATAGATCTTTTTGTTTGCCCAATATACTTTTTGATCACAATCTTTACAACTTATTTCGTATATTCCTGACTTTTCGTTATTGTTGATTTTGTCTTTGGGGTTACCCAAAAGCGTCTGTAGTTTATTTTAGAATTATAAACCAAATTGATATTAATATTTTTAAAAAATCTTATCTAGTCCGCGGGTGAATTTAGGTTCATATGGTAACGAAGCAAATTTCGAATTGTCAGTATCTATACGAAAAGTCGTGGAATTGTACAGGACTTTTCGTATAGATACTGACAATTCGAAATTTGCTTCGTTACCATATGAACCTAAATTCACCCGCGGACTAGATAAGATTTTTAAAAATATTAATATCAATTTGGTTTATAATTCTAAAAATAAACTACAGACGCTTTTGGGTAACCCCAAAGACAAAATCAACAATAACGAAAAGTCAGGAATATACGAAATAAGTTGTAAAGATTGTGATCAAAAGTATATTGGGCAAACAAAAAGATCTATATTGACTAGATTTAAAGAACACATGGCTCATTTGAAATATGGCAGAACTGAAAAATCTTGTGTTGCCCAACACGCTTTTGACAACAACCATAGGATAGACATAAATAATTTAAAATTAATTAGAAATGTAACAAACAGTAGACAGTTGGATGCTTTTGAAAGTTTAGAAATCATTAAGTGTAACAATAGTATGAATAAGGACAATGGTCCGATACCCACCAGTCCACTGTTTGCTCTGATAAACAAAGACGGTTACGGTTCAGTGAACCGTGGCAACAAATTTGGTATAAATGGTGCAAGTGTATAGGCTAGAATTTAGTTTTAATCTTCTCCTGAAGATGCCAACTTGGTTGGCGAAACGCGCGTCGAGAAAGTGTAGTAGTTCGGTGTTTCGTGGAAAACGTCCAGTTTTTTGTTTCTACGCCGAAGGTTCCAGTACCCACTCCAGAAGACTAGATGTGTTCCGATGTGTCCAACAAAGTTAGCTCCTTCAACCACCGGAGTCTCTGAGAGAACATACGATTTATACCCATACCACATAGTGTAATACTACAAGTATATATATAATCCTATAGGTACGATAATTAATCATTAGGGTCCGGAAATGTGTGCTGTAATGCATGATCGGCAGTACACTACTTTATGAGAATTAAAGTATAAACCGTATTTTTTAAGCGCCTTGTAAATTATATACACGTGTATTTCTTGTCCGTGCATACGTATGGCACTGACCGATCCTGCTAACACGTTGGCACTCGCGTGTGCGCGGTAGTACGCGGGTCCCGTTGCGAGTGAACTGGATAGTTAAATGCAGTTTACTATGCGTTAGAGCAAACTTTCCGAATAAGTAATCATATACATACATCCTGTATAATCCTATACAGTAGAACTCAATTATCTGAACTACATAATTGGGACCAAGGGATTCGGATAACCAAAAGTTCGTATAATCGAGAATATTTTATACACTGAAAAAACGATGGAAATTTGTAGAAAAAAAGGAGAGATTGATCTGTAAATATACAGGCGATACATAAAACGATTTTATTTAAACATTATCATATACTTCGTCTAATGCCTACCTAGTGACCTACATTACGCACTTAACAGGTTTGAAGAAATTGTTTATTTTTTCCCCACACCTCTTTACTTTTGGCATATGCCGCTCTCCAAACTTATTCGTACTCCCTCCGGCAAAAAAGCAAAGCGTTCTAAGCTAAGACGGATAATTGAAGTTCGGAAAATCGAGTTCATCGGTAACAATGAACACATTCGAATTTTTTATAGATATACATACTAAAATAATCTTGTTAAATTACTCGTAACAGTGTCAACAAAAAAATTATTGAAATAAATTATAAATACATAACTAAATATTATTAGGAATACATCATTTAAAATGCATAACTAAAGATGTCGATTCATTAATGGATTTCTACACACAAAAATAATGCAAACATGCCAAGTACATAAACTATGTGTCTAAAATGCACCCCTTAAAAGTAAGGCTCAAATACAGGTTTTTAATTAACTTTAAAATGATAAAGTGTATAAAATATATCAAAACCAGATTTTTGTATACTTTATAAGATTTTAGCGACAAGTGTTGCTGAAAGTTCATTTTTAAAAATTCAACAGTCTCACCAGAGGCAGTGAGGCATAAATTGTCGTAAAAAATGAGATATATGTCGCAACTTTTTTCTATTTTTACTATTTTTAGTTCTTGATAACAATTTTATTGACAATTGGGTTTTCTAGGAAAAAAAATCTCGGTAATTTTTGGAAAAATGAGGAATTTTCGAAAAAAATACGTTTAATTGTTTTGTGAACCAGGGGTTTATTAACGAATTATTAAAAACAACAAGGTTGGCCATAACTATTAATAATTATGGATTCTCATGAACTTCTACAACAAAATGTGCCTTTAATGTTTTTTCGAAAAAATGCGCCATTTTCAAGTTTATGGAAATTGAAGTTTATCGTGACGCTTGAAATCTTATTAAATAATATTTGTAATTCATGGTTGGCCGAGTGTGAAGTTTTAATACAAAATAATTTTAAAATCTACACATTACAAAAATTATTAAACTAACGTAACAACCGTTTATATAACATATGATATAACATTTTTGCATTACTTTTATGTGAACTGATAGAATGAACTGTTGAATTTTCTGCATTTAAATTCTGCAAAAACCATCTTGTAAATTGTCCCATATTTATTAAAAAAATCACAACATACTTTTACATTTACATTTGCTTTTACATTTACATAAGTTTAATTATATTTTAAACAAATAGGTATGCTTTTAAAAAACACAAATGCTCGATATTCTAAGGTATGTAATTATTGAATTAAAATTTTGCATGCTATGATAACGTACAGTAATGTACATATTTTTGTATCATGATTTTTAATGCAAATATTCATTTTCATCACTCATTGAGGTAGGTATCTGTAAAAAATTCTTCAGGAAAAACAGTGGATACTTACATATTTTTATGTAGGAATTTATTTTTAGGGGATACCGTGAAAGTTTTATTTATTGTTAAAATCATTAGTTTTTTTTATACGGCCTTAAAATGTATTTTCTCCGTCATAATTGTTGGTGGAGATGGAAAATGTTATGCACCTACGACTTTCTGACGTGTTGTTCGCCAAATAAACATTTAAGTAATTCACAGTTTTATGGAACGCCCAGTTAATTACTACAGTAACAACGACTTGTAAATTATGTATAAATATGTATGTATTTCATATTTACGATAAATATGTATGTATTTCAGTTTGACAATCTTGTATAGCTAGCTCATTTGAATTGGCTTTGAGCCTAGACATTTTATGTATATATGTAGGTACTACATTTTATCGGTTGGTGATAATGAATAGTGATAATGAACAATGATACACCATGATGATATGGGATACATTTTATCGGTTGATAGTGATGAATAACAAAATATCAAAAATTCAGTCAATTTCACCGAGGGACACTTCCCATAAGAGATGTGCGATGGAAATATTATGTCGAGCTTTTAATTTGTTTCCAAAAAATGTAGCATTAATAATGATGGCGATTTTGTGTTGTAAAAAATCTGATCGAAAAATGTCTAAAAAAATATTTTCAATATTTCTTCCTTTTGTTCATTTATTCGATTTAAAATTTATATACATACAGTGTGTATCTGCCAAATATAATTCATTTAAGATCTCCATATTATGTAAGCACTTAAGCACCTGCCAATGAAATGTGAAAACACGTCCAGCGATTTTGATTGTAACTGATATTTTTTAGTCAGTTTATCGTGTTTTGACATTTTATTGGCAGGGGTCTGGGAATGGAGGCAGGGCAAATGGAGATAATGGATTTATTCCATTTGGCTGATACACGCTGTATGTTAACCTCTTTCACTGAATTCAATTACACTCGAACCTCGAACCCCTCTTAAGTGACCTTCGCTTAATTCACTTTCTCTCTTATTTCACCACTTTTTGCCTATTATGTCACGAAACGTTCCCTCTTAAGTCGCCGCCTGTAAAAGTTTTAGAACTACGTTTGGAAATTGGATTCTCGCATGAATATGTACAATTTTTATTGAAAAAAATGATTGTGTAATACATTAAATATAGACACCTAACCTTTAAAATAGGTCAGGTGTCTTTTCAAAATATTTAACCTTTAAAATATTCATTCAAGTGGAAAATTGAACTTTGTCACGCACGACTGGGTATACTTATGTTGATTTTTTCGTTCAGCTGGCTCATATTTCAACACCGTGTATTCTCGGGTATATCTCTAAATATTGCTTTTTGCAACAAAAAACACGAAAAAGTTGAGGTTATGATTACGACTTAAGAGAATAAATTTCGAAGCGACTTAAGCGAAAAGATGATGTCTAGAAGAAGGAGAGTCTACACTAGTTGAACTTTTGATGCCGTCGTCGCTGCACTCCCTGCTCTACACGGGCTACCAAACAGAACTTCCGTCTTCCGTGTCACGTGATAACGCTAACAGTTATTTTAACCTCAAATAAATGTAAACAATAAGTTCAAAATTTATATCAACAGGTGGTGATTTAGAAATTAGTTTTTCTGTTGCGTACGAGGTATATAATAATTATTTTATATTTGTTATATTTCTTCTGTTAGAAGATAAATTCTAAATTTGTATTTAACAAAAACTGAAGATGACTACAATGATCGAAATTCCTCTTAGTGACACAAACGAGGTAATTCGCCAAATAATCCAAAAAAATGGATACCCATGTAAAATAAATTTAATATGTATATTATAGGTCATCGAATTATATTCAGATCAGTTACCTGAGGGAGATGAAGTTCTTGGTATATTACGCCAAGAAAAAGCTCACTTATCCATTTGGGTTAATCTTGCTGTAAGTTAATAATTTTGAGAACTTACGTGTTTCTAATTTTTTGTTTTTTTTTTTTGTTTTTATGGAGTATTATAAACAGAATAAAACAAAAGATTTCATTAAAGTATTGGAAGCTTCTCGCACTGATGCTAATATAAATTACAGAGATTATGAAAAAGATCAAATCGCGAGCACTCGATATGCTCGCAGCATATTATGTACAAGAAGCTAATCGAGAAAAAAATAAAGACAAGAAAAGGGATCTTTTTAACAAAGCCACATTCTTATATACCACTGCAGATAAAATTATTATGTATGACCAGGTAAGTATTTTTGACTAAATTAATTTAACACGTTGACTAACATATCCCCAGTGATATGTAGGAGTTTTGCTATGGAAGACAGTCATGCAAGTGCAATAGCCGTGAAAACGTTATTTTTCAACTGATTTTAATGCTACAAATAGCGTTCGGATCCTTATGGTTGCTAGATTTACAGCATTCATTTTTATACATATCCCCGGTGACATGTACCGCAGTCAACGCCAACGTACGTACGAATTTTCAGGCCCGCAGTCAACGTGTTAAGAAAATCATTATCAAGTTGTTTTTCTTTGTTTTTAGAATCATTTATTGGGAAGAGCGTATTTTTGTCTATTGGAGGGAGATAAAATGGAACAAGCAGATGCGCAATATAATTTTGTTCTAAATCAGTCACCTAATAACATACCCTCTCTGTTAGGTAAAGCTTGCATTGCATACAATAAAAAAGATTTTCGAGGTGCTTTAGCGTTCTATAAAAAAGGCACTGAGAACTAATCCTAATTGTCCGGCAGCAGTAAGATTAGGTAAGTGTTCATTTTAGAATTTAATTGTATTAAGCTAAAGTGAAAATAAGCTGATTTGATTATTTTTTTATAAGAATTAGAAAAGATTTATTTTTGTACAATCCATAGGAGTCCTTCAAATACATGTGGCTCATAATACGTAAGTGAATTTTGTAATCATGAAAGAAAAATTTTACCTTTCCATTAAATATTTTCAGTACTTTAAAAAAATGCATATTTTTCAATATTTTACAATACTTCCACAAGATATGTTTTTATATAATTGTAGATTTCAATGTATCGAAAACTTTAGCGTTGAGTATGCGAGTCACTTAATCAGAACCTAGTTCCAACAATTAAAGTTCAAACATTTAACAGTAGTATTAATTTTTGAATTATTTCTTGGTTAAAAATGGAATTAGTGTTGGAACAATATTTTAACTTCAATGAAGCTCTAAAGTCATAATAAAATGATGTATATAATGCATACAGTATATGTAATGCCAACATCGGCCGGTTGTGAAAAAGGACAAACTCAACACTTCTAGCGTAGCCTAGTGAGAGGACCGGTCTTATTACCCCACTACCTTCGATGCGTATGCGGATGGTTCTTATCTCACTTCTGTTTGTCTCTGTTCTGTTCATTGTATCACTTCTGTTTGTCCTTTTTTGTAACTGGCCAATGTCGACTTTATACACACGGTATAATTATTTATAAAAAAATATGCTGTAACTTCATCAAATATCATCTGTTGTATTCCGATCTATATAAATCTGTAGAGCAGTGCATCTCACCTGTATAGTATAGACGTACTGTCAGAAATTTGCCAATCAACTTATTCCAATCAGTAGCATGCATATATAATAGAGGCCAAAAGGCGATGCCTACCTTAGAAAATCATAAGACACGAAAATAATAATACTTAAATATAGTCATTTTTACAGAGTTTTAAAACTGCATGTTATGGTACTTTATATCAGGACACAAACCGAGATGAAGTAGCCGCAATTTACAAAATAAAATTTCCAATGAAAAATTTTCCCAAGCAGGCGGCCTATAAGAAATTCATAAAAGTGGCCAGAGAAGTTAAATATTGGCAGCATCTAAATTTACCAACAAAACGCCACATACTGAATCACAGGCGCTTAAAGAGATGAGTGAGAAATAATTCAATACAATAAGGGACGTAGTTTACGCGATACTGTCCACATTCATCGATTCACATCGACGTCCATCGTTTCGTACTGGTGCCTCGTGGTAAACAAATAGTATGTTGTGTGGTGTTATAATAGGAACAGGTTTAATGATTGTAATTACAGTTTGCTTGTTTGAATAAACATACATAAGTATGATGTGTGAGTACAAGTGATAATAATGCAGTATGAGTACAATGATACAGAGAACTGCTTGATACAACTAAAAACAATTCTGCTTAGCTCAAGGAGTTTTGAAAATAAACAAGCGATAATTTCACAGGAGCATCTTACTCCTTCACGTACAAATTGTGCAGCAAAAAAAAAAATTTAACAGCAGTGGCGACTGGTGGAATTTAAAGTTCTCGTATTTTCATAATGGAACATGGGACCCACATCATTTTTTGGGGCGTGATTACTAAACTTAAGTAGAATTCTAGAGTAACAAAAAAGCTTCAAAGTTGCAAAATAAAAAATAAAAAAATGTGCCCCACCACAAGATCTTGGAAATGGCTTACAAAATATATATTTTTTCATAATCACCAGATAAATACAGTCTTTACCCTTGTAATTTTTGTATGTCGAGATCTGTAAAAGTTATGTTATTGTTGGTAATAGTCTGATGGTAATGGAAAAATTTATAGTTTGATTTGTTATTTCACCCGAGCATTTGGTTTTTGAGATTTTACAAGTTTTTTCTTTAAGCAAAATTTTCCAAAATGTGCTTAGGTCTTCTAATCACCCCCTAAAATTTTATGTAGGGCCCATATCTCTATACGAAAATACGAAAATTTCAAATTCTACTATTTCAAACTATTTCAAATGCCACTGTTTAATAGTAAGTTTTATGACAGTTACAAACGGCTTTTCCAAACAATTAAATTAATGGGTAAATGCCGATTTTTTGTTGGATTTTTTATAAACTACATATTTATGACTAATAAATATAACGAACCATTAAAATAATAATAATAAACATAGTTGGCCGGGCAAAAAAAAAACGTATTTCTATTCGTAATTTTAAGTTTATAACCTTTTTGAATTGTCAATGCTGTCACATTATATGACAGACATTATTTATTTTACAATTGAGGACCCGCTGCAAGTACGATCAGTTCCATTTTCATTGCGTAGAGGTTAGCTGCTTAAATTTTGATAAAAATATTAGGCTTATTTAAATTCCACACATCTCAGTGCATGGATATACTATGACATATGCTGAGCTGTGTGTTTGCTTTAAATAACGTCATATGCAGCAGTCCTTGAAAATGGAGCTGCATCGTTCTTGCAGAGCTCGCTCAATTGTGACAGCCACTTCAAAAGTTAGACAACAACTAAGTTTCACTTCGAGCTTTGACAGCCGCTATTTCCATCTTGCTCATTCATAGCCAGATTTGATGATGTTTTTTTATGGCTCGTCAGTCATGATAATTAAATATGTGGAATGTGCAAGAGGTTAAAAACCGACTATTGGAATAAGTTCATAGGTAAATTTCCTACTGTACCTAGGCCTAATGTCACGCGGACAACATTGCCCCGCTCTATAAATAAGTGAGTTAATTACAAGCTTGTAGTTTGTAGTGGGCAACCCAACACAAACTGACTACAAATCATAAATTTTTACAAAATGTGCAATTCATGCCAGAGCTAGCTAGGTAAGGCTTAATTAGTACTTTGTGGTTGGAAATCAAGCGCTTTCTGGTCTTTGGAGCACTGTAATTTGAACCCTTCTGTGAAAATGTAGTTGGAGTTTCGTAACTAAATTACTTGATAAAATTTCTTTCTAATTGATACTTTGAAAAAAGGAAGTTCCATAAAAGTAATTTTAGTTCTCTCAAAGGACATCACTAATAGAGGAACTGAATAAATCAAAGAATAGATCAAATCATTTACAACTGTTTTAAAGGGCTTAAATAACTTAAATTTCCAACTCCAAAATAGAAATAAACAAGTATATACATACACTATCGTCGGAAAGTTTGGAAGCAGTACAGTACGTATTTTACAAAATAAGGTTTTAAGTTTTCAAAAACATGTTTATTGAAGTTATATTAACAGTTTTACAGAATAAACATTATGCAACATGGTTTTATAAAAGAATAGTTACAGATTGATTACTAAAAAGGCTACAATTTATTTTCATCTAAATGGCCACCTTTAGCCTTAATCACTGCTCTGCAAATTTTCGGTATTCGCTTAAGTAATTTCTCCAAATATTCGGCATGCCTCTTGCAAATACTCCCACAGTTGAGTTAAATTCTGAAGCTGTCGCTGTTTTGCTTTAGTATATAATTCATCCCACAAATGTTCTATGGGAGAAAGATCAGGGCTCTGCGGCGGCCATATGATTATTTCGAAATCTCCGATACATTCCCGTAAGCCTGCAGATAGTACCTAAACAAGATTTTACTGTGGTAACTGAAATTTTAGTTCTCCTCACTGTATTCACTTGTCAAGTTATTTCTGGTGCTGTAAGACGACGATTTCGCTTAGGTGTGGTTATAATAAATCTATCCTCAGCTTCCGTTGTTACATTGGGTTGTCCACTTCGCGTTCTGTCCGACAATTCTCCTTGTCTCTTGTTTCCTAACAAGAGTGTAGTTTAGAATTAGAATAAGTAATTAGTGCTTGAAAATCCAAAGCACTTTAAGTAAGGGTTTAGAGCCTAAGGCTTCAAGCCCTTTAACCGAGAGCTTTGCCCAGCTCTGGTTTATATTCTAGAACATTATTTTCTTTGTACTTCATAAAAACTATACTTCCATATACTTCCACTCACTTCCACGTGGCTGTGGAAGTAATTATTATATAACCTATAGTAGCTAATGGAAAGCTGTGTTTCCATGTATGTATTTTGTATTGGCAGTGACCTTAATTTTAAATTAGTTTTATTTTTAAATATGTGTCTATTAATTTCTACAGGTATGGGGCATTGTTTTATAAAACTGAACAATCTGGAAAAGGCTAAATTAGCCTTTGAAAGAGCTCTAGAATTAGACCCGAAATGTGTTGGTGCTCTCGTTGGACTGGCTATTCTGAAATTAAATCTACAGCAATCAGAAGCTATCAAAGAAGGTGTGCAGATGTTGTCCAAAGCATACACAATAGATTCTACAAACCCCATGGTCTTAAATCATTTAGCTAACCATTTCTTTTTTAAAAAGGTATATCTAGTTTGTTGCTTACTAATCATATCTTGATAAAAGGTACATCTGTAATAAATTAATAGATCATACAGGCTTAGTTGCACACTATACACTGTACAAAAAGTACCAAAGTAGCCGATTTTCTCGAAATAGTGTCCAGATATCGGGAAAAATACCAGTACAGAAATTGGTGAGTTTTAAGAGACAATCTTAATTATGACCTTGAATTTGACCTTAGCAGTAACTGTCAGGGTCATTTGAAGATTAACTTTCAATTGGAAACTCACATTTTTAACTCTGGATTAAGAATGAGAGTGAAATTTTCATGAACTCAATTTGTCGAGAGAGATAAAAGAGAACTTCAATTTAAAAGGTTTAAAGGGCCCTTTGGTCTTTCTCGTGAAACGTCTGTGGATCAGATCTTAAGACACGTTAAGATGAAGAAAAAAGAAGTGGTGTTGTCAAACGTAATTCATATACCTACAAGCGCAGAAAATATTAGTTGCTATAAAGAAGTCTTAAACAATTTATAAATACTATAATTATATAAATTTGAAATACAGTTAACTTGTGTTTGTATTTATATAGCTTATAATAATCCTTTTTGAATAAGAAAAGTTGTTACTAATATGATTTCATCACATAGCACAAATCGGCAATGCTGAGAGAACTCCAAGTTAAAGGTCCGAGGTCGTTGAAACACCCACCTTAAGATCAAAGAGATTTCACCGGCTGTCACTTCTCTATATAAACAATTGTTCTCTGGTCAAACCAAGGATTTTAAACAATAATAAAATTGGATAATTTCCTTGAAATTGGAAAAATGAGTTGTCCATTTGTAGGGTTTTGAGAGACCTTGAAAAGATCAACTTGAAAATTCCAAATAGATTATAATAAACTCCACCCATTTATGACCCTGAAATCATAAAGAACAGAAAACATTCAGGTGTACGTCATTGTACACTCAAAGTGACTTTCAGATTTCCAAGGTTGTAAAAAAAATTTTTGACTACTACCATAAAAAAAATTTTAACGAATATTTTCAATGAAAAATGAGTAAAACCAACACCCTGATTTTTGGAATTTCGTTCTGTTTCACTGTTTCAAAAAAAGACTCATATTAAGTTGAATTTTAAGTCATATTACATTCGTCTCAAAACCTAACGACTTTTATGCAAGTCATTTTCCCGATCAGGTTACCACTCTCAGAAAATCAGCCATGACCCTTTGACTCCATAACATGACAATGTTCTTAAATATAAAATTACTCACTGTTTCCTAATCCGGGGTCAAAAATGGATGTTTCTATTTGAAATTTTCAAATTAACTTTCAAATAACCTTGACGGTCATGATCAAGGTCAAATTCAAAGTCATGCTAAAACTTGTCTCTTAACACTTGAGAACTCCTTAATAGGATATATTTCCGACTTTAAGAAAATCGTCAGTCCCACATGAAAGTATGGAACGACAGACTTTCATCTAGTTTGTATATTGGTGACTAATATTTATCTAAAAGTGTAAAAAAAAAAACTTTTTTGTCACTTTCTTTATTAAACTTCTTAAAATTATGTTTATACATATGTTTTTTTAGGATTATAATAAGACACAGCATTTGGCTTTACATGCTTTTCATAACACAGAAAATGAAGCTATGAGAGCTGAGAGTTGTTATCAGTTAGCCAGAGCTTTCCAAGTTCAGGAGATTACGACCAGGCATTTCAGTATTATTACCAAGCAACACAGTATGCTCTTACCTCATTTGTGTTGCCTCATTTTGGTCTTGGACAGATGTATATTTATAGAGGGGATACGGAAAATGTGAGTAAATTACATTTACAATTAATTGAACGTCAATCAACCAATTGTGTTAGATAATTGAAGAATGAATATGTCAGCTAAGTGGCAAAAATAAATATTTTCAGTTTTTACCCTGAATGCAAATTTTGTATAGTAGTTCCAGGGCCGGACACAGGGGTGTCGGGGCCCAGGGCAATGAAGATAGTGGAAACCCTTTCAATCAATAAATATCCATCGATAATTTTATTTTTACATTTAAAAAACAAATTTCCACTATTAAGATACCTACATACCTACTATTTTTTGTAATTCCCTAAAAATCATTATTACTTTCTGACGAGTGATGGGCGGGGAACAGTTGATAGGCTTGCTATATTTAAGTGAAAGACACTTTACGTGCTTTTTTAGAGGCAAAATCATTAATGATTTCTTTTTTGCTTGATTTTCGCTTAGACCTTCTCGCATTTTGCCGTATAAAATAAAATAATTTTCGCTTGGACATTCTCGCATTTTGCCCTTTGGAAATAAAATAATCACAGCTTGGATTCTCTTGCATTTTGTCCTTTCGAAAATAAAATAATTTGCGCTTGGAACCTTTTGCATTTTGCCCTTTGAAAGCTTGCATTTCATCTTGTACTTAGCTGTCATTTTGTCCCTTAACTGGTGTACATTTTACCCCATATCCAATAAATAAACTTTAAATTTTGCAAGAGGTCTAAATTTTGTAATTCCACCACAGAATAGATTTGACACAGGATTGGATATATTTCATTACTCATTACTTTCTTAAAAATTAAAATTTTTTATCGTTATTAAATTTTTGAATCCAAGGTTTATGGAGGCCCTCAATGTGTGGGGGCACCGGGGCTCCCGCCACGGTTGCCCCGCCGTGCATCCGGCCCTGGTAATTCCATAATATGAATAGTCATACATAAATATAAACATCAAAACCGCATTCAGGAGGTAGAAATGGTTGAAAACGACATAAAACGTAATTTTTTTTTAATTTTCCGAAACATTTTTTACATTCTAAAATGGTCGCAGAACGCTCATGGGTAAAAAAAAACGCACAAATAATAGTCAATATAACAGTTACAATAGTATCTCTCAATATAGTCAGGTTTTAACCAAATATGATTGTTCTAACCTTCCGAGGGCTTTAGTGCATAAATGAGCATTACAACGGGTATTGTGTGTGTGTAGGAACTTTTATTCAGTATGAGTCAAACTACTTATTCCCCAAGTTTCAAACAATCTCACACTTAAATTAAATGCTAAGCTGTGCTAAAAATTAAATTCTTCTGATGAAATTTTTTTGATAGCCTCACTTTAGAAATCACCTAAGAAGTATTTGACGATACCTTTATAATTTTTATAACAATTTTTCCCATATGTTAGAAACAATTTTGCCTAAAAACTTATATTTTCCATAGTATTTCCACTTTTAGCAAATATAAATTACATTTTGGCCAGTTGTCTGTTAGTTTCTAAATGCATAGTTAAGAAATGTTCTAAAATTTATATCTTGGCAACTTATCTTTTTTCTATTGATTATATTTTTAGGCAGCTCAGTGTTTCGAAAAAGTTTTAAAGGCTCAACCAGCAAACTATGAGACCATAAAAATATTAGGATCTTTATATGCCAGTTCTTCATCTCAGTCTAAGAGGAACATTGCAAAAGATCATCTTAAAAAAATTACAGAACAATTTCCAGAAGATATCGAAGCATGGATCGAATTGGCACAAATCTTAGAACAATCTGATCTACAGGCATCCTTAAATGCATATGAAACTGCCATGCAGCTTTTAAAGAAGAACGTCCAGACTGAAATACCTGTTGAAATTTTAAATAACGTCAGTGCCTTACATTACAGGTTAGTTAAATATTTTAATTACTTCTCTAAAAAATGTGTAATCTTTTGTATATTTGTCCCTCTAAATTTATAACTTTCCGTGGGTTTAGACCTAGTTTTTTTCCTGATCAGTAATAGTACTGTATCTAATGATGTTTCCAGAAAATTTCATATGTATTGGAAATTTTTCTGTTAAATGTTGACGTGACATTAAACAATGTTTGATTGTTATTGTCATACTGTTATTGGAACATTTTATAAAATCGCAAATTTTTCGAATTTATATTATAAAGTTTAATAATGCAATAACGTTTTTATATGCTGGTTTTCGAAAACTGTTTATCTGTCGCCCTTAGGCTAATTTATAATCATACTAGATGTTTACATAGCGCGACTTAATTTTACCCAATAAGGAATCGTGCCCCACTTTTTTGAGAGTTTCCACTAATGACTAACTTCAAGACTTTCATGTATTTTTATTTAGAGGAACAGAGTACATTTAGCGTTGTTAAATTTCTTCATTGGATTTCCACTACATCGATAAAGTAGAGAAGAATCGATATCTAGCAAAAATAAACAGCCAAACTCAAAACGCACGATATCACCCGACTTCGACTTCTGCTTTAAGTTCTCTATCCCCACATCAGCACTTTGCTCTCTCATCTTCAGAATTCGGCTATTTTCGGTACTAATCGGTTGTCAGCTGGGCAGAATAGTAAATAAACAAGCTTTCCATTCCGAATTTTTATACGTATTTCTTTATGCAGTATTTAATTGACACTTCTAGATTCATGTATTCTTCCTACAGCTTCATTGACATTGTAATAAATTTAAGTAATTGTTTTTGTTTACATAATTTATTTATAGTGGTTTAAATAAAAAAAATGTAGTACTCATTAATAAGATTTATGTAACAAGCAACATATACTCTAAGATCGAAAATACTCCAAAATTATGGAGAAATTTGAATTATTTAAAAAATTTCGAATAAACCGAAAACTCACGAATAATTCGAAAATTTACGAATAATTCGAAATTTCGAATTATTCGATTCGTATTTATCGAATCGAATATTAATATTGGATTCGACATGAATAATTCATAAATTCGAATTATTCACACACCCCTATCTCACATGTCTTAAAACTGTCAAGTTTTTATTAATAAGTAAATTTTACATTACTGTCACTGCCTTGACATAAGACATGATTTAAAAAAAAAAACACCTCTTTGGTTCTCGAAAAATTGTCGCATTTCTTTGTCTAATGTGTTTACAAAATTTTCTAAAATTCCAATACAATATCGCGCCGAATTGAGAATCCTTCGCCAAAATTTATTTGCATTCTCAGTTGAATAAGCTTTGTTTAAATAATTGAATACCAATGAATCAAAAGGCTTATTCAATAAGTTCTGAGGATGCAAATAAATTTTGCAAAACGTCGACCAAATGAAAAATAGTTTTTTTGGAAGTATTTATGACCTCATCCCACCAGTTAACTATAAAAATATTGTTCCAATTAATTTTCTTTTTGTTAAAAAAATATTGTTCCCATTAACACGCCTTCTTTTTGATATAGCGTGTGGGCGACATGCCAGCCTTCTGAGAATGCAGAGGCTTTTCTATAAAGAAATGTAGATTTTCAGAGCTCCTCATTCTCATTTGTTGAGAATAAAATAACCACAAAAGTAAAACAATGCCCATTTAGTAAAAAACGACGTTTTTTTCAAAGATGTTTTTATTATTATGCAAATTACCCATAAACCACTTTTGAAAAATTGCATTCACTATGGCTGGTTTCGTTTGATAACAAGTCTTGGACTGAGCTTAGATGAAAAGCGTGCATATGCAGGTCACATTTCAGGATTGTATTGCAGATTTCGAAGATACATTTCTTTGCTAGTTTAAACGCCGAATTTTTTTATCAGGGGCATTCATTAACAGTTTATCTCACATCCTCGACTTTTGTGGAGTACTTACTTTATGTCACCCATTGCCTTCCCTTCTATTCCTACTTCCTGTTTCTCTAAACAAAGCCTAAATCTAGACAAAACTGGTCAAAATCCATAACTACATATATTGTGTGGAAATTCTCTTAGAAAATCCTGAAAGGCATCCCATATTGAATGAATCCACTGGCCATCAACCTTTCTACTATTTCTAAAGTAACTTTCGATCATAAAAGCTGTTTGTTCTATTGTAGTTACCATATTTATTTTTTTAGTACTGATCATTTCAAAACTTGATAGTTCTAAAAGTAATAATTCAAGACATGCGTATTCGATTTCACAGCATACTTTGAGGTGTTTTTTTTTACCTTATATGTATGTTACTTAAAATTACTTATTACTTATATAGACATCCAAAAAAAACGTCATCTACTCTGGCTATGAACGAGAGAGATGGAAATAGCGGTCATGCCTAAGCTTTTCGGTTATGTCAAACATTTGACAAGTGACTGTCACAATTTGTAAAATAAATAATGGCTGTCATATGATGTGACAGTCTTGACAAGTAAATCAGGTTATAAATTCGATTAAGAATGGAAATACGTCTTTTTTTCTCGGCCAATTTTGATGACGTTTTTTTTGGATGTCTATATATTGCTTAAAAATAAATAACCAAATTCTAACAATAAAAAAATATTTTTATCCGTTATCTTAATATCGAACCACAAATGTAATAAGATCACAGTTAGAATACATAAATAATGTCGTATAATACAAAACTTTTCTGTTAGCACACGCAACATACTTCGTAATTTTATTTCATATCGTCCTCCATAATAAAAACGCCAAAACGATGTCTAATTTCTTAATTATATTTAGATGTGAAATTTTCTTGGCAAACCCCCCGCATACTTAAATTATTGACTAGATCCCTCGGTCTCGAATGTTGAATATACAAAAAATTATTTTCACAACACAATCGGTTTGTAATATTTGTAAAATTTTAATGCATTAATTTTCCAGAATTAAGATGAAATGAAAAATTGATGTGAAAAATTCATATCAACGAAAAAATCATAACACCGTTAATTATACCCTTTGGTTTAGAAATTTTTATTGACCGCAATATTTTCAGTTCTTATGCACAGAGTATAATTTGTTGTAGATTAAACAACTTTGAAGAAGCAAAAAGCTATATCGAGAAAGCTTTGAAACGCGCCAAAGATGAAGCTACTCATGACCCTCAGTATTATAACTCGATATCAGTTACCATGACTTACAATTTAGCTCGTCTGAATGAAGCCTTATGCCATTTCGATAAGGCAGATAGATTATACAAAGATATTTTAAAAAAGCATCCCAACTATGTAGATTGTTATTTGAGGTTGGGTTGTATGGCAAGAGATAAAGGACATATCTATGAAGCTTCAGATTGGTACAAGGAAGCCTTAATGATCAACAAAGAGCATCCAGATGCATGGACTTTGATGGGAAACCTTCATTTGGCTAAACAGGAATGGGGTCCAGGACAGAAAAAATTTGAGAGGATTTTGATGGTAAGAGGGTTTGTGGTGTCTGTGAAACCAATACACAAATTGTATATTTTAAGAGGAAAAAAACTGTTACAGATTCCAGTGTTATTGAAATTCTGGATTTCAGAATTTTGATGGTAAGAGGGTTTGTGGTGTCTGTGAAACCAATACACAAATTGTATATTTTAAGAGGAAAAAAACTGTTACAGATTCCAGTGTTATTGAAATTCTTCATATAAATGAAAATAAGTTTCAAATCAACAGATGGGCTAGTTAACAAACATAGATCAACCGGTTCACATCTCTGCCTAAAAATTGAAACGTCGAGATATCCCGGGAAACAAAAAGTTTGTCATGAAATATACTTCATAATGCCATGTGCCCTTTTGTGAATTGAAATGAAAAGATTGTGGCTCAATACGGCACCATTAATAATTTTTTTCTTAAAAATAAATATGAAAAATCACATTGTTCTTAATAGTTTTGAAAAATACAAGGTAAAAGTAATTTATTTTTTAATGTTGGTTTTTCAATTTTTGTTTTTTATTGTGGTTGTTGATTTACTTTTTGACATGAAAGTAAAAAAAGAAGCATGAAAAGTATAATAAAAGGTGTAATTTTTAATTACTCGAGCTCATAATAAGTCATTCGCCCAACATTTTCAATAAGACTGTATCAAATTATGAAATCTTTAGTAATAAAATGGTAAAAAGAAGTTTTTTTTTTTAAGAAACTGCTAATAATTTTATACTTTTTTCTGTTAAATTAACATCTACCATCCATGAATTAATCAACATTAAATAAGATTCTTTTTATTTAGTAGTTGTAATTAATATTGTGTAACCAAATGTAAGATAATTTGTCCCGTCTAAGAATGATGGCCCAAAAACCAATCAAGTTTCAGGTTAACGACGCTTTAGTTTTAAACACTTGAACGATTTTTTATACTCGACGTTCGTTTAGTCAACCATGTTGGCATCATCAGGAGATGATTAAAACTTAATCATCTACATCAAGTACAAAAAGAGTTTCGGTGTTAAGTGGTGAAAAGCATTCAAGTGTTCAAGTCTCCCCCGCTGAAGGTTCCAGCTCCTCTCCTGTACTTCAGTTTTAAGCAAGATAGATAAGTAAACTTTAAACTAGTAAACTTTTATGAATTGAAATGAAAAGATTTTGGCTCAATATGGCCACAATTACTTTTTTTTTTCTAAAAAAAAAATGAAAAAATACATTGTTCTTAATAGTTTTGAAAAATAAAAGGTAACAGTTATTAATTTTTTAATGTTGGTTTTTCAATTTTTGTTTTTTATTGTGGCTGTCGATTTACTTTTGACGTTTTGTTAGACTTACATATTATCAGCTTCTTCAGAAAGTCTCCAGAAAGATACTTTAGAAACTTTCTGAACAAGCTGGCAGTATGATGGGAGGGGGTATGATAGATGGGGGTAAATCAATAATCATGGCATAACCTGAAGATGTTAGTTTATTTAGTTATTCCCTAATCATAATTGGAAAATATCATAATTTTCATATATCGCTATCACCCAAAGGTTAATAAACAAATCGAAAACTATGTAGTGATATTAATTGTCTGGTAAATTATGGAAAATATTCCCAATTATAATTTTTCCAGAAAATCACTAAACTATGTAAACATAATATTCAATAACAAAGGAGAGGATGTTTATACTGTAGTGAGATGGTGTAACTATGGTGCTTTGCCCAACTTAACAATATTACCAGATAATTTCCCTAGAACATTCCCTTGGGATAGGGAGGTTTTTTTATTAACAACTGAAACTGCTCATTCTTTTTATAGAACGCTAGTAGTTCCCAGGATGCATACTCGAACATAGCTCTAGGAAATGTGTGGCTGCAGACTTTACATCAGTCGGTTAAAGACAAGGAAAAAAACGAAACGTTATCAAGAAAGGGCGCTCGCTAGATATAAACAAGTTCTGAAAATTGATCCTAAAAATATATATGCAGCAAATGGAGTCGGAGCAATTTTGGCACATATGGGAGCTGTTATCGAGGCAAGAGACATATTTGCTCAAGTAAGAGAAGCAACAGCAGATTTCTCCGACGTATGGTTAAATATTTCTCATATCTACGTAGAACAAAAGCAGTTTGTTAGTGCTATTCAAATGGTAAGAAAACTTTTAATGCAAATTGCTTTTTTTAGCGTATATATTAGTGTTTCCAGGTGTTCCGAATTTGAGTATTTGGTCCTGGCATCACAAAGAGAAATTGAAAAGGGCTGATTTGTCCCGAATTTTACTGATTACACAAATTAACCTTTTTCAGATCTTTTTATTAAACAATATTAACAATATATTAACATAAGGTAATATACAGTACTTAATTGCCCTGCTTATGTAAATTTGGAATTACATAATTGACTTCACCCATGAGGCACACGATGAAATATGCGGTTCCAAGCTTGCTATAATTAATGTATTCAATTTTTCAAGTATTTCAAACTTAAGCTTGAAGCAGTCCCACTTATTATGTAATTCCAGAGTATTGGAAATAGTCTACACTGAAAATAGTATTCTTTGGCGCCATATTTTTCAATGCGAAAAATATAATACCAAGATTTTAAAGAATCTTTCAAAGCATGAAAAGTATAAAAAAGTGCTAATAATTTTATAGAATCAGAGATTAACGTTCAGAACTTGAACGCTTTTTTTGTACTCGACGCTCGTTTCGCCGACCATGTTGGCATCATCAGATGATTAAAACTTGATCATTTACATCAGAGGTCCCCAAACTATTTTGTTTCGTAGACTACTTGCCATGTTTTTCGGTTTCGGGTAGACCCCTGCTTAGCTAATATCGCATTTTTGAAAATTCGTCAACTTCAAATGTGTTTTGATTGATTTCTAATTGTAGTGAGGTGTGGAGTGAAGAAATAATAAAAAGCGCACTTTAATTTTTATACTAAATAAAAATTAAATAAAATATAAAAATTATTACATAGAATTAATAAGTAAAAATAAACGCTTTTTAGTGGGAGGGATGAACTTGGTGCTTTGATAATAAATTTTCAATATTTGGCATCGATTTAGTGAGGTTTAATCTTAAATGTCCTCTGTCAATGATGTCGTTTGTTTTTTTTTTTCTGCGAAGAAGCAACGGCGCTGAGACCTTTTTTCCACTAAATATGAAGACGGAAAAGCAATTAAAAACTTTCTCGCGATATTCCATAACACGGGATAAGTAACAGGTATATCTTTTTGAAGCCAGAATAGCTGATATCCGTTTCTAAGCTTTACCTTAAGTTCTTCATTAGTGCTTATTCAGATCAGTTCCTCTTGTAATATGACAACTTCACCATATGGATTGATTATCCATTGTGGTATTACCATATTCAAAACTTATTTTAAAATCTGCATAGAGGGCATTTAAATGTTGAACGTAAGTTAAAACGTCATCTTCCTGGCAGTTTGTCTCTGACGAATTGGGATACTGAGAAAATTCGCCCTGTCCAATGTTTTGCTTCATTAGTTTAATTCTGGCAAGAAATGCTGAAATGATGGACTTTGTTTTGATCAAATTTATGGTGGGTTCATGCAGATATTTTTAGTAATAAGAATAAGCATAGTAATAAGAATAAAAGTTAAACCTTCGTTTTATAATGACCCAGTTCATGCAGTAAATATAATTTTTAGTAATAATTTTAAAAATAAGGATGACCTTGAATGATAGTTAACTTTAAACTTTATTCTTATTTTTACGGCAAAACGCACACTGCGCAATCGCAAATAATTGAAAATGCAAAGCAAATCGCCTAGTTTGTTTTTTTTAATAAATTGACTGCTAAAGTCGTTAAAATTAGTAACAACGTGGTTGCAGTAAACACGACGGTTACGCGGCTGTTCAGTTTCATTATTAAAGATACTTACAAATTAAGATAAACAGAGACAAACTAACCACACTTTTAATTTAAGGTTACATATGTTATAGAATATTAAGGCATCTACTCAAAAATTTTCTTATAATCAATCACAAGCCTACCTCAAAATGCTGCGGTGAAATGTTATTAGTATGTGTCTCAAGCTTTCTTATACTTATTTTGCAGCATGAACGCATTCAGCTGTTAAAATTAAAATTATTCCTATTTTTATTACTATTCTTATTCTTATTACTAAAAATATCTTCATGAACCCACCTTTATTCAGTAAATTTAATGAGGTTAACTTGCAGTTACAAGGTGACAGTCTAATGGTGGGTTCATGCAGATATTTTTAGTAATAAGAATAAGAATAGTAATAAAAATAGGAATAATTTTAATTTTAACAGCTGAATGCGTTCATGCTGCAAAATAAGTATAAGAAAGCTTGAGACACATACTAGTAACATTTCACCGCAGCAAAAAAAACAAACTGGACATCATTTAAGATTAAATGATATCATGGACAGAGGACATTTAAGATTAAACCTCACTAAATCGATGCCAAATATTGAAAATTTATTATCAAAGCACCAAGTTCATCCCTCCCACTAAAAAGCGTTTATTTTTACTTATTAATTCTATGTAATAATTTTTATATTTTATTTAATTTTTATTTAGTATAAAAATTAAAGTGCGCTTTTTATTATTTCTTCACTCCACACCTCACTACAATTAGAAATCAATCAAAACACATTTGAAGTTGACGAATTTTCAAAAATGCGATATTAGCAAAGCAGGGGTCTACCCGAAAGCGAAAAACATGGCAAGTAGTCTACGAAACAAAATAGTTTGGGGACCTCTGATGTAAATGATCAAGTTTTAATCATCTGATGATGCCAACATGGTCGGCGAAACGAGCGTCGAGTACAAAAAAGCGTTCAAGTTCTGAACGTTAATCTCTGATTCTATAAAATTATTAGCACTTTTTTTATACTTTTCATGCTTTGAAAGTTTCTTTAAAATCTTGGTATTATATTTTTATTATTGGTATTGGTATTATACTCAAAAATTTTCTTATAATCAATCACAAGCCTACCTCAAAATGCTGCGGTGAAATGTTATTAGTATGTGTCTCAAGCTTTCTTATACTTATTTTGCAGCATGAACGCATTCAGCTGTTAAAATTAAAATTATTCCTATTTTTATTACTATTCTTATTCTTATTACTAAAAATATCTGCATGAACGCACCATTAGACTGTCACCTTGTAACTGCAAGTTAACCTCATTAAATTTACTGAATAAAGGTGGGTTCATGAAGATATTTTTAGTAATAAGAATAAGAATAGTAATAAGAATAAAAGTTAAACCTTCGTTTTATAATGACCCAGTTCATGCAGTAAATCCTTATTTTTAAAATTATTACTAAAAATTATATTTATTGCATGAACTGGGTCATTATAAAACGAAAGTTTAACTTTTATTCTTATTACTATTCTTATTCTTATTACTAAAAATTTCTGCATGAACCCACCATTAATCTGTTAAATAGGCAATGTCTGGTTTGCACCTTATTAAACATTGTTTTAAAATTGGATCTTTAGCATCCAAAAACTCCAAAACAGTGTCAAAAAGAGCAAAAAACCTTGTCATACATAAGCTTTTCGAAATTCAGCATACTTCAGTGTGAAGGAGCAATTGATGAAAGTTCTCGTCATTTTCTGCACACAACTGAGCAAATAATTGCGTATTCAACACATTACTTCGAATTCAGTTTACTGCGTTAATGACAAATTGAAGAGCTTCATGCAATCTAGCACTGAGATTTTTGGCAACTAAATGTTGTCGATGGATGACGCAGTGTATTGCTAACACCCTGGGTATATTTTGTTTTAAGTGGCTTACAAATCCATGGTAGCTCCCAACCATTGCAGGTACCCCATCTCAAGCTACTGATATTGTATTTGATAAAGGGATCGCTTTTTCCATGAAGTAATCCTTGAAAATATTAAATATTAATTCGCCTTTAGTGTCGGTTGTCAAAGTTTGAAGAGCGAAAAGCAGCTCTTCATGTATTGCTTGATCCATAATAAAACAAACATATGCTAATAATAATGCTTCATCAGGTAAGGTTGACTCATCCAGCTGTATAGAGAAATAGGTCGTTTGCAAAAAATTACACAAGAAGCTTTCAATTTCATACCTCATTTCATCAATACGCCATTGAACTGTGTTGTTGCTTAAAGGAATTCTTTTAATGATATCAGATGCAGGTTTGTGCAATACAGTTTTTAAAACTTCTTCAATGGCTGGCCAATATTAACTTTTCTCCGATAGTATGCGGTTTTCCGGATTTTGCTATAAGTATCGAGTTATTTTAAGACGCACACGAACCATCATCATCTCTTTGCGACATTGAAGCGAACATTTTGTCGACTGTGGGTATCTTCTGAACTTTATCGTTGAGTTTTTGAAAGTATTTCAAATCTTTACCTATTTTATCAGGGTGACATCTTCTCAAATGATCTTCCAGCTTAGAGGGTTTCATAGCGTCATTGCATAAAACTTTGTTGCATAAAAGGCACATAGGCCATTGCTTGTCTGACAAGGAAGGAATGAAGCCCAATTTCAAATAATCAACACTGTATTGTCTACATTTCTTGTTAGATTGGGCCATGTTTAATGTCAATTACCTGTGAACAAAATTGAGTTATTTAAAATATTTGTATTAGTTATGGAAATAATGTAAAAAAAGACTGAACTGAAAAGCTGCGCAACGCCTAGTAAATAAAGTCACAATTGTTTTGTTTGTCAAATCAACTTTAAATTACTATTATTTTTAAAATACATTATCTTATTACCAGGTTGTCTGTTACTGAAGATAAATTAAACACACAAACTGGTATAATAGATTACCATACCAAGAGAGTTTCTTAACTACCAGTAAAAAACTAAAATGTTATAAAAAAATATGTACATACTTTCTTCTGGCACTCCCAAACAAAATTACATAGATTCACTTTAATTCGTGTGTATACTAACTAGTTTATACTTAATATAAAAATATTTTTTTTAATAAAAAGTAGTTTCTTTTTCAACGCTTTGAAATCAAATGAACGTGTTCATTCCTAACATTACTATTTATTGATTGACAAATTAAACATGTCAGTGCAAGTCAATCTTCCTAGTAGTTCCTATGGTGTCTTTGCTAATGTTTGAGACAAGAACGGACAAGCGCCTCTATTTCGCGTACGCCCGTAGGTGGCATGTATATGTGCAAGTTTCTACAAGTTCTAAGTTTACTGCGACCACAAAGCGTATATCCTACTAACTTACACTATTTTATGAAATGTATTAATTCGCTACTAATACATATAAAATTGCGAAAATAAGTTTGTTTACAAAATCTACAACAGTACAGTTTAGCACTCATCGTCGACTGTCTGTTTGTTATGTTTTTTAGCTAAAAATTAAGCAACTAATCATCTTTGTGTGTAGGTTATAACATTAATGGAAAGTAAAAATTAAAGTTGCGACCTGCTTAAATGAGATCCACTATTGTGGACCCCCGTTTACATCTTAGACCCAGATCCATAGACCATCAGATGGACCCCTTGTAGGTCGTCGTCGACCCCTGGGGGTTGATGTAGACCACTTTGGGTATCACTGATTTACATCAAGTACAAAAAGTGTTTCGGTGTTAAGTGGTGAAAAGCGTTCAAGTGTTCAAGTCTCCTCGTCGACGGTTCCAATTCATCTCATGAACTTGTTTTTAGCGAGATAGATAAGGATCTAGTTGCTTATTTGCAAGAATGAACGTTCATCCCAAATTTTAAACGTTTATCTTTACACGCAACGGAAATCTTATATATAAAAATCTCGTGTCACGGTGTTTGTGGTCACACTCCTCCGAAACGGCTCGGCCGGTTTTTATGAAATTTTTTATTTATATTTGGTAGGTATGAAATAGGTCGTAAAGTATATTTGATACCGCTAAGTGATTAGGGTGTCCCTATCCAGAATATTATTTTATATTTTTTTTTATTTTTTTTTTTATTTGGCATCAAAAAATACCTACGAGATAAACCCAAATTTTCAATATGGCAGAACAATGTTTGCCGTGTCAGTTAGTACCTATCTTATAAAAATAAATTAAAAATGGAAACTTTGAAGGACTATTGCACCACAAGGATCCATATTTGTATACAGGTAAATTGTGTCAAATCGACTTGATTTTGATCCAGGAAGATGCTGTTAAATTTAGGACATACTTTTTAAGAACACCCTGTATATCTAATATTCAATAATATTGAAGAAATTGTATAATGCATTCAATTGAAGATAGTTTTCAGTTTTTTTAAGTTGAATGACTCTATTTTAATACATTTAAGACAATTTTAGATATATTTCATATTAGTTAGATTTCAGGCATGAAAACATCTAACATTTTGATCTCTTGCGTTTTTTTTGATAAAACCATCCGTTTTCGAGAAAATCGCTGGTGTCACTAAAGGGGATTGAAGAAACCAATTTAGTGTAAATAGTATAGACCCCTAAATCCTCCCTTAAAATTAGATATACCGTGTGTGTAAAGGCGACATCAGCCATTTATGAAAAAGGACAAACAGAAGTGAGACGACAGATAAGAAGCAACCGCACACGCATCGAAGGTAGTGAGGGAATAAGACCGGCCCTCTCCACGCTCCGCTAGGCGTTAGAACGAGAAGTGTAGAATATGTTCTTTTTTCACAACCGGCTGCTGTCGGCTTTACACTGTATACCATTTTGGAAGCAAAAATAAATAGAGCATTTAAAGGAACAGAAACTTCCAAATTTTTATTTATTTATTTTCTGTTTTAGTATGAAAACTGTTTGAAACGATTTTATAAATGTCACAACGTGGATATACTTCAATATCTAGCAAGAGTCTATTTTAAAGCCGGCAAATTTAAAGAGGCAAAAATCATCTTTTTGAAGGCACGCAGAGTGGCACCCCACGATAATGTATTGCTGTATAACTTGGCATTAGTTCTACAAAAATTAGCTATTTGTGTGTTGAAAGATGAAAAGTCCACTTTATCAACAGTGTTGCAAGCAGTGCATGAATTAGGTTTATCAGTGAAGTAAGTGTTTCTATATTAATTTAAATTTTAAAAATGGGTAGAAATAATTAAGTGATGCTAAATGAAATTATCATAATATTTTATAGATGGGTAAATTATCTAAATACCAGAATAGGTACGAATTTTATCAGTAAATTTCAAATTACCGAAATTTTCGGCAATTGTCAAAAATAAAAAGTTCAATAGGTAGGTTCCCAGTGCCAAGAGCTTTCCAAAAATATCTAATTTACTTCTATATATGTTATGTAGAAGTACACGACATATATATAGTAACAGTTTTTTTAATTCTCAGAAGAATAGGTAATTTACCAGTTGCACATCTCTATAAACTTTCATAGAATGAAAAAAAAACAATATCATATTTTATAAACTATAAACATGTATATATTTTTACTAACAAAAAGCCAAACACATTGGTTCAACTTGGCAACCCATCAAATTGGCCACCCCACCAATAAGTCATGCAAGTTTCTTTTTTTTTTTTTAATATCACAGCATGTTTTTGTATTTCAACTGAGTTCATTGTATAGACATCCAAAAAAAAAAACGTCATCAAAGTTATAACCTTATTTACTTGTCAAGACTGTCACATCATATGACAGCCATTGTTTATTTTACAAATTGTGACAGTCACTTGTCAAAAGTGTGACATAACCGAAAAGCTTAGACATGACCGCTATTTCCATCTCTCTCATTCATAGCTAGAGTTGATGACGTTTTCTTTTTTGGATGTATATTGTTTTATGTGTTTCAGAATTACAAATATTATTTGCCTAATTGCGTGATCGGTGTTTGAAAATGCATAAATTCGTTGATGCATTTGAAATAAAATGCATTCAAAAATAAAATCGTCTGATGTATAGTAATTTAAAACCACAATTAAATATCGCAATAATTGATATAGACGTAGACTATCAATTATAGTTATATTTGATAGCAGTTTAATTTCAAGTGGACTCTTTTAGCCTAAATATTTTATGTGCTTTCCTAATAAATGTGACCTACAAAATGCACATTTTGGATTAATATTGCCTGTTACACTTTTTTGTAATTTTTGTTATTAACTTGAAAAAAATATATTAATCAATGCCTTTTTCAGGTATTTTTCATACCTCATTGAATTAGACGATAAAACAAAATACGATGTTGCAATGGCAGAAATAGAAAGAAAACAATGCATAGATCTATTATCACAAGCACAGTACCATGTGACAAGAGCAAGAAGATTAGACGAAGAAGAAAGAATGGTTAAGAGAAAACAAGGGGAAGAACGTGCTGCCTTCAAAATGAGACAGGTTGAGGAACGGGTAAGTGGATTAATGCAGTTAGTAAAAGAATAACATTTCAAATAGAGTCGTTTATAGATAATCTGCATGTTTTTCTTGTATAGATAACATAGAAGTAGGTACATACTTGGATAGTGATGGAAATACCCATGTGGTAGTCTTAAGGAATTTGACTGCTGATTTTGATCTAGTAAATTGTTTAATAATTGTTCACGATTATAATTTTACTTGTATTTATCACTTTATATTACTATTTTCAGAAACGTAAAGAAGAGGAGCGACGTTTAACCGAAGAACAGTTATTGCAAAAACGCCAGGAGTATAAAGAAAAGACAAAGAACGCCCTTCTGTTCCTGGAACCGCCTTCGGAGAAGAAAGGGAAAGGCAAAGGTAAAGACAGAGGTGAAATTCTCTCTGATTCCGAAAGCGGTCAAGAGAATAATGGGGAAGGTACCTCAAGAGAGAAGAAAGATAAAAAAGAAAGAAAGGAAAGAGGTAGAAAAAAACAGAGGTCTGATGAACAAAGAAAGAGAAAATCTGGTGGTGGCCGCCAACGAAAAGAAAAGAAAGTCAGTTACGATTCAGATGACAGTGATAAACCAGAAACCAAACGAAGAAAGAAGAAAGGAGGTAAAACAAAAAGCAAACAAGATGACGATGGCCTCAGTTCAAAACAAAAAAAGTAGAATTGTTTCCAAAGCAACGATCTCATCAAGTGATGATGACAGTGATGATAATAATGTACAGAAGGACAGTAGTGGCGACAGAATCGTTTCCAAAAGAACCATTTCATCGAGTGATGAGGATAGCCATGATAATGTATCTAAGGACAGTAGTGGTAACGAAAGTGACACCAGAAGTGTGGATAGGAAGAGGATTTCTTCTGATTCAGATTCTGCAGGAGACCCATAATCACATTCAGCAGACCCCTGACAATATAATTAGAATTTAATGTTATGTAAGAATTACCGACTGAATGTCTTATTTATTTGGCGTTTTTATTTCATATGAAATACAGTTTTTTATAAAAAGAATATATTCATTTCAGTTTTCTCAAAGAGATTTTACATTACCAAAATAAAGAAAATTGTCCTCATGTACATACAGTAAGCAACGAAAGTCATCATACACCCACTTTTTGAAGTTTGCTTAAATTCTGATAATTTTTGTATTACAGCATTGATTTTTTTTTGCTTCTGACAGGATTATAGCTTGTGATATTCTACGTCTAATAAGCCGAAGTTGAAGGCGGTATGTCGATTGTATGAAAAGATATCGCTAAAAAAGTAAAATTTCAATGTTTCAAAAATAAACGTAAATAACTTGAAAATAGTAAATCCTTTCGAAGTTGTTGGACTCGTATTAAAGGGAAATCTTCAGTGTATCTATTTGACTAACTGAGTCATTTTGAAAAAAATTTCCTAGACATGAACAAAATCTAAGTTGAACCAAAAATATCACGAAAATTCAAAAAAGCCGTGTATGCCACACATTACTCCAACAAAAATTTAGGATTAATATCCCTCTAGATCGCTCTGTGTTTTATTAAAATTTCAGGAACAGTGGTTTTTACGAAAACGATACTAAGGATGGTAGAATTTTGAATTTTTGGTGATATTTTTTGTTAAACTTTAGATTTTGTTCATGTCTAGGAAATTTTTTTTGAAAATGACTCAGTTAGCAAATAGATACACGGAAGATTTCCCTTTAATAGAGTCCAACAACTTCGAAGGGGATTTACTATTTTCGAAGTTATTTACGTTTCTTTGAAAACATTGAAATTTTTACTTTTTTAGAGATATCTTTTCACACAATTGACATACCGCCTTCAACTTCGGCTTATTAGACGCAGAATATCACAAGCTATAATCCTGTCAGAAGCAAAAATCAATGCTGTAATACAAAAATTATCAGAATTTAAGCAAACTTCAAAGTGGGTGTAAGATAACTTTCGTTGCTTACTGTATATTATTTAAAAATATACATTTACAAATTACAATTTTAGATGATAAAAATATGATATAACCCATTTCAGTAAAATATATGGAAGACAAGTTTTAGTAAAATATAAGGAAATAATAAAACCACGGTTTATTTAACGTAAAAATACAACAGATTAAACTAGTCAAAACAAATGTCAAGCATAGCAATGGTAAGAACCAGTCTTACTTCTCCAATAACCTTGTTTACAGTTGCTTCCATTTTACCGGGATCATACAGCAATTTTTTTGTTCGCTGTACAGAGAAGCCCTCTGTACAGTGAACAAAAAATATAATAACAAACTATCCAAAAAAAAAAGTTATTAAAGTTGGCTGAGCAGAAAGACTATCTATCTTAAATTTATAAAATAGCATTATTCAATCGTCAAGGCTGTCAGATTATGTGACAGTCATTATTTATTTTACAACTGTGATGGCCACTTGTCAAACATTTGACAAAAACAAACTTTCCCTTTGAGCTTCCGAAATAACCGCGATTTCCATCACTCTCGTTCATAGCCAGATTTGATGCCTTCTTTTTTTGGATGGCTATTTGGTATAATGCATAGTGTATTGGGAAAACTTACTGTTTGATAATGAAATTAACATCACAAAAAAAGAACTGATTCATTATAAAGAAACTGAAATGCATACTTAAGATCGGTAAGTTAAACATTTGGCACCAATTACAATTATCAACAAAACTAACAATGTTCATTCCTGATCGCTATAAGTAACTGGTTGACATACTCATTTGCTACAGCTACCTTAAAATTACAATTAAAGCTTATCAAAACATTCATGACACAATTTTCATTTATGACAAAGGTTCCTATATTTTAATAATAAAAAATATATATCGAGTAGTTGATAGATGAGAATAGAAAATTTTAAATTTTGGAGTGTTTTGAAAATTGGCACACGTGTAAAATCACAGGACAAATATTTTCTCTTAATAACGCATGCTGATATTTCCAGAAAATATCACAATATGATGAGCTGCTTTAATATCGCAATTTTATCCAAATGTTAATTTGACATAACAGTATGACACCATACTCTCATGGTAGTCCATGAAAAAACTGGCAGTTCTAGGATTAGCAAATAATAGTCAAATTAAAGTCATTACCAACTTTGCTATACTGTAGGAATTACGGTACCATGTACTCTTATTCCATTTTAAATTGAAAATAGGTACTTATACGAGGTAGGATAAGAATACATCAGTTTACTAACACTTTGTATGGAACTAAATACGCGTTTCTATGCTGATCTTTACCCATATATGCCGTATCGCAGTCCACGCCTGGGTGACGACGCTGTCAGAGTTGGGAAGTGGGCGGAATCTACACGCCATTGGTCGGCTGGTAGCCACGTGACATTCCACGGTATTCGACCCAGTCGACCGAGTTCAGTACGTTGGCGGTAAAACACGGGTTATAACCACGCTATCTTTGACCGACTGTATACAAAAAAACGTTGTTTTTATGAGTGTTTTGATGTGTTCAATTCTGTTGGTTCCATTAACGGCGGAGTGGGTTTTAAAAAGGTTTAAATTATACACTTTTATTTTATTTGCGTCATAATTCAATCATTAAAAAAATCGATATTTTTAATGAATACCTCTTTCAAAAACATGGCTTTCTGGAGGCCTTTCGAAACGGATGAAAATAACGTAGCTTCAGATATAACCAGCGAAAATGTCGAAACGGTCGGGTACGATGAATTTAAAAATAAAGACTTACATTGTCAAAGCCAGCGTATTATTTTAAACATATATGAATGCCTAAATCGTGAAAATGAGAAAATGACTGATACTGAAATTATTAATCGAATTAATAAATTAACTAAAATTTCAATATCCACAATTTATCGCGTTGTTAAAGCTGGGACTGGTATAGATCACTCTGAATTACGAAATCAGAAAAAGCAAAAATTCAAAAAATGTCGACGAGGCGACGCGGGACGTAATTAGGCGAATAATGTATGATACGTATAAAGAAAACAAAGTCCCGACTTTGGAATTAATTCAACAAAAAATTACATGATTATAATTATAAATCTCAAGAAACATTACGTGGCATCTTAGTAAACTCTGGTTTTAAATATAAAAAAAATTAATAATCGAATGACTATAATGGAATCAAGACGTGTCGTTATACTTCGAGCAGAATATTTGGAAAAAATTAGGCGCTATCGCGAATCAAATAGGCATATAATATATCTTGATGAAACGTGGTTTGATACACATGACGTTGTTAAGTATGGCTGGGTAGATAGTTCTCCAAAATGTGTGTTACATACTCCGTGTTCAAGGGGAAAACGGATTATAATACTTCACGCCAGAAGTGAAAACGGTTTTGTGCCAAATGCGTTATTACTGTCCGCTAAAAACATATCACAGTCCTCTGCTGACTACCATGAGGATATGACCGCAAATTTATTTGAAAAATGGTTTTCAGAACAACTGCTTCCGAATGTCCCTCCCAAATCGGTCATTGTAATGGATAACGCGCCGTATCATTCGCGCATTTTAAATAAAATACCGAATATTACTACCAAAAAGGAAGATATTTTAAAATTCATGAGAAATAAAAATATGAACATCCCTGAAAAGATTCCGGTAAAGCGCAAGTTACTCGAATTAATAAAATAGCAAAATTTTAAAAATGAATATGTCATCGATCACCTTGCTAGTATACACGGTCACACTGTTACAAGATTGCCACCATATTATTGCGTATTCAATCCTATTGAAATGGTTTGGGCGGCGGTAAAAGATCGTTTGCGTAAATATAATCAGTCACCAACGTTAAGTGCATCAGTAGTAGATAATGTGAGAAAGATAACTAATGAATTAGATAACACAGAATTGTGGAGAAACTGCGTTGGTAGTGTGATAAATAAAGAAGCCGAATACCCTCGCCTACCGTCGGTAAACCCGGTGATTATACAATTAAATAATTCTGAAGCCGAATCCGAATCTGCGTCCGAATGCGAATGATTCTATCGAACCTTTTACGTTCGATTACGGTCGGTTAGGTTCGATTTTACGTGACACCTTCTTCTATTCGTTTATTTATTACGATTTTACGACTTTTATTTACGTTTTTCATGGTTGTATTTTACAATTTATTTTCGTTATTGGAATTAATGATTTATTGATATATTTATTTCACCAGAAATGTGTTTGTTTCATCGTATTTAGTATTTTTTGGAATTGTTATTTGTTTCTAAATGTTTATTTATATTTATTTATTGAGTGTATATTTTTTTGTTTTAAAATAACTTCCCACCTAAACTAATGTAATCCTTCCCATCCCTTCCTGGCAAGGATATGTTCATACCTTCTCGATGGTCCTTGCTGAGCAATAATATATTTTAATTAAAAGATGACTTTTTGTTTAGTTCTGACGCATTTTTAAATATTTTTAACATTACTTGTTTGCAAGTACAAAAAAATTAAAACATTTTACTGGCCAAATGAACATTAATATAATATACAAATAAATATAAATAATACATACATGTATTATCCTGACTTTTTTTATTTACATACATATACATATGTATGTATGTAAATAAAAAGTCATAATATAAAAGCGACGTTAATTACTTATTATTACCTATCCCTAAAAGTTATTATTCGAGCACGCCCATGGAATCATAAAATTGCACCGCTTTTTTTGTTCCCCAGGCGTATTTATCATTTTCAATTAAAAATAGAAGGACTATACATATGCGTATATTAAATACTGCATTTTAATGTCAAAAAACCGAGGTCCTGGTGTTACATATGAACGAAGGTCACCAAAAAGGGTCTTGGGTGCCATAAAGTGTTGTCTTAAGGTGGGTTGATGCAGATATTTTTAGTAATAAGAATAAGAATAGTAATAAGAATAAAAGTTAAACCTTCGTTTTATAATGACCCAGTTCATGCAGTAAATCCTTATTTTTAAAATTATTACTAAAAATTATATTTACTGTATGAACTGGGTCATTATAAAACGAAGGTTTAACTTTTATTCTTATTACTATTCTTATTCTTATTACTAAAAATTTCTGCATGAACCCACCATTAATGTCTGCATTGAGTTTATTTGCATTTAGTTATTATCTTACCTCTTTTACACTCGATAGATATAGCTCCAACTATTAGTCATTTACTCCAGTGCACAATAAGTGGTGTGATATGTTTGAGCGAGTCTAGGGAAATATTTTTGCAAAGGATAGTGCTTTTAGAAACATCTTGGTGCTGGCTATTAATTTATCCACATTAGGGTATCAGCAATTTAATAAAGCCCTATCGATATCAACAATTTGACAAAGTATGTGTACCAAACTTGTACCACCAAATTGTTATGTGGCTTATTTAAAAACATTCTCCAGCTACATTCATATTCATAAGAGCAAGACTGGTTGGTGTAAATATACATTAACTATTTATATAAAGGAAATGGAAGTGTATATTGTATAAACGATTTTGGGGCTGAATTAAATAGGTAATAGGCTATTACTTATTTAATTCAGTAAAAAAGTATTAACCATGTACTAATCTAGATATATTAAGGTGGGTATCCATTTGTGTCAAATGCTCATTAACGTAATACCAAACATGTTATGATACCGCTGATGGAGACTAACATCTTATGCATAACCAATTCAATACATGTAATTTGTTTGTGCCGAACTATCACTTATTGGGTTTTAGCTGTTGCATCAAAGGAATGCAACGGTTACATGTTGCAACAAATTAAAACCTGGATGAGGTTGCCGCAGTAATGTTGTCTGTTGCGTTAGATATTAGAACATAGAAGTCACCAGTAGCCAAAAAACATAATGTTTCTGCTAATGTATCTTCGAATTGCTTTACCAAATTTTGTCTCTTTCCTCAAGATAGATGGCCCAATTGTTTTAATCAGATATTCAAAATCAGTTGGCTGCATGTCTGGTGAAATTTTTGTACAGTCCACTTATATGTTGTAATTTTAAATCCATCAACAAACTTAACCAACTATAAATCCTTCTAGTCTGGTATACATTTGAGATCCGTCATCATGGAGGACTCCTTTTCTTATTTTTTAAAACTTTTTTTTGAATAAGAATACAAATAGTTGCTGCTAACTGTGTCGCAGGGTGAATCTATTGTCCGAGCTCGATTAATACTGTGGATCATAGATAAATCAGGTTGATTTCTCTATGTTGTGGATGAAATAGGGCTGTGTCGTATTGTAACCTTTGTTTCTTACATTACAAAGTAAATGATATGACCAAAACCACACAACCTTTCGCTGTGTCGATGAACTCTGTCATCTTTGCAACAGGTTGCAGCATGTTCAGTGTTATGTTACAGAGTATTAGACATAAATGTATAACCTTTAGGCTGAGTACTGATATGCAATTTTTAGGTTCGCAACGGCTTGGTCCCAAAAGTGACTACTATAGATGTATATGGAAAAGTGCTCACATGCACTTGGCAAATTGCACAATCAAATGGTTTGTGTTCTGACGCTGAACAATGGTCTATTATACCCTTCAGCAATTCAAGATTTAATTAAATATATGACCACTAAGAGCCATTTGGAGATCAAACCATTGCACTTACTAAAAAATTGCATATAATTGCCCAACCCTACATTACAAGCCCACTGTTTATTTATGGTATCAAATTACTAAACACATGTACATCAATTCTAAATTATGTTATAACTTTGCTCATAGTCATTGTTTTGGAAGAATTCATAGAAGCCTTTTGATTCAAAACTACCAGGTAGGTAAGTGACCACCCTTTTATGAGTACCAAAAAAAGCTTCTTAACTACATTCATCTCGACTAGCAAAGACGTGGCAAAGAGCAACAAAAAATGTAGGCAATTAAATGGACAATTTTCATTGAACAATTTAAAATTAAACTACTCAATCCATAGTAACATATTCAGTTTATATTATTTACCCATTTTTACAATTTTATATCACAAATGCTTACATTAAAAAACATAATGCAGTATTATTTCAGTTATTTATTAAAAATAAATCACAATATAACTTAATTTACTAAAAAATTATACAAAACACACCACTTAAATAATGAAATCATATGTCCTCGAACGTGAAATATAAAAAATAAGATAGTGAGCTAGATGTAGTGTACCTACTGTTATGGTCTGAAAATAACCATACTAACTAATCCTAAGACGTAAGCTAGTACCAACTTAATATTTATACTGACGTGAAGATATGTTGGTATACTTGATGGCTGGTGAATTTCTTGTTGGGTAGGTAACAGTAAAGTTACTATGCAACAAAGACCCACAATTATAGCTACCACATAATTTGGTGAGTGTGCTCCCGGCAGTGATCTAAAATAGATATGGTTACCTGTAGTCATTGACAAGATTCCCATCAATCTATGAAAGTAAAGTTCTCGACTTTTCCAGATATTCTGGGATATAAAATGTTAAATTTCCCTAGCTTACCACTAACAATAGTTTAATTTTTTTGTTACACTAATTGAATTTTATTTTTCTAAAATACTATGATCAAACATTTTTATATCTGAAGCAGTATACCTACAGGTTATTGCGTGTTTATTATTGAAATTAGAAAAAAAATTCGAGGAATCAGAATATGTAATATATTGTTCCAAAAAAAAACGAAATTGGTTCAATTTTTTGGTTTCTGATGTTCAATTGTTTATTCTCATATCATGTTGTAATTGAAATGTATGCAAATATCTATAACTTTTGTCTGAGGAACTTTTTTCTAATTTCAATAAAAAAACTCGTAATAACTTGTCAAATTGTGGAAAGTTTGATGTTTTTATTTATTTTTAAATTAAATATGTGACCTGCTGGAGCAAACATAGACATGTTATATATTTTTGAAAGGGGAAAAATGCGAAGAGTCAGAATATGCAATAATATATAGGATGTTCCATTTAAAAGAACACAGCTTCGGTTCAGTTATATGGTTTTTGATGTTCAATTGTTTTTTCTCATATTATGTCATAAAAATGTATTCAAAAATCTGTAACTTATGTCTGAAGAAATATTTTCTAATTTCAATAATAAACTCGCAATAACTTGTGAACCCTGATAAACATTTTTTATACAATGGAATCATTTGGAATCATAATACATACATCCTGGCTACATGTTGAGGAATTTAAACTTCCTGGCTCATATTTTCAGAAATCCCCAGGCCTAAAGAAAACCATGACTTGGTAATTTTTTCATGATTTCTATGACATTTTCAAAGTATTGAAATTACCTGACTTGTCCAGGTTCTCCAGATTTTCAAGAATGGTGGAAACCCTAACTGTAACTGATTGCTGCTAATATCTTTTATCAATTAATATTCAATTCAAAAAGGAAATTTTATATGTTATTAAATTACCAACATTTTATATTATTCTCATTGTCACCTGACACATGTATATAATGTCCTGAAATAAAACATTTGCAATTTGTTTTCATTAAAATATGGCCCAAAAAAAAAAAAAAAGAAAAGTTTTTCTCTAGATTATATTACTAAGGCTGTCAAAAATTCACTGCACGCCATAGGCGTACACACCGTAACACGTGTATTAAGGGAAAGTAACTAGTAATAAACTCACTACACTGTGACAATCAATTATAACAATGCTTGTTACATGATCTGTCGTCTCCGTCACAGCCGTTTATTTTTAGTGTACATTTAATCTTCTCTATAATGTCGTTGCGTACAGTTGGTATATGGTTCCACAATGCTGCGCGACTTGGTAACTTAAACTGTAGATTGTATTTGTTTCAGAACTGTCTAAATGCTTGTTTATCTAGTATGTGAAGCAGAGTATTACAGGCTATCAACGTTAACAGTAACTCAGGCAGAAATTAGGTTTTCATGGGCACACCCTATTTATTTTGATGTTGCCAGACTGCATGTGATTTGGTCAGAGTGCATCGGATTTGGTCCAGCACATTAAAAGTTTATGGCCTACTTTACAAATTACTGTCGGTTCATCGTAGAATAAATCACCAAATTCACCCAACGAACTTATTCACTTGGAGAGCATATGGACATTTTCTGGGCTTTCGCTTGTGTAACATATTTTTTTATCATTAAATTAAAACGCTTCAACTAACACAGCAGAGAATCTAACATATATGTATATAGCCAAATGAAATATGCTGGACAGGGAAAGTCGACAGCCTTGACATGTGTTTTGCTGGTCCCTCTCCACTATTCATCAATCCATAGTTCATCGATCGACTACTGACCTCATTTCAGCGTTATCGCACCGTTATGTTAAAACTGTTCCAATATTAAAGGAGAATTACCATATATCGTTTACAATCTTACAGACAGTTTATTTTCAGAAGCCTAGACCAGAGATTTTATAATATTTGTATATTTGATAAACTAAACGTTTGTTGCAGTAAAAATGTTCATGCCCCTACATGCTATGGTGCGCAGCCTCTTTGACAGCCCTATATATTACTAAAAAAAAAACCGTTTTATAACCACAGAAGACACTACCACAATAGAGTAAAATTTCAATTTCACCTATTATTTTCAAATTTCAACATTATAAACTTATGGGCTATTTATTACAGTTACAATGGACCATCATTTTCGTGTTACTAAAATAAAGTTTAATTACCTGTTGGTCAAAAGTATTCTTTGGTCTTCTGTTGATGTTGATCCTCTTTCTATATAAGGAACACTATGGAAATCTCCGTCATTAGAAACATTGTCCTTTTCTCCTTGAAGTAGAGTGGCCTCTATATCTCTCTTACCAAGAATCTAAATATGAATGTGCATATGAAAAAAAAAACAAAAAAATTACAAAAAAAACAATGTCATTTTTTAATAATCAGGTTTAAAAGATTTAACATTAAAAGTAAATTCAATTAAATAGATTAATAACAAATGGTTTTAAATCAGTCACCTGAGAATAAAAACTGTTGAAGGTTAGTAATGTATTTGGTTGAAAAATTTATTTTTCTATATATTATAACTAGAGTTCGTGCGAGCGCGGAGTGTAACAGGACCGTAGTCAGTTAACGAATGAAAATATTAATATGTTTACATAAATTATGTAGTACGGTTAAGTCAAGGATAAAATACCTATATAAATTAAGATATCACGTAACAATGGCAACACTTACCCGACAAATGTCAGTGTTGAGACAAGGTTCCCATGGCAGGTTGGTGGTTAAAACATATTATATGTGCTTTTCTAAGTGTTCTGGTGTGAAATGGCGACGTTTATCACTTAATATTATATTAACTTGTGTATGGAAAAGGACTCTTCTACTGTTGACAATGGACAGCTAGTAGGTGGCTGTCACTAGCAGTGTCACTTTTAACGCACCAATTAAAAAATTAACTACTGAACGCCCGCAAGCATCGGTAGCTTCGTCTATAATAAAATATACGAAATTGTTCGCAATGTCTTCACGTATTGATGTCACTACATTGTTGTAAACCCGATCGACATATGCAAGTCTTAACGCACTTACATGAGGAATTTTTCGGTCCATATATTTTTCTAAAAACGTACGTAACTTGGGGTTCTTTAGTTTGTTTAATGGAATCTTGCTTGCAACAAAGGCTTCTGTAAGTTCATAGAAAAATACGGAGTCGTCGGCGCTAGACGAGGCATGGCTTTTCAGATGTCTTGTTACTTTAGTTTTATCTGAAGAATTTATAATGCGTTCACACACAGTACAAAAAAAGGTGACTTCCTTGAATACATATGTCCCTAAAACCCCCGGGATCACTGTCAAACCACGTTTGAAATACTTCCCGTCTATTTCTTTTCACCTTTGGTATGGTACCTCACTTTATTCACTTCTCTCCTCAACTAATAATTATTAATATTTATAGTTATTTAAACACACGGCGAATACAACACCGGCGACTGCCTGTTACAGCGTGCCATAAATAACTAAAATTGCTAGCGCAGTTTTCGTAATGCAAGTCAGCTGTGAGCTGTGAAGGCCAACGAGTCAAAGGCAGGACATGCACAGAGTCGGCCCTGTGACAGTCGCGCTTGGTAATAAGTAATAATAATAATAAATAATGTACCATGATGCAACATAGTTTCTGTCAACATGTTAACATTTTCATTCGTAAACTGACTACGGTCCTGTTACACTCCGCGCTCGCACGAACTCTAATTATAACATACGTACTTTATTATTGTCATGCCATTACATGTGGACTATTTTGACTCAATAAATTGGCTTGTACGAGGACGCGAGATTTATCAGACATGCATATCAAATGAATTTCCTTGAATTGAATTTTGACTGAAATATCGAATTTACATGTAGAAGGAAGGAAGAAAACTTTGCCTTTTATAACAATTCAAAAAAATAGGAAGGGGTAGAAAGTTTTCAAAAGAACCAGTTAAAAATAGGTTCGAAAGTGTATTAAAGAAAGATACCGGTTTTACCAAATTAAGACAAAGTCATGGTGCCTCTACAGATCCGTTAAGTGACTGCAAAAAAGTTTTTTAATCATGCCTGTATTACATCAGTAAATGTCAAATAGTCATTCTCAAAATATAAGCATATATTTTCATCACAGCGAACAAGACTGTCATAACATAATGAGACAACTATAGAAACTTGTCTGATGCAACAAAATTTTTAGGACTCTTCTCCAGTTCGTGATAGTACTGCTAACCAAGTTACGTCGTCAAGCCAATTAAGAGTGTAAATTTTACATACATACAAGATGTGATTATAAAGTGTGAATTAATTGCTGTTGTTACTATATTTAATATTAGTTACTATACTCAATATTAGTATTACATGTATTATATTATGAAGCGTATGCCTATGTCCTGTGGCACATTTCAGTCAACTGTAGTTATGACACAAAAATAAATAAGGGTAGGTTGTTTTAACTTCATGTGGGTGCAGAGGTTAAATAAATATTGTACACAAAATGTCCTTCTGCTGATAAAAAAACACAAACCAAATTTCAAATTCTTACGTTATTCAGTTATTGAGATAACAAATTAAAAATGTATTTTTGGCTTGTCTTGTATGTGCAAATAACTTATAAGAATCGAAAAAGTTTATGTGAAAGACCGCCTTTTAAAATCACCTTTAGAACACACCCTTTAAAAGTGTGAATATAATTATATGACACCTCATATACATGGTGATTGTTTTATCTTTGCCATCCCAATTTATTCTTGAATGACTAAAGGACTTTTTTCCAGAAACATACCAGTTTTATAGTGTCTGAAATGATCTACTAATTTGTAGTTTATTTCCATATATCGTGGGCTTACTACAAAAACCTTTTAAGTCAATATCTGACCAAACTAGACATATTTAAACTAATAAGCCAAAAACTAGTAAAATAATAAGACTAATAATGTAATTTGTACTGCCCTTTAAATGAGATTTTGGGGTTTTCCTAAACCAAACAGTTTGATGAAAAATACCGATTTTTCCTTTGACCAAAAATTTTAATGTTCAATGTCTCGACAATTACTTTTTTGGGACTTTTGCAATATTTTTGACCGATTTTTGCAGTAACCCTATGAATAAATATAATTTTTTAATATTTCCATTTCGTAAAAAGTTATATAACCCAATAGGTACACGTAATTTATACAACATTCTCATTTTGCAAAATATTTAACAATCATATAAAAATTCTATATTTTTATTAATTGCTACCCAAAATTAAAGTGGTGTGTAGATACAGAATGTAGTAGTAATCCTCCATAGTGTTTTTTTAATAGATACTTAACTTACAAATCAAAACTTACCAAAATTAAGGTAGACACAAAATGTACTTACAACACAATTGTGAATTACTAAATTTTAACAATTTTCATCTTGATAATTGTAATCAAAATATTATAGAGACTGAATATTGTGATATACAAACTGTTAATAATAACTTAGATATTAATGATCTCCTAATGATGTATGTAAATATAAGAGGACTTGCAACTAATTTTAAATCACTGGAAATACTTATTGCTAGTTTAATTAATAAACCTGATGTAATTGTCTGCTCCGAAACTTGGAACTTACCTCATTACCAACTATATAACTTAACTGATTATAAAATATATCATAATAATAGTAAGACAAACAAAGCTGATGGAGTAGTCATATACATAAAAAGCATACTAAATGAATCTACTAGTACAATAGAAATCAATAATTTTAAATTCATGAACACTGAATTTAGTACTGCAAAAGGAACAAAAATTAAAATAACAGCTCTATATAGATGTCATGATGTAGATAAAGGAAACTTTGTAACAATAATGAAAACTTTTGTAGAACAAAATAATTACACAAAGAATCACATTATAGTAGGTGACTTCAATATAGACATATTAGAACTTGATAACTTGTCAGAAACATATTTAAATAATTATTTAGAAACGGGATATACACCATTCTTTCGAAATATCACTAGACCTAATGATAATGATATAACTAAAGGCTCTTGTATTGATAATATGTTTATCAAAACAGAGCTAAGCGACGTAAAATCCTACAAGCTCATGAATTTACTTCCATATCACTACGTGTTATTATTACTCACAATAAAATCAAGTAAACTGCTAACTCCAATAATTGAAATGAAATCTTATTTAGATTATACTAAATTATCTAAAATTAGTGCAAAATTAGACTGGAATATTATTCTGAGTTATGTGGATGTAAATAGTGCTATAGATAAATTAATAGAACTAATAAAAAAAGCGACTAGTGACTCCACTAAGGCTAAGAAAAATAATAAAGAAAATGCCCAGGAAAGCCTGGATAACAAAAGGTATTATAAAATCATGTGAAACAAAAGAAAAATTATTTTTAAATTGGAAAAAACACCCTTTAAATGAAAGTCTAAAATTAGCATACAAAAATTATTCTAAAAGCTTAAATAAAATAATAAATCAAGCTAAATATAATTACGAAGTAAATGAAATATGTACAAACTAAATCAAATAATCCTAGAAAAATCTGGCAATTTATCATAACATAGTATAAAACAAAGTCGCTTCCCGTTGTCTGTCCCTACCTATATATGCTTAGATTTTTAAAACTACGCAACGGATTTTGATGCTTTTTTTTTTAATAGATAGTGATTCAAGAGGAAGGTTTATATGTATAATACATGCATAATATAGTAGAGAAACACTGATAATTTTAAAGGTTTCTAATGTGATGTCAAACCGTGCGAAGCCGGGGCGGTCGCTAGTTAATAATAAAATGAATGAAAATAAAGCAAGCAAGAAACAAGAAATAGAGTATATAAAAGAAGGAGATCTAAGAATAACTGAAAAAAAAAATAAAGCAAACTGTTTTAACACATTCTTTTGTGAGGTAGCTGAGAAATTTGCTAGTAAAATAGCAATGCCAAATAATGCAAACATAAATATGCCTCAAAGAACTGGAAAATCAATTTTTACAAAACCAACAACTAATGTTGAGATTGAAAATATAATCTTGGAAATGAAAGAAAAAGCTGGTGGGGTAGATGGAATAAATGTTAAAGTATTAAAAAGAATAGTATATATTATAAGCAGACCTTTAGAGCATATTTTTAATTTATGTATGGAAAAATCTATTTAGCCTAAATCCCTAAAAAGGGCAGTAGTAGTCCCCATATATAAAAGTGGTGACAAACATCTAACAAATAATTATAGACCTACGAGTATCATTAATCCCAAATCTTGCTAAAATTTTTGAGAAAATTGTATACACTAGGTTACTTCATTTTTTCACAAAATTCAATATAATTTCAAAAGTAAAATTTGGTTTTGTCAAAAACAAAAGTACAAAAGATGCTTTAGAATTCATAACTAATTTAATTTATAATAAATTAGACTCTTCTGTGCCAATTATGGCAACTTTCCTAGACTTGGCGAAAGCTTTTGACACAGTTGATCATAATATATTAATCAATAAACTGGAGTGTTATGGAATTCGAGGTGTCACTTTAAAGTTAATAAAAGACTATTTAGATAACAGAATTCAAACTGTCAAAATCGATAACTGCACAAGTTCAGAAAGTATCATAAAGATTGGAGTTCCTCAAGGAACGATTCTGGGACCACTTTTATTTGTAGTATACATAAATGATTTACTAAATAAATTACCTGAAAACTGCATTGTATCGTATGCGGATGACAATGTCATCTTAAGTTACGGGAATAATTGGACATACTTTCAACAAACAGTGAATTCTTACTTAGCTATTGTCAGTGATTGGCTTGCATTAAACAAATTATCCCTTAATGTAGACAAAACTATATGTATGCCTTTTTATATGTGTACAGGTTTTTCCACCCTCTAGGGCCGAGCACTTTCCCCGGTCTTCGGGCAAAGGGAAAACCCCGACTCGTCTCCATTAAATACACGAGTGGGGTCTTCAAAAAATGTCCTGCACGTTATTTTCTTGTATAAATTTCTAGTTCCTTAAACTACGTTATAATTAATTCTTCAGTAATTAATGATCGAGCTTTATTAATTATTTTTATTACCCTCCCCCTCCCTCTGTGAAATTTCTGGGTGACGTTTTAGGAACCCCTTGTACCATCTCAGCCCAGGGACCCATCTAAGAAAAGCATCAAGCCTGCCAGCATCGCTTGCATTTTTTTTAACTGCTTCAAACAGGTCTGATTTTGTAGTAGGGAAACCACATATAGCTATGCTGATTGCCCATTCTGCTATTTTTCCCCCTCTTCTGATAAAATAGGTGGTGGTTCAGTTTTCTTTTTTATTTTTTTGTGTTCCCAAAATTACTAACTTGGTAATTTCATTATTTTGATATATTATGTACTTACTTAAGCTAGACTTAATGAATCTGTATCATTAAAATATCTGAAAATACAATTTTATTTTGTATTCACTGGAAGCGTTTAAAAAATTGACACTTGCCATGCAAATTTTTCCATAAGAAAAACAGGCTTTACCTATATTTAAATCTACGTAGTCCGAAAAATGCCCATTTCTCAGACACCTAAAGAAAATATTTTACATTTCGCTTATATCGCCGGAAAAAGCTGTCCAAAAACTGATTTCTTTCTATATTCTACACGAATAGCTAGTAAACAAGAGCAGGAGTAATATAACATTACCCACTGCATTTATTAGAGCAAGACGGAGAAACTTATTATTTAAAACTGGTTTTCAGATACTTTGTCCGAGAGAGAGTTTCAATTAAGCGTGATTTTATGAAATTTAAGTCAATTTACGAAAAAAAATTAATCATTCAAAACAATCACTATGTACAACACTACTCGCTATATTATAGTAATGGTGGGTTCATGCAGCAGAATTTAACTTTAATTTTACTTTTAAATTTATTAAAGAACACGACGAGGAACAGTTTTTTAAATACACTCGTATGACCATTGACATGTTTTACTTAATTTGTTGACATAATGTACTTACTATTGTAAAACCATTTTTGCAGAAAGACGAGGGGACAACATTTTATTCTAGTGGTTTTTCGGGAAAATAATTTATGATGGTAACCGCTTTTATGCATGCGAAAACATGGTTTTCATTTAACTTTAACGTAATAAGATAAAAGATGGTTATCTTTATAAAGTAAAATAGAAGTTAAATTAAAGTTAAAGTTGTGCATGAACGCCAGACGCAAATTTCGTACTTTTATCTTTGTCTTAAAGTTAATTTAAAGTTAAATACCGCTGCATGAACCCACCGTAAGTCATCAGCAGTTTCAAAAGGATCAATGTTAGGGAAGTTTCTATTTGGTTTAATAAAACTTACCTGTTTGGTACTATGATCTTGCATCGATATTCTAAATTTGTCTGTAATATTACAATTACTTGCAATAGGCATTGTATGCCTAATTACAATATCGACTACCATGTGTGGCCCTATACCTCCTTCAGGATCTATCACAGCATATTTATTTGGAGATGTGGATAAAACTAAAATAAAGTTCAATAAACATACAGATTAACAGGTTTAACAAACACAATAAACATACTTACCTTTAAATCTAACAGGAAAATCATAGGGATTATAAAGTGTCAAAAGCTGTTTATGCGTTGTTTTTGATCCTAGATAAAACTTCAGTGTGTTGGGAAAGACAAAAACGGGAATTTTTTTAATATTTAAACTCATTGTCCTTTCAAATTAAAAGCAAATACTTTCATACCTTTGTTGTCACAAGTCTGAAGCAAAACAGCTGTAAATTGACATTGAATGAAATGGCACCATCGACAAGAGCTGCGTTCGAAAAATATCCAGTTTAGTACACCGAGATTTAAATCTCGGTGGTTTAGTATCAGTTCCGTCAAGATGTGAGACTATATTTAAATTAAATTTCAATTCGGTTTACACCTGAAATGTATGTGCTTGACCAACGAAAATTCATAGTAGCATTCATATTAAAAATTTTCAAATCTTGAAATTTTTTCCCATTAGATTTCCATGGATTTCCATTGGACAAGGACACAAACTTTAGGAGTACGCCGAATTTAGAATTGAAAGTAATGGTGGGTGTCATATAGCTGCAAATGTTTATTTTTAAAATTATTACTAAAAATTATGTTTACTGCATGAACTGGCTATTATAAAACAAGGTTTAACTTTTATCTTATTACTATTCTTATTCTTATTACTAATTTCTACCACCATAGACTATACTATTTTTTTACGTCCGAAAGATTCAGTATATTTTAAGTTCAGTACAAAAATGGGCGTTTTATTACATCATCTCATTTTGAGATCATCAGCTCTCCCCTGCCCTACTCTATGTTATCTTACCCTGCCCTACTGTAAAGCCGGGTTCAGATTCACGCGTAACGCGTACGCGTAACTCGCGCTACGTTCAAATTCTGGCGTAACGTAAATAAGTGAGGTTATTAGTTACTCGTGTTGAAAATGATAATCTGGCTACAAAAATTTACATTGTCAAGAAATATGAATGATTTCATTCGAATTTTAATGCTCGAATATAATTGTTAGTGGCAAAAGACATCAACTATAAATCAAATAAATTTTACTGTTGTTTGGTTAAATATTACCCGGTATTTGTAATAAATATATACAATACTGAAGTTTTTTATTGAAAAATAAGAATAATCCTTAATACACTATAAATAATCATATGTTATGTTATTAATTTTATTATACGTCTACTATTAGCTAGGAGGAGAGTTAGCATCAGATCTATTTCATCACAAATTATTCATTTTCATAATCGTACACCATTTGCAAGATATTTATTTCTAGTTGGCATCGTTTCCTGTATGATAATCTTTTTAGGCTTTCAGCCAGTCTTATTAAAAATCCATCAACACCAGTAAGTCTGGTGAAGTTTGTGATACTGGCTCTTTTATAAAGTCTAAAACAGCCTTCGTTAATTCACTATGCTGATCAGCCTTCTTTCCTTAAACACAAGTATTATAAAACAAATTACATAATTAAAATGAAATTAATTATGGTGCTTGAATTAATAAAATGTGCAGATTCATAAAATTAGAAATAATACCTCACTTTTTTTACCTTTGGAGTATTCTCATTGTCAGTGTCATCCAATTTATCATCAGTAGAAGAAAATGAAGAGGTAGGTCTAGAAACCAACAGAGATTAAATATATTGCTAGCATTAGTCATTGCATGTAATATTTTTAGTCAATTCAAAAACAATCGAAATCTCGATGATATCACTTGAAAAAAAATTTTTGTTAAAAACACAATATCATGTTCATTTAATTACACATTAACAAATAGGTACTTATAAGAAAGGTTATACTTACGGATTTCTTTCTACAGTGTCACTTAAGAACGTCATTATTTTGTAGTATTTAAAACTAGTCGTTTTTAAGGTTTGTTGCGATCCTGATGCACCGTTGGGAATATATTCTTTTAATTTCTTTTTTCTCGGACATACCTATTGGTCCCTCAAATATTTCCATTTGACCTTTACCATTCATCATTACCGTTTCATTATTAACGCCAATATCATAAATAGATTCCTCATAAAATTTAAAACATCCGTGATTTAAAATATCGCCCACCTCTTTTGTACAGTAACCACACATATAAACCTATGATATGAAAAATAATGTTAAATAAAACAAAATAGGAAATCAGAAGATAGACATCGCAAATTAGTAATTACCCTTACCTCCATTTTTGCAGGTTATGTTTTCTGCGTAAACGCAAAAAGTTAAACTTATTTCAACTTTTGGCGTAATGTCCTTGGAAGTGTACACGTAAATTCAAATTTGTTAATTTAACCAATCATATTTCGTAGCGCGAGTTACGCGTACGCGTTACGCGTGAATCTGAATGCGGCATAATTGAAAATACCATGATCTGTGAGCTGGGCTGATTACTTAAAGAATTTTATTCCAGATCAAGCCGATCACAGTAGAAACTCACTTTCTCGGTTCTGACGAATTTTGTGGTTGACAGTTGTCAATGGTCAATTGTCAATGTCATTTGGGTTGTGAAAGAATCAGCTGATACATTTTTGTATTTTGAGGGGTTTTTGTTGGTTTGTTTTCTTGTATATTGTACATATGTTAATATTCTTAATATCATTAGTTGTGTGTGAAAAATAATGGTCAGTTGCGTTGCCTGTGGTATTTCTCATAAAGCGCGGAAGCAAGGAATTCAATTTCATAGGTAAACAAATCTAGGTACCTATTTCTCAAAATGAACAAATCCTACAAATCTACAAATATTAAGTCAATACAGAATGGTTTTAAATAGTTTTACAATCCCTTAATATTATCCTTGATTACTAACTCCTGATATTTGTCGCATTGATACTAATCTCCAGTCTGTCAGACGGTTTGGAAAAAAAAGGTAACAGCATTATCCTAATTTTTTTTATGAATGCATACGATTAAGCAAAATTATTATACTATTTTGAAAATAGAATTAAGTCGCTTTATAGAACATAAACAATTTGCTGTAAAAAAATACGGAAGTCGTGTATGAATAACGTCATATTTACATTACCCAATAAAACTTCCTTGCTAACTGTAAATATTTATTCTTATAAAAAAAAATGCACAGAATCATCAAATATAAAATTGAAATATATGACAAATATTAATATAGACAACAAAACTTTCAACCTGTCAAAAAGTGCAATAGAGAATACTTAACACGTTCGATGCTCACACTATAGAGTACTGTACTATAGAGTAATTCTCACGCCGACACAGTGTTGTCATGAGCATTGAACGTGTTAATCATAAATGCCTGAAGATGGCGAAGTTCGAAACATTGTGGTAGTATTTTTGACAAACCCATACAAGAAGAAAGAAATGTATAGATAAAAATTGTTGATTCCAAGGATTTTCCTTTAAAATCACAAGACTTTTTTCAAGACTTTTGCATTATACTTTACCTCTATGGACATATGTATGTATATGAGTACTTTTCTCAGATGGGAAATCATCTATGAAATACCAAGTGAATGGCAACCATACAGAAATTTCCCATTTTGGGAAAGAATCCATATGAAGGAAAAAAGCTATTAATATTTATGCTTTACTTTGTGTCATACATTAGTATGGTGGGTTAACTATTACATATTTCTGTACCAATATTAAATTTCACAGATTTCCAAAAAATCCTGAACAACGGCAAGCATGGCTCAACTTTATAAATAGAGATGAGAACAGTATTCCAAAAATTTGTTACTTGTGCTCTAATCACTTCGAAGAACAGGATTTTGATAGAACATCTAGTCTAAAAGTGCAGCTAAAGAAATCAGTTGTTCCATCAAGAGTAGTATCAAGGATGAAATATGTAAGTTTCCATGAAATATGAACTACCATATAGGATTAATACATATTAATTAGTGGGTATAAACCCAAAAAGCAGCGTCAAAGGTCCTGACTGGACATATGAAAAGAAAAATTGATGAGTGTCCTGGGTTGCAAGATCAAAGGATCAAAAAATCAATTATGTTATAAATGTTATAATTAGGGTATGTATAAAGACTATGAAAGTATAAACCATATCTTTTAAGCTCCTTATACATTATTTACGCATGTATTTCTTGCCCGTGCTACATATGGCATTGACCCTTCCTGAAAGCGCGCCAGAGCCCACATATGCGCCGTAGTACGCCATCCCGCCACGGGAACGCGGAATACTCTTATGCAATTTTACACGTGGGCAGACAAACGTTCTGAACCCTAGTTATAATACATTTGTTGTCCGTGACATACTCTATCTGATATAATCCTCGCTTTAACCATTTTGATAAACACATTAAGATAACCCAAAAACTATACACCTTAGCTATAGATGCTTAGCTAGTGTGTATAGAAAGAGGATGAAAAAAATGAAGCTAACGATATTTTAAGCACAAAACTATTGATTGGATTCATCAGTATTATTGATCACTATTGATTGAACTAAGTATTTCTCGCGACCTGAAACCTGGACCAAAAAAGCAAAAATCTTCTTAATCTACATACTATTGGCTACAAAAGATGTAGGTTCTTTTTTTAAAATAAATTTTTGTAAAAATGGTGCACTTTTGAAAAAAAACTTCGATTTTTGGCCAAAAAATTCGTCTGTGCATCTATGATACCTTTAAATGTTTTTGAATCACCGTCTTCGCCGCCTGGATGTCCCATTGTGCTCAACGCACGCTCGAAGCGCTGCGGCAAAATCAAGAATCAAGCTATTTAAATTTTTTTTTTCACTATAAGACCAAGTGAATATCATTTTTGAGACCCTAAAGTATTGTATAAGCCAAAAAAATCGATTTTTTCAAAATTCTAGAGTGGTGTTACCCCTTAATAGATATGTTTCGATATTTGGCTTATAACAGGCACTTAACCTAAACAGAAAATAATTAAATTGCTTCTGCCAAGACCTACTTGATTTTTCGAAAGTGAACATATTGTGAACAAGGACTTGGTCCCAAAAGGTTCCAGTTTCAACTCGAAAATTATTTCTCTTTTATATGTCTTTTCCACTTGCATATATTGTGACTATATTTGTTTATTATTCTGTTTTATGTAATATTGTTTCTGTATTATTTTGTACAAGCAATAACTATTTAATTATTTTTAATAATAATTTTTCTTAAGCACCGGCTGTTGTGAAATAGGGAACATTATATTATTATACTATTGTAAACATTCAAAAATGAAATACTGAGGTGAAATATTATAACTATTCAAATACACATCTCCATTTTTTTTGCTGCTATTGCCTTCTATTTAGGTCTAATAATTAGAGTTTGGAAATCCCGGCTTACCACATGTAAAACTGCATTTATCTATCCAGCGTTCCCGCATGAGATTGGCATATTACCGCACAGACATGAGTCCCGGGACATTGGAAAGAATCGATGAGTGGTGTGAGTATGCAGGGGTAAGAAATACACGCATATATAATTTACTAAGAAGGTGCTTAAAAATACAGTTTATACTTTCATTATCATAGAGTTTTATAGTGTCGAACCTTGCGTTGTAGCACAAATGTCCAAACTTTACTAATAATCAACCTCTAGATCATAGATTCCCAAAGTGGTCTATATGGACCCCCATGGGTCGATTTAGACTTGCAGGGTCTATGTCAGCGAAAAAAAAGGGTTGCGTAAGATGTAAATGAGTGTCATCAACATTTAAACTTTCTGTATACGACTTGTTATGTATACTTAACACATACTGTATGTACATAATAATTATAATTGACAGTATACAAGAAATTACTTACTAATTTACGTATACAAACAACCCTATCAAAGTGAGCAGCACTGTATCAGCTGCGAAAAACACATTTTAAGTTAATATGTTTAGGAAAATTCAGTATTAGGCAGGTCGGGGGTCTATAAAAAACGTTTAATGGTCTACGGGGCAAAAAACTTTGGGAACCTCTGCTCTAGATTATCATCATAAAAATACAAATCCTCAAATTCCACCAACTGCTGAAATGTTTAAAATATGTAATACCTCAAACTTGTTTTATTTATCTACCACATTGCTTGTTACTATACTGTTAATATATTTACTTACATCTGATTTTCAACTCTTTTGTTTGTAGGCCAGAATTACTGCAGATAATACCTCTATACAAACTCATTTTATGAGTAAATTGGACTGTTCTGAAAATTTGGTAAAACCTCTTATCTTAAGTGAATTGGACATATCGAATATTGAAGAATTAGATTATAATGCCGAAATGCCAGAAGTATGTAATCATAATACAAACATAACCGTTTCCATTTAATATATCATGTATCTTTTTATATTGTTTGAGATCTACTGGAATATCTTTATTTAGAACTATTTCTCTATATATCCAGTATTACATTTTTTTTAGGCTGAAATGGCTCCAGACATTAACTGTACTGATTTTATGAATGAATCCCGTTCTGAAGAGTCTTCTGAAAATTTGGCAAAAAATGTTTTATGTGAACCAGACCTCTTAAATACCGAAGAATTAGATTGTATCACAATTAAAATTGAGAATGTTGAATGTTCAAGTGAAGGTGAATTTGAGAGATATTCAAAAGCCCATGAAATGTCGCACATGGAAGGTTCCACAGATTTTTTTCCAGGTGTACGACGTGAAAAGTTACTAAAGGCGAAAATTCGTCAGCTTACCATTAAAGACCTATACAAATCAAAACAAATAAGAAAGTTGCAGAAAGCAAATTGGGCTCAAAAAAGAAGGATAATTGAGCTCAATAATGTGATAAAGGAGCTTTTAGAAAAAAATTTACCAATGTTGATTAATCAACAATTGTGATAAAAATTGAGGAAAATGAGGCACATGCCAACAGATACATAATAAAACCAGCATCAAGGTGTGATAGTTTTAGACTGAGAAAAAGAAAAAGGTTTTCAGTGATTTTGCATTTTATTTTCAGTAAAGATATAGCTTTCTGTTTCTCAGAGCCAAAGTTCTAAACCCGCCCTAAACTCTTTAACCCAATTGTCAAAACCAGAAAATTAGAACCTGGAGAAGGTTATAGTGAATTAGACTGGAATTCCCACAGGCGTGGGAATAATTCATAAGGATGCGCAAGAAGTGGTCAATCCAAATCATGTCAGAGCTGGTTGTGGGCGATATTATCAGATACATTTTTAATGTAATATAAGTCTAATTTTATTTGATAAAGAAAATAATTATGGATGTACAAATATTTTTGTTTGCTTCTTACAGTTTTTAAGATATCTGACACAAACCTATATACGCTGTGTGTACACCAGACATCAGCCATTGGTTATGAAAAAGGACAAATAGAAGAAATAAACGACAGATAAGAAGCAATAGCATATAGATCGACGGTAGTGAGGGAATAAGACGGACCTCTCACCACCCTACTACACTAGTCGTTAGAACGAAAATTGCAGAATTTGTCCTTTTTAACAACTGGCCCATGTGTGCTGTAGACATATGGTATATGCAGTATAGGTACAGTCTGTGTAAATCCGACATTGGCCGGTTGTGAAAAAGGACAAATGATACACTTCTCGGTCTAACAACAAGCACAGGGGGTGAGATGGCCGGTCTTTTTTCCTCACTACCATAGATTCGTATGCGGTTGCTTCTTATCTGTCGTCTCACTTCTGTTTGTTCTTTTTTCATAACCATAACTGGCCGATGTTGGCTTTACACACACGGTATATAAAACAGAGTAAGCTTTGAAAGTGTTGAAGTTATTTGTTTTTTCCATCAATAATGCAGCAATTTTTATTGCGCGCACGTGTATTTACATATGTCTGTTTGAACAATTTCTCAAGACCGCTTTTACAGTTCGCAATTTTTATTGCTGGCAAGAAAAATTGCAGCAATTGTTATTGCGCGCACGCATATTTGTGTTTATTTGTTAAGAAATTGTCCAAACAGACATAAATACGCGTGCGCGCAATAAAAATTGCAAACTGTAAAGGCCGCTTTAACAAATAAACACATACGCGTGCACGCAATAAAAATTGCTGCAATTTTTGCCGGCAATAAAAATTGCGAACTGTAAAGCTGCCTTTACACACTGCCAGAACTCGAGAGGCTTGTTTTGTTTACATAATAGTTTGAGAAGTGTCTCCTCCTTTGAGCATTCACACACGGTCATAGAAAACCAGTACGCATCGTAGCATGGTTTTCTTCAACCAATAATGACACCAAGTTTTGCTACACACCAATTTTTCTCATAATAAATTGTACAAGTTGACCTTCAATTTATTTTTCTTGACCAATTTGAAGGACATTTAGTAACTTTTTACATTTATTTCATTGTAGCAACCTGGTAACTTTAGGGAAATTCATGATAACTCCTAGGTTTTAGTCATTGAGAGTTGTTGAAATTGGCCAATATAGGGCGGGAGTATCTAGAGTTCCGTTCGTTCGGAACTCTTGATATTTTATCAAGGTTTCCGATCACATATTAAGCATGCGTGACGGCATAAATTTTTGTTTGGCTATGTAAACAGATGATCATACTGTTTCGAGCGAGTTCAGTTGGAAGTGAGGTTAATGCAGACGGACAGCATCGAGCTGGTGATTTGAAGGTTTCGCGTTCGGTCCCAACTCGGGGTACCCGTTTTTTTCCTTTTTTTGCCGTTTTTCCAGAAATAAGACATTTAAAAAGAATAGCTGAACCCCAAACATTTGCTAATAAAATATAGTACCAAAGACAAAAACTAATATAATGTTTTCTGCAAAAAGATGAACTTACTAAAGTATTATGACATTTGTAAAAGTGACATTTGTGACAGCATACATTTATTACGTTTTATAGTTTATATACTTAGTCTGTTCAGTTTATACACTAGCTGTTAGTAAATAATTGTATGGAATGTATTATTATATATTCTAGATGTCAAACGAATTTTCTAGAACATGTAAAATTTATAAATACTGGTGTTGTTGCTAGTATTATATAATAATCAGCTGATTACCAAAGATTAGGTATGTAGGTATTTGCTTAATAATATATTACCTGACAATATTAATTATGATTTTCGAAAATGCAATTAATCAGATTTAATGCAGATTTTTCAATTGATGCTTTTCCAAATTTGAGGATTTACTTAAAGAAAGAAAACTATTTAAAACATATGCCTGTCCAATTTGTAATGGTGATATTATAAACATAACATCTTATAACTCCATCCTCTGTAATAGTTGCCTCAAATGATTGAATATTGAATGTGATGAGTTGACAAAACGAATGAAAACGTATTTTTAAGCTTTTATTTAACTTGCAATGTATGTGTCTGTCTGTCTGTCTGTCTGTCTGTCTGTCTGTCTGTCCGTCCGTCCGTCCGTCCGTCCGTCCGTCCTTCCATCAATCCATCCATCCATCTATCTATCTATCTATCTATCTATCTATGTGTTTGTTTGTTTGTATGTTCGTGTCAAATTTTACAACTGAATTTTAAAGTAGTTATCCTCAACCGATTGAGATGAAATTTTGCATACACGTTTAGTTTGGATGACAATGCATGGTTAGCTAAGTTACGTCATTCTAAATTCAAAATGGCGGACGGTCTAAGATGGCGGAATAGTTATTTTTTGCGCACTCCCATGATATGGGTGTCAAATGAAAGGGTTTGCTGAGAAGAAATAAGAAAATAAAATGAATTTACTCTAAATCCAATATGGCGGACCGCCTAAGATGGCGGACTAGTTATTTTTTGTGCACTCCCATAATATGGGTATCAAATGAAAGGGTTGTTTGCTGAGAAGAAATAAGAAAATAAAATGTATTTACTCTAAATCCAATATGGCGGACCGCCCAAGATGGCGGAATAGTTATTTTTTGTACACTCCCATGACATGGGTATCAAACGAAAGGGTTTGCTGAGGAGAATACGAAAAAAATAATTCAATGACACTACTCTAAATCCAATATGGCGGACCGTCCCAGATGGCGGACTAGTTATTTTTTGTGTACTCCCATGATATAGGTATCAAATGAAAGGGTTTGCTGAGAAGAATACGAAAAATAAAATGACCACTCTAAATCCAATATGGCGGACCGCCGAAGACGGCGGACTAGTTGTTTTTAAGCACTCCCATAATGTGGGTATCAAATGAAAGGGTTTGCTAAGAAGAATACGAATAAACTGACGTCTGCGTTCAACCCTTCGAGGAGATGTTGTACTACTGCCCGGCTAAACATAAGACTTAGCGGGGTCGTGTCTTAACCTATACCCTCGGCAAATTGTAGCGGCGAAAAAAATTCAAAATGGCGAAAAACAAGATGGCCACCATACCAATTTTAAAGAGTTAGGCCCCCTGCACAATTAACATAAACGTAAAATTAACCACAACCACAAAGATGAAGTATATGAAAATAATGTTCTTGTCTACAACTAATTCAGTTAACATTAGCATTAAGAATGACCTTCAATCGTCAATAACCGTAAACATAAGGCCCCCTGCACAATTAACATAAACGTAAAATTAACCACAACCACAAAGATGGAGTATATGAAAATAATGTTCTTGTCTACAACTAATTCAGTTAACATTAGCATTAAGAATGACCTTCAATCGTTAATAACCGTAAACGTAAAGATGAAATTATTTTATCTTTAAATTTACGCTTAAAATTATGTTTTGCCAGTTATACCAACCTTGTGTCTGTACTCTCGTGAAATATGGGTTAAGGGTTACCTTAAATACAGTAGTAACTAACACTAATTAATACTAAATTACTACAATATTAGTTAACAATTCGATGTCCATCATTTCTTCTAATTCCAATGTCGTTTATGATTTTTCACACAAAATGTTTAATTTAGTGAAATTGGCTAAACTGAATCCTCTATGCGGGAGTTTTAAAATACACACGATTTTACGTAGATTTGTTGTGGACAAAACATAAAAATTACAGTTATGCTTATGGTTATGGTTGTGGTTAGCTCAATTGTGCAACAGGATTGATAAGGCCCCCTGCACAATTAACATAAACATAAAATTAACCAGAATCGCAAAGATGAGGTATATGAAAATAATGTTCTTGTCTACAACTAATTCAATTAACATTAGCAATAAGAATGACCTTCAATCGTCATTAACCGTAAACATAAAGACCCCTGTATAATTATTTTCTTTACGTTTAAACTTACGTTTAGCGTCATATCAACCTTGTGTCTGTACTTCGTGAAATATGGGTTAAGGGTCTACAACTAATTACAGTGTAACTAATGTAAGAATGCAAACTTTTTAGTAATAAGAATAAACCGTAATACGCTAAAGATTAAACTTAGTTTTATCTTTACGCTTCAAGATTACGTTTTTCAGTTATACCTTTAAACCTTGTGTCTGTACTCTCGTGAAATATGGGTTATAAACGGGTTACCTTATATACTAGTAGTATTCTTCACTAACACTAATTAATACTAAATTACTACAATATTAGTTAACAATTCGATGTCCACCGTTTCTTCTAATTCCAGTGTCGTTTCTGATTTTTCACACAAAATGTTTAATTTAGTGAAATTGGCTAAACTGAATCCTCTATGCGGGAGTTTTAAAATACACACGATTTTACGCAGATTTGTTGTGGACAAAACATAAAAATTACAGTTATGCTTATGGTTATGGTTGTGGTTAGCTCAATTGTGCAACAGGACTTATGTGGACAAAACGTAAAAATTACAGTTATGCTTATGGTTATGGTTGTGGTTAGACCAATTGTGCAAGAGGACTAAAGTCGGATGTGGTACACCATCCAAAAAACGTCATCATATGTAGATATGATTCAATTTTTCATACAGCAAACTCGTTGTTGCTGCATAAAAAATTGATTTGTAACCATACCTCACAATATGATTTTATCATTCAAGGTGGAATAAATAAAAACAATTTGCTTGAAATTATTTATTTCTACAATTATAAACATTTAAAACAATACAGTATCAAAACATATTGACATAGTAAACAGAAATTGTTTGAAAACAAAACAGTCAAAAGAGATTAAAATAAGAAAATTTTCACATGCTCATTTACAAGACTATTTCATATTAAGAGTAAACTGGAAGGATCTTTGATAAACCTAACAATTAATTAAATTACACGTATCTTTTCCTTCTTCTCATGCACATCTTATTATGTTCTTGTAATACTAATCATATTTTATGAGGTTAGATAAGTAATTTAGCACAGTATTTATTTATAAATAAGTAGAATAATTTATATTATATCCTTAAATGCTAATCAGAAAAGAAATAATAGTTTTATCACGAAGTAATGCACAAAATAATTTGATGCGAATCAAAATTTTCCATTAGCGACGCTTCCTAAAACAACAATCAAGTTTCAAATTACACTCAACATCCACTTATCCGAACTTTTTCGTTCCGCAACACATTCTCCGAACTGCTGTCACCTCGGGATAACCGAACTGCTGGCGCATGCGCAGGGTTTTTCTGGCTCATTGGTCATTCGACAGCGACATTTGACATTCGACAGCGACAAGTTCGGTTGTGTGGAAGTACAAGTTCGGAAAATGGTGAGTTCGGATATGCGGATGTCGAGTGTAAAATGCCGCGTTTATATTGGATCGTCTGTTGGTGGTAGATCAAGAAAATATACCACTAACGCCATCTGTATGTATTAACATGTGTTAGCATTAATGTGTTTCTTTCTTGTTGGTAACACTGCATCCACAAATAAAAAAGTAGTACGATGTTAGTCTCCGAAGACTGCTTTTCTTTACCTGAGTTCTCCCAAATTGTTACACTTTGGACCTAATCCAGATACACTCGAACTCCTCTTAAGTCGCCAAATTGCATCATTACTTCGCTTAAGTCGCGAAATTTTGCCTCTCTTAAGTCGCGATCATAACCCTCAACTTTTTTGTGTTTTAACCACGGGGGGTGAAACTAGCATTCACGACCTCGCAACACGCTACAAGTACGATGTTGCCAGATGCACCTTAAGTCGTAATAGTTTCAGCAACGAGCTGATGCGATATTTCGCTATGTTAGATATATCCCCTTATATGCATTAAAGAAAGTACTGAATTTAGCAAGTCAAACTAGACATTTTGGATAATAATAATATCAATAATAATAATTTTCCGAAATTAAATAATTAACTTTGAAGTTAGCATATTTTCTAAAATTCCCAAATCTGGGAAAAATTATAAATAACGAAATGGCCGCGTTGTATCGGTGGCAGCAATCCCATAGGTCTGTTTGCCTAGGCGAGCCATACCCAATAGAAACGCGGGATTTTAATTTAAAACTTGATTGTTGTTGTTTTAGGAAGCGTCCCTAATGGAAAATTTTGATTCGCATCAAATTGTTTTGTGCATTATTTCGTTATAAAACTATAATTTCTTTTCTGATTGGCATTTAAGGATATATAAATTATTCTACTTATTGGTAAGTAAATATTGTGCTAAATTACTTATCTAAACTATTAAATATAATTAGTATTATAAGAACATAATAAGATGTGCATGAAAAGAATGAAAAGATACGTGTAATTTAATTAATTGTTAGGTTTAGCAAAGTTCCTTCTAGTTTACTCTTAATATGAAATAGTCTTGTAAATGATCATGTGTACATATTAAAAAATAGAAGTTTCTTAGCGTTTGAACCTTAACATGTGTACCTAATGAGATATATTATGTTTTTAGAGTGTTCTTCATTGTATAGAGCCATGCAACAACAAGCGTTCTACTTCATCAGTAGGAAGTATGTTCCCGATGTCCCACAGGTATGTCCAAGTTAAATACAACCCTAATCTCGATGTGAAAATGTTCTTATTTTAATCTCCTTTGACTTTTTTGTTTTCAAATAATTTCTGTTTACAATGTCAATATGTTTTGATACTGTATTGTTTTAGATGTTTATAATTGTAGAAATAAAGAATTTCAAGCAAATTATTTTTATTTATTCCACCTTGAATGATAAAATCATAAAGTGGGGTATGGTTACAAATCAATTTTTTATGCAGCAACAACGAGTTTGTTGTTGTGAAAAATTGAATTGTAAAATGAAGTTGGCGACGCATTGTTGGCGACGGTTGTACGCATTTCGATTTAGCGTCGCGCACGCGCATTATGAAAAACTGGCCACCGGTACATATGGTGGCCCCGATGCGTGTTTCCTCCCTTATCTATGGAGATTGCCCTTCTTCTATTTAGATGTTTTGTGGTTTTAACTGCAAAAAGAAATATTTAGAGATATACCACAGCACTTGTTATAACGAAAAATGAGCCAACTGAACGAAAAATCAATGTAAGTATGCCTAGTCGTGCGTGACAAAGTTCAATTTTCCACTTGAATGAATATTTTAAAGATTAACCCGTTTTTGCCCAAATTCTCTGAATAATTTTACATCCTAGTGTCCGAATTAAAGAAAACTAAAAAGTGGGGTTATCTCCCATGTTTTACGTTTCTATCAATTGCATGTGCATATGAATAGGATAATTTTTAAACAAAAACAATTAATAGTAGAAAAAATCGTGTTCCAACATTGGAACATTGGGAACGAATGGGTCCAGTTAACTCTCTATAACAAAAATAAAAACACGGTATTCCCAAAACATCATTTATTGTACATTTACGTATTTTTAAATATAATCTATTCTGTATTAATTAGGTGTCAAAGTTAGAGGTTATGATAACCCTTGAAACATTGTTCGTGCAAATTGACGACACACTTTTCACACATCTTTGTCGTATTTTTAGTGCATATGGCGCAACGACCTTGTTTTATAGCAGGGATCATCCAGTGGTTGAGCCCATCGTATCTAATACTTTTTATGTGTTCTATCAAGTAGTGGCTTAGATGATTTTGGTCTCCCTCCTCCGACAACGGGATTGGCATACTTTTTTTAAATAGACGGTGGTGATTTCCCTTCTAAATTTTAAAAAATCAATTTTTTCACAATTTGGTTGACGTCTATATATTTGCCAGGAATTATGCATAGTAGTATCAAGACAAAAGGCAAATAGGGCCCACCACCATTTCTTTGATCTAACACTTATGCGGTAATTATTGATATTCTGATCCATGCGGTCCACACCTTCCATATGTTTATTATACTGTCCAATAACGTGGGGTTGAGGAATTGGAACCTTTTTTTGTCTGAGGACACCCATCTATTTACGTGTGCAATAGGTTGTACAGGATCACAAGAGCTAATTGTTAACAAAGGACGGTTGTCATTCCACGATGTCACGGTGATTCCAATGCTTATATCTGTAATATATGTGTATGTACCTCTAGGAGTTTTTTTAACGTCAGATGTGGATGGTAGAGGACAATGCTCAGTTCTATTGGGGTTTATTGTTCCCGTATATCCATAACCTAATTTCTGTAATTCATTTACGAGTTTTAAAGATGAAAAATATCTATTGGCATATATTTTAAATGACAAGTTTTGTGGTAACTTGGATAGTAATGTTCGTACTACTGATCCTCCTAGACCCAATTCCATGTATAACCTATTATTTTGTTTTCCCTGGTAGGCATCAAATTGAATTAAATATCCACATGGATCGCATAAAGACCAAACCTTATATCCATATCTTATTGGTTTTCCCTTTATGAACTGTTTTGTTCCGTGTCTTCCAAAATATGGTACCATACTTTCATCTATGCTCATTTTTTCATTCAGAAAAGCTTGATTCAAAAAAACGTTCACTAAGCATATTGAACAGTGGGCGCATTTTTGCAAATTTATCGTCAGCAACTAAGTTAGAATTATCCGCACAATGCACATATTTCTTTATTGTATCAAATCTGTTGCGGCGCATTGCATTTGCAACTAGCGGATTATAAGTATCGGAATCTACTTCCCATAGCATACGCCAACGTGGTACCTGAAGGTGTCCTGAAAGAAATAAAATGCCTATGAAGCACTTTATTTCTTCAACACTTATATCAAAAGTATGATTTCCTTTTTGATTAGCATAAAGAATAAACATTTCCCTTAAATAGTTCACAACATCCATATCAAAAAAAACTCTCAAATAATGAAATAACATCAGGATATGGTGTATGAGGCATTGTTTTTGGTGAAGTGAATTCTGGAAAATTTGTGTTCAAATCACATTTTACTCATTCCCTTGGAACAGTTTTGCGTCTCGCCGCAGCAAGTTGTGCTAGTGGGATTTCATCTTCACTATCCCACTCCTGATTTTGTCTATCTAGGTAGACGGTAGAATCTATTTTACGAACTCTTGCAGATGCTTCTGCTTCCAATTGTCTCCCGCTCAGGTGATTTATGTCGGCTGAAGGAACTTCGTCGTCATCCGAATCCTCCTCGGTATCTAAACCATCATTTGGAGGAGTTATATAAACATCTGCTTCCCAAAAATTATCATTTTCGACGAGCTCAATCAGCTCCGCTGTCGTGTAATATCTAAAAAATACATAAAAAATAAGTACCTACCCTTTCATTCCCAGTGTTCCAATATCGGAACACACACGAAATAATTACTGTAAAAAGTAGTTAAAAGTGTATATTATAACATAATGCGCAATAAATGCTAAAAGGGTTCTAAATGTACATTGGGCAAAAATCCCCATACTACAAATACAAAAAACGGTAGGTTTTTACTTACGTCTTGGAAGCCATTTTTATCACAGTTTTCTATGAAGAATCCAATAACACAGAAAGTATACGAAATGAAATTTTTGAGCAGCACAACTTCATCTATTCATGTAAGCAAACACACTAAACAGATAGACATGCCTAACAGATTCATACGACGCATTATTGTTATGGAGGGGGAAAAATCAGGTGACCGTCCAATATTGGAACACCGGGAACGAACCATAATTGTTCCAATTATGGAACACTGGCAAAAACGGGTTAAATATTTTTAAAAGAGACCTAACCTATTTTAAATCAATAAATGTATTACACAATCATTTTTTTCAATAAAAATTGTACATATTCATGCGAGAATCCAATTTCCAAATGTAGTTCAAAAACTTTTACAGGCAGCGACTTAACCGGGACGGTTTCGCGACCTAATAGGGGGAAACGTGGTGAAATAACAGAGGATGTGAATTAAGCGAAGGTGAAATAAGAGGGGTTCAAGTATAATTACAACATCGTCTAGGCAAATAGACCTATGGGATTGCTGCTACCGATGCGACGCGGCCATTTTGTTATTTATAATTTTTCCCCAGATTTGGGGAATTATAAAAAATATTCCAACTTCAAAGTCAATTATTTAATCTCTGAAAAGTATTATTATTGTTATTATTATTATTCAAAATGTCTAGTATGACTTACTTTACTTTCTTTAATGTATGCAAGGGGATATATCTAACACAGCGAAATATCGCATCAGCTTATTGCTGAAATTATTACGACTTAAGATGCATCTGGCAACATCGCAGAAGCAGCGTGTTGCGAGGTCATGAATGCTAGTTTCACCCCCGTGGTATACAGATCAGTGATCGAAGCTCAAAACGAAACTTTGTTGTAAAACTTTTGACAAGTGGCTGCCCCAATGGTCAAATAAATAATGGTTGTCACATGATGCAACAGCCTTGACAATTAAATAAGGTTATAAATTGAAGATACAATAGAAATGCGTCTTTTAAACAAAGACATATCCGAACTCACCATATTTCCGAACTTTTTCTCACCATATTTCCGAACTCGTACTTCCACACAACCGAACTTGTCGCTGTCAAATGTCGAATGTCCTGTCGAATGACCAATGAGCCAGAAAAACCCTTTGCGCATGCGCCAGCAGTTCGGTTATCCGGAGGTAAAGAGAGTTTGGTAATATGGAATTTTGCGGAACGGTAAAGTACGGATATGCGGATGTCGAGTGTACATATTTCTATTCTTGGTTGGTCAAGTTTATAACCTTATTTAACTGTCAAGGCTGTCATATCATGTGAGAGTGAATGCCATTTGAGTGAAAGCCCATATTCATTTTACAATTGTGACAGCCACTTGTCAAAAATTTGATATCAAAGTTTCGTTTAGTTATGTAGAATATTCCACTTACAATAATCCTTTTTTTTTTTTTTTTCGTAAACATACGAGCATGAAGACCAACTCTGATATCAGAGGTAAAAGAAACGCAGTTTATTTCTGTAGATTATTATTCTATGATTCTAGTTGCAAACTGGACACGCCCAAATATCCCTAATCCCTACTTCTTTCTTTTGGGCATTTTGTATCTACATTTTTGTAAATGTAACCTTTTGTGGCGTGTAGCATGTGACTTGTGGCTGTGTGGCGTTCTTTTTTAAGTTTAATGTGTTGAGGTTGAGACCTCGTGGTGTATTTCAAGTGATTACTGTTAAACGTTGTCTATAGTCAATTTGGCAAAAACCTTAGATCTTATTGAAGATTAGTTAACTGTAAGCATGCAGGTATTTTCTAACTAACTAAAAAAAGAATGTAATCTAATATGCGAACATTTCAGAACTTGAATGAAGATACAGAATGGAACGATATTTTAAGAGAAAAGGGAATTATTCCTCAGAAGGAAAAAGAAATTACAGAAGATCAAATTGTTTCTATGTTAGAGGAGACTATTGAAAAGAAAACAACCAGTAAGTAAAATATTTAAATAATGCATTTCAGCTTAAATGTGGAGGTATTATTTATTGTACTTAAAACTGTGTGCACAACCATAATTTACACTTGGATATTCTTTGCTAAAATTGGTTTTTAGTTAATTTGTACATAATTAACATGATTTAATACATTTAAGGTAAATGTACCCATTTCAGACACTTTAATGGTGGGTTCATGCAGTGGTTTTTAACTTTAATTTTACTTTAATTTAACTTTAAGACAAAGATAAAAGTACGAAATTTGCGTATGCGATAATAAATTTAACTTTTATTTTACTTTATAAAGATAACCATCTTTTATCTTCTTACGTTAAAGTTAAATGAAAACCATGTTTTCGCATGCGCAAAAGCGGTTGCCATCATAAATTATTTTCCCCAAAAACCACTAGAATAAAATGTCTCCCGCCGTCTTATTCTTTTGTAAAAATGGTTTTACAATATTAAGTAAATTATCAAACATGTCAATGGTCATACGAGTGTATTTAAAAAACCGTTTCCCGAAGTGTTCTTTAATAAAATTAAATAACTTTGAACTTACTTAAATAACGTTTTCTCGCCCTGTTTCTTGAGTCTCACATGATACTTTCTGGGATTGCGATTCACAGAAATAAATTTTACTGTTGCTGCCACCACCAACGCAATGTATAAACTGACTGCCGCTTTTTGTTTTTTTTTTTTTAATCTGATACGAGCCATTTTCCAACAACAAACGTAATTTTTATGCAAGCAATCCTCAAAGTAGCCGGCAAACAACAACTGACAAATCAATTGATAATAACATTTCCACCAATATTACCAACAGTAAGTCCCAAGCATTTTCAGTCATTTTTAAAGGCGCATGCGTACAATACTTAAATTATTCATGTGCATGAACGGTACATTTTTCTATAAAGGAAAATTAAAGTTAAATACTGCTGCATGAACTGACCATAACGCCACAGTGTACAGGATATTAAGCTGTTATGATTTTTAAAGTGAAATGTAGTAAGTTAAAATTTAGCCAAATTATAGACATGTTAATCCTTTTTAAGAGCATCTGAGGAAAAATTATGCAATTAATTGTCTATGTTATAAAAATATTAATATTCTGAGAGCCGTTTCATGGATGTAAATCAGACATGTAATTTTTTTTATCTGTCTATATTTTCAACATTTAATGGATTAAAATTCGATAAGGCTCCTAATTCAGATAGGTGCTAGAACTTTATTTTTTAACTAAACTAATGTTATTTTATAATATAATAAACTTTGGCAAATGCGTCATTAGGGCTTTGAATTTTGATATTTCAAAAATTCCCTGACAAAGTATGACCCTCTGTTATTTGCTTTTTTCCGGTGGATTGCCTTTTTCTCTTAGTTCTTCAAAATCATACCTAATTTAATCAGGTTCTTGTGGCCACTTCCATTGTCTTAAACCACTGCTTTGCATCACACTGACAAAAGCTCTACCGGAATTTAGCGCCTTTATAACACCAGGAAAATATCCATTTTCATAAGTTACAATAACATAGTCACCTACAGAGAGATTATTTTTGTCTAACAACATTTTCGTCATTATTTGATTCATCCTCGGAGTCTTCTTTATCAAGCAAATCTTTAGCGGGCGTTGTATTGGTATCTTTCTGTTTTATTGTCTTTTTTTTGTTTTTCAGCTTTCTTTTCTTCTCTCTTGCGCTTCCTTTCGTTTTTTCTCTGCTTCAATTTTCTCTTTTTCGTTTTTTCAATTGTAATACTGCACTGCCATGCATCCGATGTCATTACCAAAGGTATTTTTTCCTTTCTTCTTTTTTGAGGCTTCTCAACCACCTCACTGCTTGGCCAAAAGAGTGCTTTCTTGAATGGCGATGGAATCATCTTATCGACACTATTACTATTAGTTGTGGTGTTTTCTTTCAATTTAGTCTTTTCTGTTGCGTTAAGGTTAACTGAAGATTAGATGTGAATGTGTTCTTCTTGTAATACTACATCCTGTAATATCTTTATTTTTGGTTTCAATGTTACACTTTCTTTCTTACAAAATATTGAGTTTTCTTTCGACTCTTCCACATTTTCTCCTTGGTTCACTTGGTCCTGCATGTTAACTTTCTGATTTTTATAGTTATTGATTTCCGGATCGTTGTCACTGGCACTTACAACTTTTATTTCCTCTTCTTGAACCTCTTCTTTATTCTTAATTGTCTCCACTGATTCTTTCTGATTTCTTTCTACGTTTATTTTTACCATTTCCATGACATTTAAACTATTTGAATTAAGGGGGACTTCTACCTTGATACATTTGAAAAATTCGATTATTTTTTTTCATTTTTGTGTGTCAGGAGAGGGATGTCTTTACCGACCAGACATTGCAGACTGACGGTAAATATAAGCCCCTTTGAACAATTCACATTTTAAACTTTAAACGCGTTTTTCTCAGAATCACGTTTTTAAAAATGGCTGACATTCTAGCGGCCACTGTAATTAAGCTATCGACTTGAAATTTTGCACGAATGCGTAAAAAACATTTCTCCAGGGTCTGACGGTTTTTTAAAAACGTTTAAAAAAATGTAATTAATTTTTTTGTAGAAAAAAAAATTGCAAAAAAACAATTTTTTTTTTAAATTTACCGCCATTTTTGTAATTCTGCAGTAATCGAAAAAATATCTCGTTGTTCCTTGACCAAAACACGACTGATTAAGAAAATATTTTGTATTTCTGTTTCAAATCAACACAGAGGGTGCTACAATGTTAGCCGTTTAGACGGAAATTTTCGCGGCCTTCAATTTGCGATGTTCTGGCGGTCGCCATTTTGGATTTTTCTGATTTAAAAAAATGTTTTTTTCATGTAAAAATTATTGAATTATAATTCGCAAAAAACCGCAGTTGTTAATGTTAATTACTTCCCCCACGAAAAAATAATACAAAAATGACTAAAAAATGACATCTCAAGGTAGAAGTCCCCCTTAATATCGCTATAACTATAACTTTTATGTTTAGTATTGGTTTCGCTTTCATGTTCAGTATTAACATATTGCTTATTCTCATCAAAGGGAATTATCAAGTTTTCCCACCCTTCTTCAAGTACTAACTGCAACCTTCCTTCATCAACTTCGATAATAACATTGGCATTGATGTCACTATTTTTTTTCGTCATTCAGGGAAGGTCAAGCCTGATTGTATAAAAACACTACGCCAGAGCTCATATAAATTTTTATCCTCAACCTCGCCTTTCCGGTTACCTTTTGAATCATAAAATTTATTAACTTTAGGCAGGTATATTTTTCTCTAAAAATTTCAGATGACTTATTACTTTGCAGTTTTGTTGAGGTTTCTGACAAATTTCATATACTGAAGGCTCAGTATATGAAATTTCATATCTCAGTTTCATATAATGTTTTCGTATAATCGATTTGTGTCAAATGAAAAAAAAGCCGCAAGTTCGGAACGCGTTTTCGAAAATTTTCTTAATATACCTTAGTCCTTCAATTGCAAGTTTTAAAACAGGTGTAAAATTTTCTCGCTTCAGGGACGTACGTCCTGTTTCGCATTTCCATTTCCTAACAGTCTTTTTTTCAACTTGTTTTAAGTGATTTAAATGACCCAACATCCAAAGGTTGTAAAATGTGGGTGGAGTTTGGCAAAAGGCTGATTAAAACAATTTGTTTTTTTTGCGACAAAAATCGCTAAGGGGAGCTGTTATGAGGGACCTATGACCATCGACATAGAGCAAAACAGGAAATTCAATGTTTTGCTCTACGAGTCAAGGGTAAAATATATTAGTGATATACTCGTAAAAAAACTCGGATGTCATCCATCCACTCTCCGATTTGCCAATTGCCCAACCACTAGGAACTTGCTGTACAATATGTTTAGGTATTCTCTCATATGAGTACATTATCATTGGAGGCGCCACAATCCCAGCTGCATTCCCTGAAAAAGTAAAAAATGTTGACATGATTTAGTTTTGTAATTATTTGCGATAATTTATTTCTTTATTATTAACTACATTTATATATCTTTTGGGTTAAGTGTAAGAGTAGTATTTTTTGTACTAAACTTCGCCCGTAAATAAAGACGTTTATTATTATTATTATTAACGAGACAATGTGTACCTAAATCACAAAAAGAGCCGTATTATTTTTATGCATTTCCTTACCACATTATTAGTACTGTTAGACACTCTTTTTCGTCTCCGCCTACTTTATTGTAGACTGTTTTACTGCCTTTTTTTAGCCAAAACAAAATGTTCCTTTGGTGCAAGATAAAAAGCAGATTAATCCGCATTGAAAACTCGATTTGGGCTATTAATTACAAAGTCCGAGTCTCGGAAATAATCTTCAGTTTCTTTAAACTATGACCTGAAGCTTCTTTATGTCACTGAAAGCTCTGGTAGCTGTTAAATTTTGGGCCATTCTCACTGCCAATTCTTTGACACGTTAAAAATCCCTCCTACCAGGGCGTCCATCAGTAAAGGTATTTGGTCTCTTGAAATGTTTAACTAATAATGCAACGCTATCAAGAAGGTTTGGAGACAGGGAATCCCATTTTAGCCATATCGATGACCCATGCTATTAACAATTTTGGTCAGTCTTAGTCTTGTGTCAGTATCGTAGGTATTCCACTTTTGCATTCTACAGGGTAAATTCCTTAAATTTTCCCTATTAAGTCGTTTTGGGAACGCCATACAATGCTACAATGCACTAATCTTAGGGAAGGAGAATTTTTTATTTGACACTGCGATAAAGTTAATGTTTCTATGAAATTTATAAATTCTTATTTTATTTTTTCTTAAATTTTCTATATTAATTTTTTTAAAATTTTTTTTTTACTTTATTCATCATTCAATCATACAAACATTTATTATATCATATATAAATGATACAAAACAATTTGTATTTAAAGCTTAGCCCATATGAGAGATAAAACAATGAGGACTACCGTTTTTGTACTCACCAGTTGGCGCCACTGTCGAGTAAGGTCCTGAAGTATAGCTGTCAAAGTTTGTTACTGCGGGGGTGAAAACAAAGTTTACATTTAAAACATATTTAATATCTTAAAACCGTACCGTAAAAATATCGAGCATGCCGCAATGTTGCTCAGTCCCGTTTTGTTCGGAGAAAAAAGGAGGACATACGTTTCGAAGGATAAAACTGTCTCAAATCAGTCGTTAGTAGCGATACGCAGGACAACTATACCCTTTCAAAACATTCGCGTGTTTGTAAAAAAACATTTCAACCCTGACGGTTATGCGTTACCTAAAGAACCAAATACAGAAAATCGTAATTAATAATATTTCTTATTCCTAGATAATATTACGTTCATGCCTGCTTCAGACACTTGATTTACCCTGACCTTGATAACTGAGCAACTTTTACATACTTTCATCTCTTGTAATCGTTTATTGAAAATTTTTCAGCTACTCCTAAATTAAAACCAAATGCGGTGCCTAGTCGATTTTCCTGGAGCCATGAAAGTGAAGAGAGAAAGGAATTAAAAGAAAACGTGCAGAGAGAGCTCTTCAACGTCAACAGAAACGTGAAACTGCAACACTTTGTTCAAATACATTAAAATTAAAAATAAACCCGCGTAGTCCACCACAAACAATGACATTTGACATTTCGGAGACCTCACGCTACACTAGCGCCTCTAGCGGCGAAGTCATACGCGATAGCCCTCATTACGCAAGATTTCTTGTTTTTAAAATACATTTGAAATGGTGTCACGAAGGATCACGAAGATATTTCGTTTTTTTCACGTATCTCAGCCGCATTAAAAGATTTTTCAATTCTTCTTGCGCCAAATTGAAGATGTTCGACGCGCGCTTGAAGTACAATTTTTTCAAAATTTTTTGCGGGAAATTCAATTTTTTTGAAAATGTTTTGATATTTTTTAAAAACCTATTGACCTACGTTTTGATGAAAAAAAAAAAATGCGATGTGTCTTCATCAGATCTATCTTCAAGAATTTTTTCATAATTTTTGATGGGGTGATAGGGGGGTCAAAAATTTGAAAAACTATTTTTTTTCGCTAGTTTTCGATATTTTCTTCAGAAAAAATTCATTGTTTCATTATTTTTCTAAAGAATAGAGGTTTCAAATAATTTTTAGATTAAAAAGACAAGATGAACCGGTAAAAACAGATTTTTTTAAAAATTAACCTCTATTTTTTAGTAATATTTTTATAATTTTTCTTGTTTACTTTTTTCAACTTTTTTTCAACACTGTCTTGTTTGTGGGGAATTTAGCGACCTTCTTCTCTGTTAGTTTTTTTTTTGTTTGGTTGGATTAGGTCCAGGACAAAATAGACACAAACAAAATAGCTGTAGCATATAAAAATTCAAATACAGTTGCACAATGTTACTCCAAATTAAAATCAAAAACTTCTAAATTAGATAAATCGAATGTTGTGTACGAAATTACTTCTGACTCTAACAACTGTAATAAAGTTTACATTGGTCAAACAAAAATATATTTAAAAGATAGAATAAAAGAACATGAATATGACATAAGAACACTAAATAAAGAGGAAAAAAAGACACATACAGCACATAATCAATAATCCAGAACACAAATTCAACTTTGAAAATTGTAAAATATTAGGAACAGAACCAAACCTTAAAAAACGATTACTTTTAGAAATGGTAGAAATAAAAATAAATAAAAATAGCGTTAATAAACGTACTAGTGACATGGACGACTTAAATTCAGTTTATTACAACATTCTAGAAAAGAACAATAATTTCAAAACAATATTTTCATTGTCTCAAATCCATTAATAATACTGCTTCCCACTCCCTAACACAAATGCGATATACGTACGACAGGTTAGATTCTCTCAAAAATCCTCATTACTATAGTAATTTTTAAAGTGTATTGTCCTGATAATAGTGTTTTGTTTTTATCTTTATACATTTACTATATATGTATATAGACAGTACCGCCAATGTTTGTAATGTACCACCTTACATGACAACAATAACAACATTGATGTAAGTAAGAGTTACAATTGCTTTTCTGTAGTAATATGTAATTTTTCAAAATCTATATCTTATATCTACTTCTGTATAAAATTGTAGTGAGCCCTGATGAAGGAGAAATAAAGCTCCGAAACGTTGGCAAAAATCGAATAGTGGTTATTTATTCCTGGACCTAATCCAACCAAACAAAAAAAACTAACTGTCTTGTTTATTTTCTTTTTCTTTTTTTTTTAAATTATTTCTAACTTTTTTTGAATATAATTATAATGACACATTTCAAAAACATAAAAAATGTTTGCGAAGAAAATAAATTCATATATTATAAAACGAAAATTACATACATAAATACATATCAATCCTTAAATTAAACTCTCATATTTTTAAATACGCAATTAGATGTTATTAACCTATGGTCTGAAAAACTTTTTTGAAAATACTAGTAGTGACTACATAAATGTGTGCAAGTGCCCTAAAGTTGGTATTGCGATTGTCCCAATGGTGCTAGAACTCTGGGGTGATCTTCTCGTGTAGCCACTGTAATATATTACTTATCCCACGCTCGATACCTTTCTAAAATACTAGTAAAGCCAGCACATGTATTATCAAAAATCTTCAGCACACATGAAATCCCAGTTATAAATGAAGACAGCGATGATAAAAAATCATTTTATTTTGCTCACCAAGAGTTATCCTTTAACCAAGTTTCATAAAAAAAATATTTAATTTTGAAAGAGATAAACACACCGTCAAAAGTCTTGGACCCCCTTAAATTTTCCCCGTTAGGTTGCTCCCTACAATGGTGGGACAGTAATGTTTTGGGGAGGAATCATGTTCAATCGCCATACGCCGTTAATTCCCATAAATCAGAATATGACAAGTCAAGTTTATATTGAAAGTGTTATCAGGCCCATTATTCATGCCCTACGCGCCGAATTAGGTGAGAATTTCATCTTCATGGACGACAACGCAAGGCCACATCGCGCAAGAACGGTCCAAGAGGTACTTGAACAGGGAGATATTACACTATTAGATTGGCCAGCTAACTCCCCAGATATGAATCCCATTGAAAACATGTGGGAATTTGTTTCTAGAACAATTCGCAAATGCATGAACCCACCCCAAAATGCGGAATAGTTGACTGCAGCAGCAATAGAGGAATGGAATAACATTCCTCAAGAAATTATCAACCGTTTGATCGTGTCAATGCACAGGCGTGTTAACATGTTACTGACAAACAGGGGAGGTCATACTGACTATTAAGTTGTAGTATACTTTGTTAAAACATATGTTTTGTTAATTTGTGTCGGAATAAATTTTCTTAAAAATTGCAAATTTATTTCCCCACTGTTTTTTAATTGACTAGATCTATAGTATAAAAATTATTGATATATTTAAAAAATACATTTAGAAGACATACTTTGAAAAACAAATTCAGTATTTAAAAACAATTATTTACTAATACAAAACATCGGGGTCCAAGACTTTTGACGGTGTGTGTATTTGAAAAAATTTCGATTTTTAGCGATTTTTTTGCAATAACTAATTAATTTATTTATCGATAACAGGTTTATTCGGCTTATTCGATCCGTATTAAAAATTTCTACAACTTTTTGTTTGAAACATTTTTTCTAAAATGTTTAGTTTTTTTATAAATGAAAAAAAATGTTTTTTGCGAACTTTGGAACTTTTGGACGCCATTTTGAAAAGGAAGCCCAAAAATTCAGGTAGGGTAAAGTAGTTCAATTATATAAGATAGTAAACAGTATGTGTAAAGCCGACATCGCCCAGTTATGAAAAAGGACAAATGCTACACTTCTCGTTTTAACAACAAGCACAGGTGGTGAGAGTGCCAGTCTTATTTCCTCACTACCTTCGATGCGTGTGCGGTTGCTTCTTATCTGTCGTCTCACCTCTGTTTGTCCTTTTTCATAACTGGCCGATGTCGGCTTTACACACATGGTATAATATGAATATTTCAGGGGCAAATTCAAAACGTAAAAATAAAAAAATATCTTGAAATTATTTTACTGTTTCAAAAAAGTTACGAATTCAAGTATTTGTAACAATTATTAATTGTATTTAAACAAAAAATATGCCCATCCTGAAAATGACATATTTGATGGGAAAAATTCTCAGCATTTAGACAAAAAAATATCAAATTTGACGTAGCTCGCGCTGCACAGTAAAAAAAATCGTTTTTCTGCTTTAATTGATTTTTGAGAGTCTTCAGTAATATGTAGTGAAAAATGAATATTTTCATTGGAAAGCTGAGAATTTTTTCCATCAAAAACTCAAATTCTTATATTTATAAATAATTTTTTTCCATTAGAAAAATTAACGGTTGAAAAAATTTTTTTTTTAAAAAATTCAAAATATCGTAACCTCGAAACGTGTGTATATTAAGGGCTGACATTTTTAGAGAATTTTTGTTTTATTATAGAGAACAGTTACACAAAATTTGAATAAAATCGGCGGGGGTCGCCCCGTAAAAATAACTTTATTTGGTGGAATGACCCATATATTTATTTTCTTCACAATAAAAATATTTTTATGTTTTTTTGAAATGTGTTTTTCATTATAATTCTATTCAAAAAAGTTAGATAATTAAAAAACAGAAAAAGAAAATAAACGAGAAACAGCGTTGAAAAAAGTAGAAAAAAATGAACAAGAAAAAATTATAAAAATATTACTAAAAAAATAAGAGGTTAATTTTTAAAAAATCTGTTTTTATCGGTTCATCTTAAATCTATTTAATCCAAAAAATTATTTGAAACCTCTATTCTTTAGAAAAATAATAAAACTGAAAGTTTTTTTCTGAAAATATCGAAAAATAGCGAAAAAAAAATAATTTTCCAATTTTCTGACCCTTCAAATCACCTCTTCAAAAATTATGAAAAAATCCATGAAGATAGATCTGATGAAGACACATAACATATTTTTTTCATCATAACGTAGGTCAATAGTTTTTTTTTAAATATTAAAAATTTTGAAGCCTCAAAAAAAATGAATTTCCCGCCAAAAAAATTTGAAAAAAATTGTACTTCATGCGCGCGTCGAACACCTTCCAATTTGGCGAAATAAGAACTGAAAAATCTTTTAATGCGGCTGAGATACGTGAAAAAAACGAAATATCTTCGTGATCCAATAAAACAGTTTCTGGAGCACTTAAGTAAATCAAAATATGGGAAAGAGCACGTCTTTTTATTCTCAACAAACCTAGCTAGGTGAAATTTCAAAAACTGAAAAGGCCGATAACCCCCCTTATGCGCCAAGGCCCTTTCTTACTGAAGGAAGGTTCCTTATGTTCACTAAAGTAACCAAAATGGTAATTGAAAAAACGACACTGATTTATTGTTGGTCTGTGAGACATAAGCTGCTTACGATTTGCACGAAATCATCTGTTCCTCACCTCAGTTAATGTTTTCTCTCAGTTAATGTTATTGGTACGTTCTATTTGAACAATATTCTGAAGAGTCAACTACTAAAGTGAGGTGTGGTAACTCATCTCACAATCAGATACATTTTCCTCAGTTCGTGTCAAATCGTAAGCAGCTATATTAACGGAATGTCTTTGGCATTTGTGTTATCTGTCATTTTATGAATTTTTAAATATTGGTAGTTTTGTAGCTGTGTGAGTAGATTGTATATATATATATATATATGTATATTTACCTCTTACATATCATATGGTAAGACTTCGGTTTAGAAAGATGGATACATTTAGGGGTTGTATATACTCATATATTTCGATAGAGGACGGTCCCCTGAGTACAGGCACAATTTTTTTTAGGAAACGACCCCTAAAAAGGATGAATTTTTTTATATCCCACGTTAAGTCTATGGGACCTTTTACTTGGCAATATATGTCATAGATGGCGCCAAGAAACTACAATATAAACCAACCTAACCTAGCAAGATATAGAGGAGATTTACGTACTTACAATAACATAATACGAGTATAACCTAACCATAACCTATCAAAAAGATTATTTTTTATATCCCATGTTAAATGTGTTGGATATTTTACTTGGCAATATATATATATCATAGATGGCGTCAAGAAACTACAATATTGACCGAACCCAACATAACCTAACATAACCTATCAAGACATATAGGAGATATGCATGACTTACAACATAATATAACCTAACCTAACCTATTCTGTATAAACTTAATAAATGAGATGCAACTGAAATATGGAGATATCCAAAAAAAAAACGTCATCAAAGTTGGCCGAGAAAAAAAAGACATATTTCTATTCTTGATCGAATTTATAACCTTATTTACTTGTAAGACTGTCCACATTATATGACAGCCATTGTTTATTTTACAAATTGTGACAGTCACTTGTCAAAAGTTTGACATAACCGAAAAGCTTAGACATGACCGCTATTTCCATCTCTCTCGTTCATAGCCAGAGTTGATGACGTTTTTTTTGGATGTCTCTATATATCAAATATCATTATTTGTCCAAGACAGACGCTATCTTTCGCCTTCCTAATCTGCGCATGCTCAGGAATTTCTAGTATCGCATCGCCATCTATGATTACTATTGCCAAATAAAAGTTCCCATAGGCTTAACCTGGGATATAAAAAAATGACCCCCTAAAACTTTTTTAGGGGCGATTTCCTAAAAAAAATTGTGCCGCTATACTCAGGGGGACCCTCCTGTATCGAAAAATATATTCGACCCTAAATTTATCTATATTTCTAAACCGAAGTTGAGCCCATATTTTATTAAAAAATATACTATGGGCGTATACTACCATATATAATACAAACTTCTCTATAAAGCACTAAAATTCACCAGTTTCATCGTTCTCAAACGCCGGTCATTGTGACACATACAGGTATATTTACAAAGAAATTTATTACTTTCAATCTCGCTGTAGATGCTTCCTCGAAAGATTTATGCATTTTAAATGATACCTACCACTTAGGGCAGTTGTCGCAACCAACATTTTTCTCGTCGTTATTTTCGGTATCGCTGTCGAGGTCTAAACTGCACTCGCCGCAGGCTTCTTTCTGCTGTTTTAAATTTGACTTAGCAATATTCTCTTTGACTGCCAGTTCTTTCGCTGATCTCATTAAGATCAGTTTCTTGCTTAATTGAGGAGTTACGGATTTTTCTCTAATTATTTTTCTCATTTAAAATTGTTTCCGTTTTTCAGCAATTTTCTTAATTCTTTCCGCCTTACGTTTGCGGTTTTCTTCATCAAGCTGTTTTTTTTTTTTATCTATTTTTTCTTGTAGTTGTTTTCGAAATAGTTCCGATGATATTGCTGCTGGTAACTTTTCCTTGGTTTTCGTTTTTCATTTGATGTACAGCCGGGTAGAATAAGTGGGTTTGTATAGCATTTGGAAATAGATTCGACACATTCTTAAGTTTGTCCTCTTGATTGGAAGTCTTAGTCGTGATATCTTTTAAAATTATTTTTTGAAGTTATGCAACTTTGGTTATAACATCTGCACTTTTTCTTCTAACTGAGTTTTCTAACTTTTCTTCTAACTGAGTCTCTTCCCCATCTCTATATTTGTCTTCAGCTTATAACTTTTATTTCACTAAATTTACCCGTCTTTACTTTCTGTTACTTCACATTGATCCTGCAATAATGTTGACATCATGTCTTCATTGGTCTGCTCTATCTCATTAGGTTTTACTTAAATTAATTTTATTCTGAACTCAAGCCTTCCCCACATCACCTTCTAATTCATAATTGTTAACATTTTGAGATAGTGGTTTCACAATTAGATTGTGTTCTCTTGACCGGGAGGTAAAATTGTGATGTCTTCTAAAATTATTTTTTTCTTGGCAATTTCATCTTTTGTTACATTTTCGTGTATGTGGTCACCGTTATCAAATTCATTAAAGTAGAATATCATAATATCGTCGTGAGTTGTTTCTGATGGCAAGGCAGTAAAATTTTCTATTTTATTCGATTATTCTGTAGGGTAATACACTTCTTTTATTAGCTATATTTGTTTAATAACATTCTCAACATTTTCAATACCCTTTTCACTAAGTTCATTCTTTAACGTGGAAATTACAGTTTCTTTTTGAACTGATCTTCTGTAATGGTGCATTGCGGTTACTGTAAATTTTCTAGGTTATTTTGGACGCATTTAGAGTAATCGACAGAATTGGGGTCAAATGGAAATAGCCCACATTTTTTAAAACTATTTTTTGATAGTCCGTTGAAGAGATTCGTTTCAAAAACTTATTTTTAATAAGGGCAAAATGTGAGTTTAGTTAATACACAATACATATTTCTTCCCATTCACGAACCGTTACTGGATCGAGTTTATTTACTACAAGGAATATAATTAAAACATCCTACTGATCTGTGGGCAACTCTGATGCCTTCAGCGAACGCATGTTTCATAAAAGAGTATTATTTTATTTACTACAATTAGGTTTCGTAGGCTTTCGGCTGATTCTGCCTTTACTTCTGCAATATTAAAATATATCTTATATGGTTTTGTACCATTAGCCATTTATTGTACCGTGCGTTTAAAAGTTCCACGCTGTTCGATAATTGGTTGCTGAGAATTCGATTGCATTCGGACCCTCCAAAGAAGATCTCCAAATAATGAAATTTAAATAGGGCGTCAATGGGCAACAGAGCTGCGAATCAAAGATGAAAATAAATCCTGAAATTCAAGCCATTGCTCATAAACTCCATCGAATTTTGGTAACTCGATAATAGGTAATTTAATGCCTGGATTAGAATAATTAACCCCTTGAGTCGTTGAGTTCAAAATCCGGCATTGGAGCCGTGGCTGCCGCTGCATTATCAGATGCAGGTGCATTAAATCCTCTAAAAAGGTTTTTTTGCATCTGTCAATGCTGCGTAGCAATCGGCTTCAAATTACTGTATCATTGACCAAATCGGGTTTCAATTGTATATTGAATTTTTTAGAATTCTGACAATAGATAACTATCTGGTTTAGCAATACCTAATTCAAGTTCCGTTCCGGCAAAATGTGCTGAATCTAGTTAGACTACCTTTTAAGGGGCTTTTCCGCTTTCGCTGAAAAAAATAAGTTTTTTTTTTTGGGATTTTTTTTCAGAAAGTATAAAACGGATTGAGACAATTTTTTTAATTGAAAGATAGAGGTTACATTTATTTGTTTGTTTGTTTTTAACCAAAATGGCGGCCGTCGATCCTTGTTCCAATGCAGTTCCTTCAGGCGGACATGACTCATGTAAATGAGAATTTTCTACGACGCTATTCATTTGAAATCAAAAATGAAACATTTTTAAAAAAATATAGGGTTGTTGTTAGTGTTATCATAGGGGTTTTTTAAAATTCAAATTTTACGCGATTTGGTGTAACTGTGAAAAAAGTACGATTTTCACCTTAAATTTCTACCTTTAAATTGTTATTAAAAATCAAATTTTTTGCAATATCAAAAAAAATCCTATGTTGATAACTAATGGCATCATTTGTAACATTTTAAAGCAAAATCATAAAAAAATCGGTTAGTTAGTGCTCGAGAGAATTCTCATTTCCAATTTCAAAAACGTTGTTTTGAGAAAAACGCGTTTAAAGTTTTTTTTTTTAAGTTTTTTTTCATATGACTATAAAATTTATAAATAAGTTATCAATTCGCCTATTACTTTGATGGTCAGTTGTCCTGGACCTCTTCTCCCGAGTCCCTTGTTTGTTTTCTTCGCATTACGGAGCCTGGTTCCCATGCGTTTTTCTCCACGTGACCGAAGCATTCCTTTTTCATTACTTTCGGATTGTTGTTGTACGGGTCTAAATCGAAAATCGCCTTGAAGGTCCTACTGTCCCCGTTGCCATATACTAAGCATATTTGACATACAAAAAAAGAACAAACAGAAGTGAGACGACAGATATGAAACAACCGCACACGCATCTAAGTTAGTAAGGGAATAAGACCGGTCCTCTCAACGGTAAACTTTAAAGCGCGTTTTCCCAATTTTTTGTTTTTATGATTTTTCTAAACTGGCGGGCGAGATTGCAAGAAAACTAGACGTTCAATCAAAGCAAACCAAGGCTTGTTAGCTTCAGTTTTGCATTCTCTTCTAATTGAACTAAAAGATTGTACGAAAAAAAAAATTAAACAATTTTTTAAGCAAGTTGAAGTGATTTTTTGTTTTTGTTGTTTAAAAGCACTTTTTTTTTCAAACCTGAGATTTTAAATTTCACAATTTTTTTTAGGTTTTTCTTAGTTCATCTAGAAGAAAAATACATGAAAATTAAAATTTTCTTTTTTTTTGTCAGACGAAAAATTACGAGCTCCATCTGATGGTTAAAAAGCAAAAAACACACATGTAAATCAACAATAATGGACTATATTTCTTGATTGTTGTGTACATGAATGGGTCTAAGTAATGCCCTAACTTCCAGGCGGTCGCGTTCGCGTCGCGTCTAGACTGAACTAGAGCTCAGGGGCGGCACATACATACATACAGTCGCGAGCGAAATTATTCGGCCACCTGAAATTTTATTAAAAATTTGTGTGTGTAACCACATAGTAAACAGATATTGTAATTATCCACTGATTGACGTACATGCATTATTATACAAAAAAAAGTACTAAAAACAAATTAAACTTAAAAACTTCCTTTATTGAAAAATTAATTATAATTAAACATTGATTCTTATAAAATGAGAACGAAATTATTCAGCCATTTTGAAAGTTCGTTGAATAAAAAAATTAGAATACAGTTAAGTTTGTGTGGGATATCCCTTAGCTTAATAATAAAATCCAGTCTTTTTGGCATTGAATCCACTAATTTTTTTGTGAATTCTGGACTTATTTTTCCCACTCCTCGATTAACTCAGTTTTAACTCCTTTACACCAATCATACGTCGGTTCTGTACATTCTGCTTTAGTTCCAGCCCAAACATGTTCTATAGGATTTAGTATCCGGGGATTTTTGGGGGGATATTGGTAGTGTATGGGGAACATTGCAGTGGATCATTCACGATCGACCCGAGCAGTATATTTCGGGTCGTTATCCCTATTGGAAAAAGTAATCTTCAGAAAGACCTGCTTTTGTGACACTAGGGTGCAAATTGTTTTTTAATATGTCTAAATATTTAAATCGATCAAGTATACCATCGATAACATACAGTACACCAACACCTGAAGCTGTCATTGCTCCCCATACCATTACCGCACCACCTCCGTGTTTGACAGTGGGCAATACATTTTTTAATTTGTAGCTTCTCCGCGACGTCTCCACACAATTTTTTCCTTTTAGGTGCATTGACCATAATTTACATTCATCCGTAAATAAAACCTGATGCCAGAAGTTCAGGTCTTTAATTTAAATATTCCTTCATAAAATAAACCCGTCTTTTCTGTTTCACTTTATTAATCCATGGCTTTCTTCGAGCTATCCGGGTAACAAAACTGGCTTCGCGTATGATTTTTCGTACATTGGTTACATGTATTTTTACTCCAAAGTGCACTTCCAACTCTCTAGTTAGTGCCGTGGCAGTAACTTGAGGATTTTCTTTGACTTTACGGAGGATCAGCCTCTTGTGTTCGTTCGGATAATTTTGCTTGCGGCCTCGACCTGGTCGATTAGCCAGAATATGATCTGTTTTGTATCTCTTAATGATTGACTGAATTGTTTGTCGGGGTCGCCCAATGACCTCCGCTATATGCCTCTGACTAAACCCATTTTTTTACTCAACTCTATAATGCCTTCTCTCATGTCAACTGACACCTCTTTGCCTTTGCGGCCCATTGCGCAGTATTGTGTAAATTACGCGATGCACTGTACTGGTTTGTGGCTGGGAACTGTCTGAGACTAACACAAGCCTAATGCTGTGGTAGGTATCACATGAGTCACGTGTTTATGTATATTTCGGGAGGGAGCCGAATAATTTCGCTCGCGCCCTATGGCTGTACAATGTGAATTCTTTCGTATTTTGTTTATTAAAATTATTGCCTTTATCTTTTTTTCAAAGATTATTTTACTATACAACAAGGCAACTATACTATACTGAATGGGATTTTGCAATAACAATTTTTAGTTTGGATACCCGCGCAGTTTGTGAAAATATTTCGGGTGGCCGAATAATTTCGATCGCGACTGTATATAGGACATTATTAACAAAAATAAAAAAACACCAAACACCATCTCTCCCGCCGATTGGACGACAATTACAATGTGTTGCACAAATGTGCATACAAATCGGCTGCGTTTGAATAATTTTTCCTTCGAATTTTTTCTATGTTCAAATATGCAATAAAATAATCTGAAAAGTTCGTTAGACTTGATTATTTTTTGTCTGTCCTAAAAACCACAAAACCGCTTTTTTAGGCCTAAAGCAGGATACTCCCTTAAGAGCGGTTAACTCCTCTGATATTTTGTTTGACAAGTTCTAGAAAATAGCTGCTAATTACATTAAACAAATAAAAGTTTCGAATAGGAAGGCTGGGTAGTATTGACAATGTTTAAAAAAGGGTACCTGGTATTGCGTGCCACACTGTGCTCTATGAACTTCGCTGCTAGTCCCTGGTTTCGTCGACGGCTACGGCACAGTGGGATAAAAATCGAAAAAGGTAGGTCATAAGCATATAACTCGGCTGAATATTAAAAAATCGTCAAAAAAATCGTTCCTCGGGGGGTTTTTGGAGTCGCTGAATTCGAATGTGACAATATTTTTCGAAAAACAAAATGGCGGATCCAATATGGCGGCCAAGAAATTTTAAAAGGATAAATATTCACCACAATTGTTACTCGGGGGTTTTCGGGGTCGCTGATTACGAATCTGACAATATTTTTTTCTGAAAACAAAATGGCGGATCCAATATGGCGGCCAAGAAATTTTAAAAGTCGATAAATATTCACCACAATTGTTACTCGGGGGTTTTCGGAGTTGCTGATTACGAATCTGACAATATTTTTTCTGAAAACAAATGGCGGATCCAATACGGCGGCTAAGAAATTGTAAAAGTCGATAAATATTGACCACAATTGTTACTCGGGGGTTTTGGGGTCGCTGATTACGAATCTGACAGTTTTTCTGGAAAATAAAATTGCGGCTGCAGTATAGCTAACTAAATTTGAAATTTTGTTCAAGGAAAGGTCTTACGAAAAAGAAATACAAGTTAGAAGTGACATATCAATATCTGTATTCCGCAAAGCTTTTGGAACGTGTTTGTTTATAACCATAAATCTGCTTTCTACTCTCATTGAGTTTTTCCATAAACTGCGAAACCGGTACAGCAAATACGATACATTTTTCTTATCGTCTTCAGATAAACAAAATTTGCGTTTTTCTTTTTCAGAAATGTAGTTTTCCACTACATCAAGCGTTTCCTTAAGTTCATTGTTCAAGATGCCTTTTAAAATGACGAAAAGTTCACTTCTTGTGACTGATATTTGTCTGACTGATTTATATTACTCATTACAGAATTAATTTGAAAATTATCCATTTTTGATATACATTGATTTTCAAAAAAATGAAATATATATTCTTGAATTTTTTAATTTAGGTTATACATTCAATTTTACTCTTTTAATCGATACTCTGATTTGTAAATAGCGACAACGAAAACTCCCAGTGACGATTTTGGCAAACATTTATTGACTTTTAACATTTTTGGCTGCCATATTGGATCCGCCATTTTGTTTTTCGAAAAATATTGTCAGATTCGAATTCAGCGACCCCAAAAACTCCCCCGAGTAACGATTTTGGCAAACATTCATTGACTTTTGACATATTTGACCGCCATATTGGATCCGCCATTTTGTTTTTCAAAAAAATATTGTCACATTCGAATTCAGCGACTCCAAAACCCCCGAGGAACGATTTTTCAGACGATTTTTTAATATTCAGCCGAGTTATATGCTTATGACCACCTTTTTCGATTTTTATCCCACTGTGCCGTAGCCGTCGACGAAACCAGGGACTAGCAGCGAAGTTCATAGAGCACAGTGTGGCACGCAATACCAGGTACCCTTTTTTAAACATTGTCAATACTACCCAGCCTTCCTATTCGAAACTTTTATTTGTTTAATGTAATTAGCAGCTATTTTCTAGAACTTGTCAAACAAAATATCAGAGGAGTTAACCGCTCTTAAGGGAGTATCCTGCTTTAGGCCTAAAAAAGCGGTTTTGTGGTTTTTAGGACAGACAAAAATAATCAAGTCTAACGAACTTTTCAGATTATTATATTGCATATTTGAACATAGAAAAAAAAATTCGAAGGAAAATTATTCAAACGCAGCCGATTTGTATGCACATTTGTGCAACACATTGTAATTGTCGTCCAATCGGCGGGAGAGATGGTGTTTGGTGTTTTTTTAATTTTTGTTAATAATGTCCTTATATACAGTCGCGATCGAAATTATTCGGCCACCCGAAATATTTCACAAAACTGCGCGGGTATCCAAACTAAAAATTGTTATTGCAAAATCCCATTCAGTATAGTATAGTTGCCTTGTTGTATAGTAAAATAATCTTGAAAAAAAGATAAAGGCAATAATTTTAATAAACAAAATACGAAAGAATTCACATTGTACAGCCATAGGGCGCGAGCGAAATTATTCGGCTCCCCTCCCGAAATATACATAAACACGTGACTCATGTGATACCTACCACAGCATTAGGCTTGTGTTAGTCTCAGACAGTTCTCAGCCACAAACCAGTACAGTGCATCGCGTAATTTACACAATACTGCGCAATGGGTCGCAAAGGCAAAGAGGTGTCAGTTGACATGAGAGAAGGCATTATAGAGTTGAGTAAAATGGGTTTTAGTCAGAGGGCATATAGCGGAGGTCATTGGGCGACCCCGACAAACAATTCAGTCAATCATTAAGAGATACAAAACAGATCATATTCTGGCTAATCGACCAGGTCGAGGCCGCAAGCAAAAATTATCCGAACGACACAAGAGGTTGATCCTCCGTAAAGTCAAAGAAAATCCTCAAGTTACTGCCACGGCACTAACTAGAGAGTTGGAAGTGCACTTTGGAGTAAAATACATGTAACCAATGTACGAAAAATCATTTTTGATATACATTGATTTTCAAAAAATGAAATATATATTCTTGAATTTTTTAATTTAGGTTATACATTCAATTTACTCTTTTTAATCGATACTCTGATTTGTAAATAGCGACAACGAAAACTCCCCAGTGACGATTTTGGCAAACATTTATTGACTTTTAACATTTTTGGCTGCCATATTGGATCCGCCATTTTGTTTTTCGAAAAATATTGTCAGATTCGAAATTCAGCGACCCCAAAAACCCCCCGAGTAACGATTTTGGCAAACATTCATTGACTTTTGACATATTTGACCGCCATATTGGATCCGCCATTTTGTTTTTCAAAAAAATATTGTCGGATTCGAATTCAGCGACCCCAAAAACCCCCATGTCACCATTTTCATCAACATTTATTAAGATAAAATCAATTTTTTTAGTTACGTACATTATCGTTCATATACTCGTATGCATGTTTATAAACGAATTAATGTAAACAACGGGGTTGCAGGTTGTAGCAGCTATTTACCTCACGAATTCAAAGTTTAGGGGTTATCAAACAATTTCAGTAATAGCCATTGGTCGAGTGAAGTCGAGTGGTAAACTTTTTTACTTTTTGTAAAAGTTTACAAAAATTGTCGTATTTTAATTTCAAAATCATAGGTTTACTTAATTGTTTATAACTATTTAATGATTAGTAATTAAGAAATGCCAATTTTTTCTTAAATTCTACATGCCTTGCTGAGAAGATTCCATAGCACGACTGATCAATATGCTGTGTTATCTCGAAATGCACACAGTATAACTTTCCTATTCAGAACCACGTGTATTCACGTTAGCGATGTGTTCCCTTCGACGCGACGCGACGGTCAACTTCCGAATGGCCCTATGGAATGCTGCGCGGCATCTAACGCTTGAAAACCGGTTTTCTTTGTACTTTGGGGTTCCTAGAAACGGTAGGGACAGATTGCAGCGGCAACCTAGAACTTTCGATTTTCGGCAAATGGCCAGCTTTTTCCGATTTTATCCCACTGTGCGGCGCTTCGTGACCGACCGTGCGCACAACGTATCTACGACGTCTATGCTCTCTTGTTGCTTATCCGTCTCGAAGGACCAAATGTTTTTGTCGGGATCCAATCTCACCACCATGGGTTTCAGCTGACCACTGCCCCACTTGTGAATCCCTTGGTTTGGTTGGTTCAGTGGACTGTATATTGGCTGGTAATAAATGCGATGCACGTAGTAGAACCCGTCGAATATTTCGGTAATTTACAAGGACAAACAATACATATTCGAACAGAAAATGCGTGAGTATTGTCTCTGCGGCATCTTTCGTTCAACAGATGCGTCGAGCGAGTCCTCGGGCGAAATCGACCCAGCCGTTTGGCGCGCTTGGCTCTCGCTGGCTGGTCGCTGTGTAACCGACGCGACGCGGCAAATTTTAAAATCAAATTTGAATATTTGCTAAAGATCTAACAGTACCTTCGACAATTGTAAATTCTTTTGACAATCAAAACGCCAACACTTCAGGATTTTCTTCTCGTAAGGGGTCGTAAAAGCTTTTGGATCTTAATTTGTGGATGTGTTTTATGTACATTATCGGTTTTTATTTGACAGAGTCATCAGTAGAAGTTTTAATTTTCTCTTAAGCTGTAGGTATGATATACCTACAGGGTCTATACCAAAAGTAGTAGGACTGATTTTCTGTAGCGCGAGCGGAGCTATGGAGGGGGTTTGGCTGGCTGGGCGAGATGGAGGGGACATTTAGCAACAGAGGAACACCAGCCGCAGTCGCCTACGGGCTTTGGTTGAGTGTAGACATCGATTATTGTGAAACGTTTTTTTGATCGTTGTCGAAGCACAAACTGAGTCAAAACCTCGAGCAGCGATATTCGATAAAGTTTTGTGTCAAACTCGGGAAATCGGCAACCGAGATCCTAGAAATGGTTAAGCAGGCTTACGGGGATACTGCAATGTGCCGCTCCAGTGTTTTTGAATGGCACAAACTGTTTAAAGAAGGTAGGAGCTCGTTGAAGACGACCACCGCACCGGACGGCCGTCGACGGCACGAACCGACCAATGTGGCCAAAGTGAGAGAACTGCTGAACAATGATTGACGCTTAAGCATTGAAGCAATTAGTGACGAGTTGAGCATTGTTCATACAAATCGTTCACGAGGATTTGGCTATGCGCAAGATGTGCGACAAGATGGTGCCGAAAATTCTGACTGCCGATCAAAAGAATCGCGTGTGCGCTTTTCCCAAGAAGTTTTGAACTTTTTGCATAAAGACGAAAACTTTTTGGACAATGTGGTAACATGCTATGAAACTTGGGTTTTCTAATATGACTCGGAAACAAAAAAGACAATCTGCGGAATGGCACACTTCCACGTCCCCACGTCCAAAGAAGGCTCGCATGAGCAAATCAAAGATCAAGACAATGTTGATCGTGTTTTTTGACCGTCGCGGGGTAATTCATAAGGAGTTCGTTCCCCCCTGGGGAAACTGTCAATTCGAAGTTTTACGTGCAAGTGCTAACCCGCCTGCGACACCGAGTGTATCGCGTCCAACCAGCCATCTCCGACAACTGGACGCTGCATCACGACAATGCCATGGCGCGCTCGTCGTGAGGCAACTGTTGGCCCGATTCGGCGTTGCCACGTTGCCGCACCCCGCCTATAGTCCTGATCTGGCTCCACCTGACTTTTCTTTATTCCCACGGATGAAAAGACAGCTGAAGCGACATCGGTTTGACTCGATTCAGGACATTCAAGCAGCATCGACGAGGGCTCTCAACAGCATCCCGAAGCTGACTTCCAGACGGCGTACGGCGAATGGCAGCAGCATTATTCTAAGTGTGTAGCTGCCCAAGGGTGTTATTTCGAGGAATATTAAGGAATTGTAAACATATCTTCAATACATTATTTTTTAAAAAATCAGTCCTACTACTTTTGGTATAGACCCTGTACATCTGATTGTTGGGTGCATACATCTGATTGTTGGGTACCAAAACCTGTGGTGTAGTTTTTACAAAAATAGTTTCTGAAGGAATTTTGCCTTACTTTAAAGTCATCATTAACTCCATTTTTATACATCTTCCACAATCAACAATATTCAGATCACAGGTCAGGCATACCCTTTGGGTAGATTTACTAGGCAGTAATGACTCTCTGTACATTTTAACGACTCAATAAAAGTTTTAATTTTTTCTTTTTTGGCGTCATATTTGTTTATTCGATTACCACTTCTTATTTCGTGATGTAATTGGTCAGTACCTTTAAATTTTTTCAGTACTCTTAAAACGAGATCTTTTTTTAATATCTAGAATTCGTAAAAATGCTTCTCTACAAAATGCTACTAACTGTCCATGTGAAGATTTGCCTGTGTATTTAATTGTTATAGATTTTGACTTAAGCTTCACACTATCTATGCGAAGTCGCTTACTCTTTGACTTGTCAATTTTACAATATGACAGCAGAAAAGTGTCTTGATTACATAAACAAGAAAAAATAAATTGACATAAACATGGGCATGAAAAGGAGCTTAAAAAATACAGTTTATACTTTATCATAGAGTTTTATAGTGCCGACGAGGCGTTATGTCACACATTTCCGTACCTTACTCATCTAAAGCCGGCATATCCGGGCAGCGGGCCATAATCGTACGCGTCAACATACTTACTACTTGTATGTGCAAAACAAAATTCATGAAAACAATAAACTGTTGCAATTTAGAAAGAGGTACCTATCTGAACATGTCGCACTTTGAATTTCAAGGAACTTTTTAAAAAGCGGATCACGTTATGTATATGTCGTAGTTTGTATCTGAAATACTTGCAAAAAGATGCAGACTTAAATAAAGTCTTTAAATATTACACATAACTCGTTTTTCTAAAACTTGTGACATGTCGCATTTTGCATTATATACCTCAATTTTCATTAGTAGATTTATCATTACTACCGTTAGTGCGTTTTGGTGCGGTAATGGACATTCGCACATTTCTGCATCCAGTGTGAAAAGCCATCCCCATTTTTCGCTGTTTTGCCCATACCGCTTGCATTTCTCAACGTTTCTTTCTCTAGATTGCTTGTTTTTGTAAAGAATAAGTAGATTCTGCGCGTTTACGATTGATTTGGAACTCATCACAAAACGTGGAATCAAATGAAAATTTGCATCATAATTTATTGACAATTAAACAAAATGATCAAAATCATGTTCCTAGAAGTCAGTAGCAGCTCCTCTGCATTGAATCTCTTGAAAAAGATGAGCGTCTATGGATTGCACAAGACGGTTAAATTAACATCTAACTGATTCTCCTTATGTAAAATCACCCCTTTGAGTTCCTTATTGGTACGAAACTGGCGATCATTCCCTTAATCTCGGCGCAATTAAACTGTTTTCAATTACGATTAAGTCCTATGAACGCGCCAACAAGAGGCAATTGCAGTGACTGAATTGCCTATTCGCTAACTTAGCGTAGGGAGACACATTTTAAGGGGCAGCAAATTTGGAAGGAAACGAGAGCATGAGAGGGGAAGAGTTAATAAATACTGAGTCTGAGAAGCCAAAAAAAAACCTAAATTTTCCATGCGCCAGTGTAAGGCGGAGAATTGCCCTACTTGAATTTAATACCAATTGAAATCCGCCATTAGCCAATTGTGCCCGGTGGAACCGTTCGTTGATACCTCGCGATACGTATGTATATTGGAGTGTTGTCCTGTTCAAAAATGAATGAAATTTCCATCGTGTGCCTTTAGAAACGGTGAAGATATCCATCAAGAATCTCCTGATAGTTGGATCCGCCGCCCTTTTTTCGTATTGAAAAAAATATTAAAATTAAATCAATTCGGTCCTTTTTACCGTTTTTGAGAGGAACATGATGGACTTCCATTGGTTTTTCAATAGGACAATGTTCCAATACACGTATCTCGTAATACATCTATTGGAGTACCAACGAGTGATTCTGCCGTGCACAATTGATGATTGGCCGGCCCGTTGACAGCACTCGCTCTGGAGCAGTTTTAGTTCGTCAAGTTGACGGGGATTATCGCCAGTTTCGTATCGCTGAAAAGCTCAAAATGACAATTGTAGACGAGTAGGGCCAGTTAGATGACAATTTGATACATAATCTTGTGCAATCGACGGACACTAGCCTGGTTCAAGACTGATACTGTTATAAGACTGATACTGACTTCTAAGAACAGTTCATTTTTTGTTTCGTTGTTTTATAAATGTTTTGATTTTGTTTAATTTGCGATTATCACTAAATTTTATATTTTTTGTGGACACCATTTTTTATTTTAATTCCAGGTTTTGCGACAATTTAAAAAAAATGTAAATTTCGTACAGAAACTATTCTCTACAAAAGCGAGTAATCTAGCTAAAAAAAAAACATCGAAAAAAAGCAAGCGGTATGTGTAAAACAGGGAAAAATAGGGGTGGCTATATAATTTTGTGGAACAGTGTACAAATTAATATGTTTGTTGGATCTGAACTGTGTTGGATTTACCGCGCATTCATCGAATGCCAGTGCAGAAATAAATTGATAAGTAATTCTGCCATCTCTTTTTGGTCCATTTAGGTTCAAAATTTGAAAAAGCTAAATATTTAAAAACTATTTCTATAAATCATAAAAGGATTCTTGCTCAAAAAACGGCAGATATGACGCGTTTTGTCGTCTACACCTATTATAGATTCTCCCATTTTAAAGACCAATAGGGAATTTCTGGTGCTCCGATCAAAGTGTGTCCTCCCAAGGAAATGTGAGAGAGACGTAGATCGGAGAACCTAGGCATCCTGGGTAATCCATCCATGCAGCTAGCAAGTCTAAAGGCTACGACGTCATCTAGGATGATTTCCCCTAGTTTGGCCACATAGGGGCTGATATGGTTTTGAGTAGGAAATATAGTACCTTTTTTAAAATTGTTTTAGGCGGGAAAACATTGTCTGAACTTGATTTAGATGAATTGGATGAACTTGAGGACTCGGAGGATGAAGCTGTATTAGAGGAATATAGAAGAAAACGGATAGCGGAGATAAAAGCATTGACAGAACGACAAAAGTTTGGTACTGTAGGAGAAATTTCGGCACAAGATTATGTAAACGAGGTTAATAAAGCTGGTGAAGGCATATGGGTGGTTTTACATTTATATAAACAGGGGTAAGTATAATATAAATATAAAAGTTACATATACATATGGGCTCAAGTAAGAAAAACTAGTCATTGACTTTCTTATTTATTTATGTCATAGCCCTATATAGGTACTGAAATATTGGATATGATTCTAAAATAAACATTCATTAGAAAATGCTAATATACTGACAGTGTATTCTAAAGCAAAGTCTGATAAAAAAGAAAAAAATAATTTATATAACAAAATTAATCAAGTAATACTCTGTAATTTATGGTTTGAATTGACTTTGTAGTAGTTTGATTTATTTTTAATTGAATTATGAATATATAGTATACATAATGATCTTTTTAGGATAAAACATTGTTTTGCAGATTTAATTTTTAAGTCTGATCTGATCTGCATTTTTTTGTAAATTCCATAACCGAAACAAATTTTTGAACCATATAGCTTTAATCACAATCTATTAATAAACTGCTCGTCAAAATTAGCGTTACAATTTTTAGATTAGTGTCATTTGCGTTCTACTCGAGTTAGATACTTTTTAGAGTTTTTTTATTTCCGGTAGCCTATAGGCTTGGTTTTAATGCCTCGAAATCGCTACGCTGTGACTTAGACGGTTCGCTGTCCGCACCCCAAAAACCAACCCCATGTCGAAATTTGAGTTCTCAAGATTTGACGGCAATTTCAGAGACTTAGAAACAGTATAGACTTATTAGGATGCTGTTGGGTAAAATCTCCATCCCAGCACACATTAAGACCTCCTCAATAAGTTCTGTATAATTGGTTGCTGTCCCATCTCTTCAACCCATTTGCATTTACGCTGGATTTTGCGTGGTTTCACCTCTGTTGGGCTAATCAATTGATCTTAATGGTGCCTAATAATTTGGTGTGGGGTGTCACATATCACTTTCACCCTTTGACAACTCAAGCACCCCTCCAGGCCACACCCTCACCGATCTCCTACTCACCCCCGCTGGTCCAGCCCCTGTAGAAGGCTGCGTGGGATCTCGTTTTGTCTCGAATTCATGTCATGGCATTACTTGAAACCTCTCGAAATTGACGGAATACACTGCGGACGGCCTATTGAGCGCCAAAAGTGACCATCTCCAACCAACCCACTGAAAATTTGCCGCGCTAAGGGGTTGTAAACAGGTCTTGATCGGTGAGGTGACTCGGAAAGCTTTCCTGAGGATGGATGAACTCTTTTTGGCACACCCCAATAATGAACTCTTTTTGAGTGGATGAAAATTCCTAAAAGAGGGCTCGTTGGGTGGATGGAACCTTCCTTTGAAAGCGAGTTCTGGCAAAATCTTGCGAATTCAAATTTCGACATGTGAGTGCATTTTGAGGTGTGAACGGTGAACCGTTGTAAGTCACAACGTAGCACCTTTGGGGTATTAAAACCAACCCTACAGGCTACCGAAAACTAAAAACAGCAAGTCTCTAACTCGAATAGAACGCAATTTTTCCAGTAACACCGAAATACTACATTTACAATAAACGCACGTTTCGTCGATCACTTTGGCATCATCAGGGAGATAATTAAAACTAAAACTGTTTTAGTTTTACGTTTAAACACTTTATTAGCTTTAACCATCTGGTGATGTCAAAACGTGCAGGTTGAGTGTGAATGTCTTTCGGTGTTCTGCAGTCTCTGCAGTGGAAAAAGTGTGTCTTTGTTAATGTATTGGTTAAACGATTATATTTCTAGAGCCAGAGTGGATTTCAGAAAAAAACTGTTTTTTACTTTGTTCTTTATTATGAGCTTGTTACTCATTATTTTATATAATTGATTTCGTTACAGTTGTTGAACTGTTTCAGAATTCCCCTTTGCGCTTTGATAAATGAACATTTGAAACATTTGGCTGCCAAATATCGTACTGTAAAATTTTTTAAAATCAATTTCTACCACTTGCATACCGAATTATCCCGACAGAAACTTACCGACCATATTTGTGTACTTTGAGGGAGAACTTAAAAAGCAAATAGCGGGTCCGTTGGAATTTCGAGGACCTAATTTAACACAGGACGGTAAGCAAAATGATGGGTATTTAATGTCTTTAATTAACTTAGTTTTTGTGTTTAGAACTTGAGTATATATTGGGAAAAACCGGAGCAATAGAAACCGATATTAAGGAAGATCCACGCCCAAAAATCAAAGATAAATTATTTTCAGATCTTGCAGAGACCAATGATTGGTAAATGGCACGAGTAATTATTGTCTGCCAATAACGCCGTAAATTATTTTATTTATTTAGACTATATTTTTACTAGTGTTAAGTGTTATATTGTTTAAAATAACTTGTTTGCATATATAATGTAAATAAATCTCTTTATTTATTGTTTTCCTTATGGATTTTCTTTTGTTATACACAAAGTTTATATATATATATGTATTTAAAGAATATTGGTCTATTGCTGGTAGACTTAACAATTAGTTTATTTACCAGATGAAATGGAAAATTTTTTGTAACACGTTTTTTTTTTGCTGTGTAAATTAATTGGAATAAATATTTATTTTTGTTGGTTGCTCATTACTCCCAATACAATTTCTATTACAAACTTTTTTAAATACATTAGAAGAACCTGTTCATTTTATCTAGGAAAGGATCATTATTTTTCTCTAGTTGCTGGTAAGATTGGAATGTAACATTGTTGCTGGAATACGAGTGTATTTTGTATGGTTTCAGATTGGGAAACAGATATTTCAAGACAGTTGGGTTAATTCCCACCAACTAGTAATGTTGTTGGTTATGTCTTGTGTCATAGGAATTAATGTTTGTAAGATAAAAATATTTTAGGCAGAATACAGATCCTGTGCCTATTGATATATGCTTGATGTCTAATATATGCTTAAAAATTAGATACTGCTATGTTTGATTTACATCATACGAATATTTGCAGATGAATGCTAATATCTTTAGAGGAAACATTCAGTTTCCTTTCTCACATTGAAGATTAATAGGATTGACGCACTGTTCAACAAATTCCAGCAAACCATTAATGGTCAGTTAGTTATCTAAGGGTCCGTGCAGTACAGATCTGTGATACTCTAGTATCACAGATCATAGTAGATATGCTATAATCCATTATAGCATAAATGATGGTTGTGCTGTCACACTAGTCATAGAACTTTATCATGTAGTTAAATCAGAGCATATACTCAATCATCTCACAGCGTTGTCCACACTCGTTTAAGTATATGGTATACTCGTATTTATATGAGCGCTGGCAAAGCTCAGCTAGCATCCTTGTTGTCATCTAGTATCCGAGCTTCATACTGAATGAATGTTCCCTTGCCTTAGAGTCTATTTGCTGCACACTTTGCAGCAAACTAACGGTTTGCATTGTCTATGTCCAAATGTCCATTATTAATGTAATGTGTTTTACTTTTGGCAAAGTCTCTAAAAATATTACTTAACAATATTTTTCATCTACGATTTTGCTAATTGTTTTGTGAAGAGGGAGTGAATACAATGGAGCTTCATTAAATATTTAAAGCCCACGTGTTCAGATGTATTTGAAGGCAGGCTATTTTAGCAATCATAAAAATAACTGCAATGGTGATTTCTGATGCCCTTGTCCCTCCTATAAAAGAAGAAAATGCGTACAATATAAGAACCTAAATAAAATTTTAACCATTACAATGATTTTACCTTTAAACCTTCAAAAGGACTCTGTAATTACAGGTTGACTGGGGGTACCGTGAGTCTAGGGTTTCTGGTCGAGACTTCTCGAGCGAGAATTCCCGGGAAATCTGACTCTACTCGAGACGAGAAAAAGTGTCGAGAAATCGCGTCTTGATTATGTTTGCGTCCATGCTCTCTCCGTGTTTTTACGAACCTAATTAAAAGACTGTGTAGTAAATCGCTTTATGGGTAGTTGTTTTAGGTAGACTAAAAGTAAATTCTTTAGTTGATTATGATGACGTTTCTTTAGTAGATAATAATTTTTTTTATTTAATTAAACGAATGTGATTAAAAGCTCTAATTATTTATAGGAAAAAAGATACTGTAAGCATTCAACTTTAATTTAAAAACGGTTTGTATGAAGATACTCGTTATTTTAAGGTGATACTTTAAGGTAAGTCGATTGGGGCTATTGCAACTGGGGGGCAATAACTTCCCAATACGGCAATAACGTTTGGCTATAACTTTCGTTCTATAAGGTTTCAGTAGAGGAACCACTCATTATTTCGTTAAATGAATGCCGTTATTAATGAACCTTATAGAACGAAAGTTATAGCCAAATGGCGCAATTGCCCCGCAGTTTCAATAGCCCCGACCGATTACTTACTACTTGTTTAATGAAAAATATACTCAAATTTAATTATGTTTTTTAAAAATATGTGTAACTACTCACAAGACTGAAGAATTAATAAATATTGATGATTATTGCATAATAAGCGTAGTTTTATTTTGCACTTAATTAAAAAAATTATATTTTTTTCTAATTTAAATATTTCTCGAATAATCGAGAATTTCCGAGAATTCTTGGTCGAGAATTCTCGAGCTCCGGGAAAAAAATAAGTCGAGAAATCAGAAACCCTACGTGAGTCAGTCCAAACTCAGATCCGCTTCTTGCAGATACAGTTAATGATGATAGCGAAGGAGATGATTATGAGGGCTCATTAAAGTTAGAGTCTCAGGTTCGAGCATATCAGGATCGAATTGATCAAAACTCTTCTCAGGGGGTTCAGGTTCACTTGACTCCATCGGAGACGGTGATGAGGCTGTAATTGATGTGGAAGTTTCTGCTACCTGTACATATTTTTTGAAATATGATAATGAAACAGAATAATTGAAAGTTAAGAATTACATACCGCTGGATTATGAGATTTGAAATCTAGCTAATCAGAGGAAATACTACGATCAATATGTTTATTTAAGTTTGTCTTATTGCCAGATGTTTTTACTTCTGCACGGCATAATTTAATCCTGGGGTTTAATATGGGGCATAAATTAATCCAGATGTTTTTATAAAAAAATCCCATGTTACTTTTCGCATGGGGTTTTATAAATTTGCATGCACTTTTTTATAAATTCGCATTTAAAAATATTTGAGAAATTCTTTGCGATGTTAGTGTAGTCCTCTTCCCGTCTACGATTTGCCGTGCCTTAGAAAATATTTTTTTCGCACAGTACAGACGTTCCTATAACACAAAGACGTTTAATAACTATCATACAGTCTGGGGTACTGATTGTCATTTCTATTAATTATGGGCTCTTTTATATAATTATCTACTTCTATAATGTCGGGCTGCGGTAGGATCTATATAAGTAGACTTGGTGCTCATTACATCTTTATCAAAATCTTTCCACAGAAGAGAATCAAATTTTGACGTTGATGCAATATCCGGAATATTTGAAGCTGGCAAAGAAATTGCATATGTGGTTATATTTACAGATGCAGCTTTTCGTTTTAATTACATACATACCATATTAAATTGTTCATGGGTAGAAAACCCAATTTTTTTTAAATCTTGGATCAAGTAAGGTTGATTGCATGTAAGGTAACCTAGGGTAATAAGGCTCACTTAAGGAAAATGAGTACAATTTGAGTAAAATGATAAATAATATGAAAAACCTTTATTTGTAACATACATATATCATTCTTATAGTACAAAATACGTAATACTAAACAGTAGGAAAATTTCAGTAAATCTACGATTATCGCAATTTTTAAAAACGTGACATCTGTGCCTTATTTCCCACATAGGTCGGTTGTAAGTAAGTAAGGCCCGCGTTGTACCTGTAAGCTTATGACAAACAAATTGGACATGTGACTTCATATAAGTCGTCTGCTGTAAATCCTATGAATTCTTCATGCATCCACCTTTTACAGCGCCTACAAGCACGCATATCGGCGACAAAATCTTCTTCACATGCGACGCAATACCATCTTTCTTGAGCAGCGGTATTTGATGTTGCACAGTTGCTAGTAGGAACACCTTCCTCTTCTGGAACTGTAGAAGTGCGGTAGGCGTCGTTTTGTATAGATGGAGAGCTACAAGACGCATTGACTTTTGGTCCTTTGAAGAGAGCCTTGGTTACCTCTTCCGCACGATAATTTAATGACTTCTTTCGTGGGTTGGTGACTTCCATATTAGGTGTCTTTAGAACTGTAGAAAATGTGTTAACAGGTTTTGAAGTCCTAGAGTGGTCATAGCGTTCTTTAATAATAGCAAGTGGAAGTTCGTCTTCTGAATCCCATTCTCTGTTAGCGTTCTCTTCACGCTAGCGATGGGTTGGCACACTGGGTCCGTAGGCATGAGCAGGAATAGCATTTTTGTCAAATGGATAGATACACGTGCTTCTAAAACCAGACATTATGTTGTGAATTGACATGCATTTACTCCATACGGAAGTGAAAACCTCCGAGAATCTCTCCTTGCACATTTTTATTTCAGGATACTTCTCCCAATATAATAACAGTTGTTCGTCCCAATAGTGTTCGAATGAACGAAACACGCTTTTGTCCATTGGTGTAAATTTTGTCCAACTCATGAGTAGAGTTGCTCGGTAGGCATAATAAATGAATGATGCAAAAATTTCTGTATTCTAATCTAGTAATTCTGTCATATTACCCTTTGCAGACATCTCAACAACAGATCCTGGAGGCAGACCATCACTAAAAGATGTTTTTTTTCCTTTGACCTCTAAACCAAATCACTGGAGGAATAACATTTCCGAGTGCATTTGCACATGTTACAATTGTGATATTTTCCGCATGTTCTGGAGCAATGAGATGGATTCTTTTGGCACCTTTCCGAGCTACTACTGTTTGCTGGTGATGTATTGTAAGGCGGCAACCCTTTTCATCAAAGTTGTATATTTGCTGATGGCTTAAATTAAATTCGTCTAAAACCTCTCCAAGCTTAGTAAAATAGTCTTGCACAGTGAACGGGTTCAACTTTTGAGGCCTAGCAGGGTTCATAGATTGGGCTTTTCTCTGTGCCAGTTGAGGATGCCTCTTCATAAAAGACTTGTACCAATCTCTACCAGCCATCTTGTTTTCGGTATTAAAGCGATGATTGATGTAACTGTATACACATCTTCTGATTGACTTCAGTGTCATCGGTAACCCGATATCTGCAAAACGAAGAATTTTTTCCTCCTCCCGTCCTCCTCCTGACTCTTTGACATGGTAGATTTTACACCTAAATTTCTTTTGCAGGATCCAGTTAATAAATGATTTCGAAGTGTACGCCTTGGAATACCGCATTTTTCTTCGACATAACGCTGTGACTTTCCTTGTTTTAACAAGTCTAGAGCCTCCTCCATCATATCTTCAGTCCAATTCGCACGCATATCACGACACTTTTTGCCCATTCTTCTGCAGATTTTTTGTTAAAAAAAAAACGCGTGGGTAATAAGGCCCACTAAAGTGTTTGTGAGCCTTATAACCCTCATGATATGCTCTTAAGTTTTGAGGTTATGAAAGAAAAGTTGTTTTGTCAAACGGAGTAATATTCTCAGTAGGGGAAGTCCGGGCAATACGAACACGTTAAGGGCTAGCTTACATAGAAAAAAAATTTGTGGAAAAAATATATGTATTTTTATTATAAATGCAACATAAATATATAAACTCTCAATGTATAACATAAACAAAAACTATTTGTTAACCGGAACAAAGTGACGACAAAAAAAAATAAAACATTGCAAAATTTCATCTTACCCGGTATACCCGGGCAAGACGAAATTCTGATCTGGGCAAAACGAACACTATTCACAACCGTCGCACGTGAAAGTTCCTTTGCCCTCGTAGGCAGTACAGGCCTCATGAGACCAATTTTGGTATCTATTGCACGTGATCCAGTCTTCGCTGGGTTTTCCGTTTATTTCCTCGTATGATTCGCCGCATAGTCCGCAGTATGTCTCCTCTTTCTCTGTGTCAATCGCGTTCTTCTTCCGCTGCTTCTTCATTCTTGCTCCAGTTTGTTTCCCTTTGTTCATCATTTCCTTGGGTAACTTTTTCACTTTGGCGTTCGAAGTGTTCAGTTTTTTCAGTTGCTCCGTCTTTATTGGAGTGTTCGTTAATATTTCTGCCTTGCCAAGTTTGCGCTTCATGTTGCTCTTTTTCGGACATGGCGGGAGAAGTGGCCTGATGACGCTGGGACTATAATATAAGCTTCCGGGCGAGTTTTCTCGAAGATCCTCCAGAGATTGATGTCTAGGTGCAGCATGGCGAGCATCTGAATCTTTGCTGCAACCCGGGGTTGAAGGACATCTAACATTTTCTTTCGTTTTTGCAACTTTTCGCACCAACGGCTCATCATCGGATGATAAAGAATCGTCGCCTTCCATTTGTTTATCTAACAAAAGAGAGGTCTTGTAATTTCAATATTTTTGGTAATAAAAAATAAGTTTAAAAATCACTACTATAAACAACGTACCTGTAGTCGGTTTTGATAGTCCCGCGATGGCAATACAGTCCGGGCAAGACGAACACCTGTTCGATTTGCCTCTGTTCGTTTTGCCTCTGTTCGTTTTGCCCGCCGCTGCACAGTATCAAGAAACTACGTCTACAAATACGGGATGCATGTTTGAAGGACAACAAAAGCAGTGGTTGACAAGCCAAATAGTAGGTAGTATTGCATGAAAAACGATTTACAAAGATTGCTAATTGCCGATGATGTGTCACAAACTACTTACCGGTCAAAACTTTTATGAAACTCTGCGATTTTCTTTATTCGCCGGCTGATGACACACGTTTCACGTCGTCGATGCGGCCATGATGGCATTTTGTGATAGCATAACATACAATTTTCTTGTAGCTAGTAACTAAATTATCTAAAATTTTATAAAAACGACACCCACAGTTGCTGCTTACTCTAAAACCACATTTAGAATGTAATCGGCAACCGGTGAGAATAACATCAGTCTACTATTGCTACATAGATATAGCCCTTAGTCAACAAATGACAGCCCGTGGCAATCCATAAGTCAAGTAAAGAAATATTGTAGCTGGGCCTTATTACCTATATAGGCCTTATTACCCTAGGTTACCTTATGTATATTTGGCTCTCTTCTATGTAGGGGAGGGCCGGGTAATAAGAACCACTTAACCCTTGAATGCCCGAAGAAACGAAATCAACGTGCATGCTCAATCGGGGTCCCCCAGGGACCCCATACTTTTTTATGCACAAAGCAACAAAATCAATGTGTAAAATATTTTTAAATTTTTTTTAACACATTTTAGGTTCTGCTCGAAGTTAAACATACAAGGTGCGGCAAAACAAACTGCAGTTTAGAAGAGCTATTAAAAAAAAATTGGGACAACTTATGAAAAAGTGGTTTATTCTGCTCGAGTCAGTACTACACCCCATTTTTTCACTTAAGTTTTAAAGATCACACCAAGAAGATGGTGTCCTTCAGAAGCGATGCACTGATGTAGGCGATTTCTGAAGTTTTCAGCTGCATTCTGGCACATATCGATCGGAATGGCGTTTATTTCCTCTCTAATATGGATCTTCAGTTCTTCCAAATTGTGAGGACGATGTTTAAAAACCTTTTACTTGAGGTAGCCCCACAGGAAAAAATCGCAAATGCTCAAATCCGGTGATCTCGCCGGCCACCCCAGGTCGTCCCTCAGAGAGACGAGGCGCGCAGGGAACATCTGCCGCAGTTTTGTCATTGAAATCTGTGCTGTGTGGGCCGTAGCCCCGTCTTGTTGGAACCAAATATCCCCAAGGTCTTGTTCTTCAAGCAACCGTTCCATTTCTGGTTCAAAAAAATTTTCTAGCATCGAAACATAACGCCGAGCAGTGACGGTTGTTGTACGCCCATCCTCCTCAAAAAAGTACGGTCCAATAACCCCAAATTTGGAAATGGCACACCATACAGTCACTTTCGGAGAATGGAGCGGTCTCTCGTGAACTTCCCTTGGGTTATTGTCCGACCAATAACGGAAATTTTGTTTATTTACGGCTCCAGACAGATGGAAGTGGGCTTTATCACTACTGAAGAATGTTGACCTTGGTGGGATACGGTCTAACATTTCTTGGGCGCGATTAACGCGGTTTTGAAAGTCTGGAGGCATCAACTCCTGAACCACCATAATCTTATAGGGATGGAAGAATAAATCTTTATGCAAAATCCTCCTTACAGAGCGGTCAGACATGTTTAATGCAGTTGCATGTTTCTGGGCAGAGCGTGTTGGTGATTGTTCGACAGCTGCTCTCACTAGAGCGACATTTTCGGGAGTTCTCACTGTTTTGGGTCTTCCCATACCCCTAGGCCTTCTTGTTGAACCACTTTCTTCCAACGCACGAACCCAACTCGCGATAACATTGCGATGCGGAACGGGATTCTGACGTGGAATGTTAAAGTGTCGTTGGAAGGTCCGCTGAGTGATGATGAAGGAACTACCGCTTTCAAAAAACGTGCGAACGGCGAAGCCGCGATGCTCACCGCTCCAAACCATTGCTACGACTGAAAACTGGGTGTGTGACTGGACACAATGAGTCCCCTCCCAGGTTCCTATCCCCACTACAGCGAATGTAGTCGCTCATCGCAACTGCACTGTTTGTTTTGCCGCACCTTGTATATAATGATAATTAACTAGTCGTAATTAACTTTTAAAATGAAACTTTATCAACATCTCTAAGGACACACATAATAATCGTTAAAAATGGGACATGGCAGCTGTGAAAAAAGATCTACGAATTGAACCATTTGTAGACCACATCTCACGAGTCGACTCTTCTGCACCGCAATGCAGAGCCTTCAAAAGAATTCCAAAAAAAAACAGTCAAGTTCCGATTTTTCAAGGGGTTCCCACACGATTTGCTTAGTAAGATTCTTATCATTCCACATATCGTAATACCTGCACGCTTCCTCGTTGGTATACTGGTATATTTGTTCTTTCATTGCATCGGTGATAAATATATTAAATTTATCTTAGATTGATTTTGCTTGTCGACTGTAATCAGTAATCTCTGGTTTTGCTCTCACAATATTTCTCTTCAGTCGTTTACTTTTTGGAAACGGTCTACTATTCCATTGCAAAACAGACTTTGAGGTGTAAGCCGGCGAGCTTAACTCTTCAAAATTTGCATCGATGTCTGAAGGTTCTTTATCAGAGTCCTCTTGCACCTGTATTTCTAAATTGTCTTCCTCTTCAGAAACGTATTCAGTGCACAAATCACGTCTTTCTTCATTATCCGTTGAACTGGTTCGGAGTCATATTCGACTTCTGAATCGCTTAAATCTATGTTATCCGCTATATATTCTAATTCTTTCTGAGTCATAGGCTTGCACTCATGTTTACTTGATACAACAAAATTAGATTTAACAATTTGGAAAATATGATGCCCCTTAATGCCCAATCGTGGTACCTGGGAGACCTCGCAATACTTCAGAATACCGCCCGTAACACGTATATAACTCGCAGCGATCAAACGCCAACTGAATAAACATACGCACGAAATGCTAACAAAAGCATAGTAAAACGCCCAGTTGCCAGATTTAAAAAATGAACCATATATTCCAAGAAAACCGACGCTAGGTCCCTTAGAGACCTCGTTCGGGCATTCAAGGATTAAACTTAACCCTGCACAAGTCGCGCCTGTTTTTACTACACGAGTAGTCGCTGCGGACTGACACTGCAATAACAGGAAACATAAAAACAATTGTTTACTTCAAATAATATATTTGCTGCCTTATGAAAATGAAATACATATAAACAAATATACATTTGAAGTATAAAATTGCTGTATTTAAATTCTCAACATTTTCAAATTTACTATTCCCAAGACGCAGTTTCATAGCATTCAGAGCACATTATCGATGAGTGTTCTAAACACAAGAATGTCAAAGAACATTTATGCAGTAGTATCTAGTTGGTCGATTTTTTTCCTGTCGCACTTGCTACATCTCCCTCGAGACTCCACAGTCGCTTCTGGTAAAACAATGGCTTTAGTTCCAATAATTTCACGCATACGAAGTTTTTGGTGTTTGGAATATTGCTAATATTGACACGAGCTTTTAAGTGGTCTGCCAGAAGGTCGAACGAAAGTCGTTCCAAAAAATCTTCTTGAAATGTTCACACCCAAATTATTTGCAGTAAATATTGCATATGAATTGATCCCTCCAACGTTGAGTAAAGAATAAAAAATCGCCATTGTCCAGCGGCGAGTGTTTCTAGCACAACTGAAAATTGAACAAAATTTGTCGACCATATCCACCCCACCTTTTGTTTGGTTGTACATAACAATTATTTCTGGTTTGCCAGTGTCTTCGTCTATATCGTCATAGTAGTGCATACTGGATACCAATAAAACTTTTTTTTTTTGGTTTCGGAATATGCGATACCAAGGTACATTTTTTTCTGAAAGCAAACATACATAAATGTTTTCTCGGGACGGTTCACTGGATTTGAAAATTGAAGGGGAAGCTCTCTTATTTTTTCGTATCGTACCCAATAAAGTTAGCCTGAAATTAGTTTTCAATCTCTCTATGAGGTCAATACTGGTGAACCAGTTATCGACTGTAATATTTCTTCCTGTTCCTCTAATATGTTCAGACAGACGTTCTACTACTGATCCGGGAGAATTACTTACTTCGTAAGGGCCTGAGGGTTGCTTTCCGACATATACTTCTAAGTTGCAGGTGTAGTAAGTTTTACTATCGAAAAGAGCGAATATTTTTAACCCATATTTATTTGGCTTATTAGGAATATACTGACGAAAGCTGCAGCGCCCTCGAAATGTTTCTAGCTTTTCGTCAATAGTTACGTAGTGGTATGGCGTATATACAGATTTGCATATATCAACAAATGCATCAGAAACTTATCTTACAGCTGCTAGTTTATCGACAGACTTCCTTTCCTCACGAGTTTCAATATCGTCAAATCTTATATGTCTTATAAGAAATCTATCTTTACCTAACGACATAGAAAGCCTAAACATTTCTATGCCACTACCATTTTTCTTCCATAAGTCTTCTACATTCATACGAGCACATTTCCTAACTCCGGCTAAATAAATCAATCCGATAAGATTTTATTTCAATAATATCATTATGGTTTGCATCTCGATCACGAAAATAATTCTCTTTCACAGAATCTATTCTTATAGATCTTATTCTATTTTATTCTTCTATTTTATTAGTATTGTGCACAACAGATTCCAAAACACTCTGTAAACAAGTAATTCCAGATATCAAACAGGGTTTTCAAATTTCTAGTAACTGTTTTAGGCCCTGGTGAATGAGTTTGAATGAATTTTCTGGTCTCGTTCGTACATTCTCCGGTGGAATATGTTTATTCCATTGGGTGATGTTATCTTTTCCTAAAAAATATGTAGCATAGGCACCATCGTCTTGTTCTGCTTCACTATCGCAAATTTATTGCTCTGTATCCGTATTCAGGATTTATGTTGTCTCATTGTCGTCTTCGTTTTCTTCTTCGTCATCCTCGAAATCATTTTATTGTCATCAGATCTTAAACATTCTTCCATCAAAAGTTGGAGACGCTTTTGTTCGTCTGCGTAAGATGGCATATTAAACCTACGCACATATAATATATGTAGTGAGTGTAATAAAACAAAATAAACCTACCTTGTATAATAAGCGAAACAAAATAATAAAATTTCAGTAATTATTCTAGTAGCAGTAGTGGCACTAGTATTCGCTGCGGACTCTCACTCCGCAATCGTTAATAATTTGAAAACACGTCTACTGCCTAAACTCTTATTACACAGTACTGAAGAGACAAGCATTGCCGAGAGGTATTCAAAGCGACAATGGCAATCGGGTCGGAACATCCGAAAAAATCCAGAATGTCCGCTACGTGCGAAGTGAGAGTCCGCGCGCGACCACTGCAGGGTTAAGAGCCTGTAATTTCAAATGTAGATGAAATACAAAATTAACATTTTAATTCCATAACAACTAAACAATAAACTTTGTAAGAAAATATGTTTTTTGGCATAAACATTGAGGATTATAAAAGAAATTTTCAAAAAATAAACTCAACATTTGGTTCCTTTTGCCCAAGCACTAGGGTAAAAGGAACCAATACCTCGGGAAAAAGGAACCTCATATTAATGCGATCTTAGGAAGTCTTTTTTTCAAAAAATCACAAATGAAAATACCCTGACGATATTCGGTACATAGCTGATGTGCCCACTGTTCACACATGTTACACTGGATCCACTGCTCTCCGGGTTTTGAATGCCCAAATGTATCTCCACAGATCAAACAAGGAGCGTCTGCCTCAAATTTTGGCATTAATTCATCCAATTCCCTTCTTTTTCTGACATTGTTGGGTCGTTTTGGAGCCTGCTGTTGTCTGAGACTTAAAAAGAGTACCTAAAAAGAGTAGAAGATTTCTGGGCCTTGGGTTTTCGACTTGTAGTTTTTGGAATCGCTTTTGGTAGTTTTGTAATTTCTTGGACAGACCCTGAAGGTCCTGGTTCTTCACGTACCTGATCATCACATTGGGCAGGGAGCCTGAAGGAGCACGGCTTTCTCTTATTGATGACCCAGCTAAATTCTCTGAATTTATAAATCGAGAAGTATGGAGGGGGAGTACGTTTCAGTGCTTCTATTTTTTCCACTGTGTCAGTACAAATAGTTTGCTCGAGCGTAACTTCAGCTGATTCGGTATTCTTCTCTTCCGGAGATGTAGTAGTTGCAGAATTACCTGAAATGCCTGATTTTTTGAAACCGCTAATATCGTTATGAGGTGTCGCAGATTGAAGATAGGCTGATCCAAATATTTCTCCAATTTCGAACAAGGTTACACGCTGCGCAGGATGCTGTTTCTGCCATTTGTCTATGGCTCAAAATAGGTTGAAAGTGGACCGTACACACTCAGGTCTAGCGGTTGTAGTCTATGTGTGCAATGAGGCGGTACAGATAGTAAAACCACATTATTAGTCGATGCATATGACCTATGAGCTGCATGGTTGTCTACTATTAACATACACTTTTGCTCCACTGTAGGCCGAACTGACCTCAAAAAAAACTTCATCCACTCTAGAAAAATATCACTATTCACCCTCCCATTATCAGACACAAAATCCACTGTACCTGGATATCTGGGATTTTTTCTTCCTTGGAAATATTAGACAAGGTGGAATAAATTTCCCCGACGCAGAACAGCAACAAGTTGCCGTGACAAGCTGTCCTCTCTCAGCTGAGGCGATGGCCCCAACTTGCTTTTTTCCCTTCACAGAAATCACGTTTGGTGGTCTCTTGTACGACGTTTGAATATCCGTCTAGTCCGATTTATATGTTATCCAACTCAATATTGTATCGTTTCCGAACCAATTTAAGGTTATCAAAAAATATTTGAACTTGGGGTCTGTTAAACCCACAAACTCTAGAAATGCTTGTAGATTCAGGTCTTCGCAAGCTTAGTTCGGGGTGCCGCTGCATAAAATTATAGTACCATTGATCTCTGGCACGTCCGTTTTTGAAGAATTTGGTAATTTATTACGAGTAGCAAACTCGAATGCCAGTTCACACAGATCGTCTTTAGTAAGACCATAGATGCGTGAATCCATATCTCGTATGTGATTCACAAGTTGTAATTCCATTTCTCCGGAAAAAATGGGTCTGAAGGATCCTAGGCGTTTGACTGATGATTGTTTTATGTGATGTTTTCTTAACGTCGGATTTGCTGCACTTATTGTTGAGGTTTTGTTTTCGATAACCTTCAGTGCACTTGCCATTATTTCTTCGTCCACCCTTCTGCACGTGTCGACTTCCTTTTGTATAATAATAATAATAATAATAATACTCACCCTATAATTACTCCGAAGAGTAACCCCTTAGGTCCTCTCAGGGACCTGTGCGGGAAGGAGTGGCTATTATTATTATTTGCCATGGCGCACTGGGAGCGACTTAAGATTATTTCGGTAACGCATTTGCTTTACAGTTCTGAGGAAACCCAGAAAACTCAGAACATTACCAAATCTAGGGCATGTGCGGTTGGATTGGCATCTATGCATCCACACCTATACACTAGTGTATTAGTGGTTGCATATCAAGCCCTGGCGGAGAAAGCGAGACAATTAAAAATCGCTACCCCGGCTGGGACTCGAACAACGCGCACAGAGGTATCGCGACTGGAAAGACGGTGCTTTAACCCACTCGGCTACCCGTGCCCCTAATGTACCCGTGCCCCTAATGTATGTAAAAACCATCTACCAAATATAAACAAAATATATAATAATTACTCTAACTCAAGTAAAATAAGTATTAACTCAAGTTGTTAGGGCATAAGGAACCAATACCGGGCAAAAGGAACCAGTGGTATTATAGCACTGCCGTCATATGTAAAAACACAGTAACTTTGAATAAGTTGAAGCTAAGATAAACGGCAAAAACCGTATATAAATTCAATGACAACTATTTATAATCAATTTTTTGTATTTTTTTAAAATAGGACTATTCTGGTTATTATTATTTTATGTTTATAACATAAAACAACTGATTTTATATTGTATTGTCAATAAAAAAGCACGAATTGTGTTTTCACTTAGTAGTTCACCGTACTAAATTGAGATGTTGCTAAATAAGAGCCCAGTAAGTTTATTTACCTTGTTTTTACTTAGTATGCTTATTTAAAATGTATTAACGGTTTTTAAATAAAAGAAATAATTATTATGCAAACACTATATTATTAATTATAACATATTTGAAATAGATATTTTTTAATAATATTCATAAATTAAACATTGTTTTCCAAGGAAACCGGCAGGTTTTCCCAAAAAAATGTCTGCTTTTTTGGCATCGAACCGCCAAGTTTTTGCAAAACGTCTTGTTTATTTTCCTCAGCTACCCCACAGCACTCTTCTCTTGCCTTCGGTTTTGATATAGACTTAGCAGATTTTTTGTTTAAAAATCAAATTCTTTTTAATTGGTCAGAGAATTTTGATACTGAAATGAAATAAAAATATAGTAATGAAAATCACGTTTGCCTCTTTCTACTTTAACATTGACCATGCCTGATAAATATGGCCGTGGATTTAATTTATTCACTTTATAAAGAGAAGTGCAATCTTTCCAGTCATAAAAATCAGTGAACCTCAACATTCGTCTTATTTGCCTGTTTAACTGCTAATACAAAATCGCCAAAATCATATGTTTTCCTTTGATGTTTTAGAGATAGTTCGATCTGGTGATGGAAATGATCGGAACTCATGGCCTGGTTCAAAATAATACAAATTAATGAATTGTGCCTCAATTTCATTTGAATTAATCATATACAGGGTGATTCAGAATTATGGTGCAAAAAAGTAATCACAGATAGAGGTGACACGTGTATTTTCGTTTTGGTCAATTTCTATTTTTGAGGCCCGTATGGCCCCATAAATGGGACGTTGGGAAAACAAGTTTTTTGAGATATCTTGATAAGTACTTGCTCGATTTCAATGAAATTTGAGGGAAGTCTCAAAATACCCTTTGTAATAGAACCCTTCAAATATTTTTAGACCTGCCGCAAGGGGGGCGCTACATCGCAGTTTTTCGCTTCTATTTTTTTTTTATTCAATTATCTTTTATGTTTTTTTTTTTTATTTTTGATGCAAAATTCATTTTTACACCAAAAATGTCCTCTTGTCTATTTTTCATATCATGCACCAATTTCGAGAAAAATGCGAAAAACTGTTTCAATGATCTGACTTACAATACTGCGAAACTATCACAATTGCCATGGAAATAATTAAACAAATTAAAACATAAACAATGACATTTTGACGTTTACTATTTTTATTTGCCAGTTAGATTGTTATGCTGTATTATTTAATTAAAAATTTTCCTACCCTTATTTACCATTATAATGGCTGAGCGTTTTACGTTTCCTGAAATGGCAGACATGTATTTAGTTTATGGTTGGTGTAACAGAAAGTCAAATGCTGCAGTTAAGAGATATAGACAAGAGTTTCCTAATAGAAGAACACCCTCTCGAAAAATGTTTGATAATATTGATCGCCGCTTGAGAGAAACTGGTACATTTTATAAAACTAATCGCAATGCAGGAAGACAACGGTTTGCGAGAAATGTAAATGTAGAAGAGCGAATATTAAATAGAGTCTGGGAAGATCCTACGTTGCGTACCAGACGGTTAGGTAAGGTAAACGTTCCTATTATCGGCACCTTAAGCACCTTGCATACTATAAGCATCATTTAAATTAATTTTGTAAATAGAATACCTGAACAATCCACATTGCAATTATTTATTTGGTTAATAAAAAGTATCGTATTAGGCACGGGATTTTTATTTAAATCTAAGGTGAACACATAAAATTTACAAAAATACCTAAATACAAAGTCTGATGTGTACGTATTATCGGCATCCTAAAATAAATTAATGTTTTAGTTTTCGGCACATATAAGATCCTTTTATCGGCACAGAAGTGGATAACTCAAAACTTATTCATGAAATATGGTAACATTCGTTTTATAAATAATAAACTTAAAATTAAAAGAATAAAAACACATTTTTTTAACACTTTGACGGACACACGTCAATGCGCGGAAGTGCCTTTAATGGCACTAATGTAACTGTACTGAATTTGCAGGTATTTTCATAAAACCTATATTTATGTGTTACTTGACCGATAAGTGGGTAAAATAATACAGAAAAAAACAAAAACGGCTATAGACGTCGCCGTCATATTGTAGATATTTTTTTATACTGTTTGTGACGCAGACTTCCATTAGTGGCGTCAGTGAGTCGGACGAACATTGATCTCGATTTACCCGGATCTAGAGTACTTCCCCCTCCCCGTTTTCGAGGATGCTGAACACGATGCCGGTGTCAGAATGTCTCTTTGGGATTACGCAACCCCCCAATATGGCCAAAAACCACCCCCCTACATCACTTGGCGGCCGTCGCCGTCGGGCCCGGATATTAATCGGGCGTCGGCGTATCTGTTCCCACTTCAATCGGTTGTCGGTTCACAGTCGAAGCAGGTACCAATACTGTAAGCGACGGGGCAGTACGCAATGGACGTCGACGAAGTTCTCTTAGTGATGTATTATTTGAGAAGACGAATGAAGACCGCTAAAAAATGAAAATATTGGTGCACCCAATCCTGAGGGAAATATTTAGTTTGGGAACATTTCAGAACTTACAAGATTTAGAGACTGCATTTGCACTGAAGAAAGGCTGTCAATATTTCTATTCACCTGAAGGGAGCATATTGTGGTTTCCTGGAGGTGAATACTCTGGTTTTGCGACGAATATCCATATCGTTGCCAACTATAATTTGATGAACATTTTTTGCTCTGCTTTTTAATGTTTTGGATCACTTGAAGCACGCCTGATTGAAACTCTAAAGATTCATCATTGTCAAAGCTTTTGACGCTCGGCAGAACACCTTTAAAGAAAGACAGCATTGGATGTTTTTCACCTTTGTCTGTTCGTAGCCTGCTGTCTAAAACTTGCTCATTTTCTCATCTAGGTCCGTGTCCTTTTGCTTTTTGGAAGTACCACGGTAACTTTTTCTCTGTTTTTTTCCTCTGGAGACGTATCTGCTCGACGCTTCCTGACAGAATCGTGAGTTCGATTTGGCTCAGCAATTTTTTGTAAAAATTAATTTGCTCTTTGTATATGTATCGCTTGGAAAACTTCGCCCCGGCTCCCGATTTTTTCACGTCATTTTTAATTGCTCGCGTCCAGGCATCTCGAAGATTTGACCACTTTGTGGATACTAGTTTACCTGCAAATAAAATAATTTTATGAATCAATTTATTGATTCATACAGAAATGTTAATATCTTAACTACTTTATTGTTTTACAGATATTGTGCATCGGGTTGCTCCTTCAAAGAATTGCATTACAGTTACAGAGTTGGTGTGTCAACTATTAGTAAGATCTGCAAAGAAATTAGTTCCACTATGTGGGATGTATTAATGGAGGAGTTCATGAAACTTCTTGATAATGAGAGTAAATGGTTGGAAATTGCAAAGAGTTTTGAAATTAAAGCCAATTTTCCGCACTGTCTTGGAGCAGTTGATGGAAAGCACATAAGAGTGGTGAAACCCAAATAATAGTGGCTCGATGTGTTTTAATTACAAAGATTATTCCTCACTTGTTTTACTTGCCGTTGTTGATGGCAGAGTGTCGTTTTATTTTTATGAGTGTTGGCTCATATGGGAAAGAATGTGATTCCTCGATATTCAAGGAGTCAAACATGTGGAAGAAAATGAATGATGGTAGTTTAAATATACATAAAACCAAGGCCTCTACATGCAACACTTAAAAAAATATATTCCGTATGTTCTCGTTGGCGATGAGGCTTTCCCACTGTCAACAAATTTTTTAAGACTTTTTGGAGGCACTTATTTGGAAGACATGAAAAAATATTTAACTATCGTTCAAGTCGGGCAAGAAGGCACGTTGAATGTGCGTTCGGTATTTTAGCCAATAAATGGAGAATATTTCATCGACCACTGGATGTCCACCCAGATACGGCTATCGAAATTGTAAAAGCGTGTACAGCGTTACACAATTTTATAAGAGAAAAGGACTGTGTGAACTTTGAAGATATTCAGTATAGGGTAGGGAATGCGATGCAGGAATAAGTACAACTGCAAACTGTAATCCACGTGGTGGTCCTATTGCAAATGATATACGATCTGAATTTGCGAACTACTTCATTTCAACAATAGGCTCGGTGCCTTGGCAAACAGAAGTGCATGATTAATATGTGTAAAATGTACTTAATTATTTTTAAATAAAATACTTACCACATGTTTGTCTTTCTTTCTCGTCCAACTTGTCAAAATCGGGAAGAGTAGGCAGCAAACTTCTCGCCAAGCAGATATTTTAATTTGCTTGTCGTTATATTCGTTTAATGTTTTGTCCCAAAGGACACCTCGTTCTTGCACTAGTGTTATCAATTCTTCAGGATTTATTTCCATTACTACGAAGCACGTGCGTACAATAAAAACACAACTCAGCGGGCTACGATCTGCGCTGCGGGGAGGAAGAAGGGGTAGCGCGGAGAGGGTTATCGGCCTCGACAGCCGACAAATGAGAATATCGTCATAACATAAACATAGCGAGCGAGATCTGACACGAATTTTTCCGGACGTAGAGGCCTGGCAATACACCCGACATCTCTTGTCAGCACCGACAGAAAATCGGTGTCGGACAAGTGTGAATGGCTTCATATAGAATGTACTGTCACTGGAACATCCGATTAAAATCCGGACCCGACAATCGACAAATGGGAACGGGATCTAACTAATATTACCGATGCCATAGCTTAAAACAAGGTGCGAGGCAACGTGGAGGTTTATCTTGACAAGTTTCACATCTAAATCTTGTTTCACGTCTTACTTTATTTTTCGTACATTCTCTACACTTTAGGAACAAATTAGGTTTTTTTATGATTTTCTGGAACTGGGATTATTTCCAAAAAATGCTGGTTTTCTGTGGCATCCCTTCTGCATTTTATTGGACCTACTTTCACAAATTTTTTTGCCATCCTGAATATCTTCAATTTGAAGGAGAGATCGAATAACAGCTTCTCTGTATTCGATATTTTCATTTTGTTACACTTTTTTTATACAAGAAATACGAATTCCACATTTCAATATCCAAAAGGCGAAAAATCATCTTTTTTGTACCAACGAATTGTTTTACGTGGGCAGCTATAAAAACTTAGCATCTGATCACTTTTCAATTCCGGACATATATCTCTTGTAAGCATTTATTTCTATAGGCTTTTCCTTTTCGACACCATATTTGTTCCTAACTGTAACCATGCTTGGTTTGTATCCAGTCGTTATAACAAATCACGTTTGTCCTTCCATTTGCTGACATAAATATGATTGGTCTTTTTTTCTTCCAAATATGTTCACCCCTATGCAATTTTTTCTTTATAGCTAATGAAGGATTTCCTCGTCGATTTGTTCTTAGGACTCCAGTAGAATGAGTTTTATATGTCAATAGCTTTGAAGACATGGAGACACTTGTAAAAATTGTCCATGTAAACATGGTGGCTTTTGTTGAGGTACGCACAGTGTTGCAAAATCCGAAAAACCTGGCCAAACTCCAACCTTCCTTAAAGCTCTTGTAATTCTGTATACTAATTGGTACCATGTTGGAGTATAATATCATAGTACAAAAGCATAAAAAAAATAAAAATTCGGTGGCAGATAAACCTTTAAAATGGCTGTATTGTTGGAGAACAATTTTTGTGGCAAAAGAAAATTAAACTGCAAAATAATACAAAGGTATAGAATAAAGGAGACATATATTAAGAGATTTTAAATGAAAATACAAATAATATACCATGTATTACAATTATTACAAACTAATTTATCATTAATTACTGTACTACACTGATAATTTATACATTTAAAAAATATTTACAAATCAAATATTTACAATAATTATTATACATATTTGTACATATACGTATGTATTTATTCATCATCTTCATACTCTGATTCTGAAGAATCATCTTCTTCATCAGAGGTTTCGGAATCATTTCGATGTGAATCTTTTTGCGGAGGCAATAATAAATCTATAACTTCGGGACTAAGAGATTTTGACTTTCGCTTGGGAAGTTTCCGCAGACTTGAAATATATGGATCAGAAGACAAGAACAGTCTGTTGAATACGTCTTCTAATGTCTTTTCTCTAGAGCATTTCCGCGAGAATTGTTCGCGGTTCTTTTTTATTTCCTTATTTAAAGATTCTTGAGCCTCTTCTGATAGTTGTCCTATAGGCAATATCGCTGACTTGATTACAGCAGGACCATGAATTAAAATTTTATGAACTGTAGTCGGCATTGAATACCATGGATATTTTTCAACAAATAGTCTAGCTGTTGACGTAGTATATTCGCTGAACTTTTCAGTGTTTATATGGTACCCACTAGATAATGTTTGTAGAACTGTCTTAAATCGTTTAATTACATCTTATCAACTTGCGTGATTTCCGATGACAGTTGGGGATTTTCAAAAAATCTACGAGATGTATTACCATCATTGGTATTCCCAAAACCAGGCTTAGGTCTGTCCACTAAAAGGCCCATTTTAGATTTAAAGTCTTGCTGAATTTTTTGCTTTGTCTCGGCTACTATTCTTTTATGTTCGTCTCCCCGAGCTTGCCATTTTTTAATAGGTAGTTTATATGCCAAATGTAATAAACATTCAAAAAACCGTATCCAAGCGTGGAGAGTGGATAGGCCAAATTGAAAATTTTCGGGATTAACATTTTGTTGTAGCATTTGATCAATGTTGTTAAAAGATTTTGAAGTACCACCACATATGTAGCATCTTTGTGTGGACTTGTTAGAAGATGCAGCATTGCACACTTTACCATCAATCATAGTAAATAGCATCTTATGTGTTACGGAGACCATTCTTTCATTAACTGTTGTTCTGGAAGGGTGAAGAGCATTTATCTGGTTTTCAATATAAGTTTTTTTCCTGTACTGTAAGATCAGTTGTTTCACGACAAAACTGCAGCCGAATTGGACGGCAAAAACGGGGTGATGACGGTCGAGGATTTTGCCACACAATAATTTTATTCGACGAACTAATATCACCTGACACTAGCTGAACTGGAACAAAAGAAGTGAGAAATACATTTTCATCTGAGTCATCATCAGCATCGTCAAATTTCTGTTTATATTGACTATGCCCTGAGCTTCCATCACATCCCCATTTGGAAATTAGTGTTAGGTTATTAACCTGTTCATCGGTCAGCGATTCAATTACTTCTTTTTGCACCTGTAAAATACGCTCAATAGTATGGTCTAAAACAGCTTGTAACTTAACTTCAGCGTTTCTGCCAGTTACAGTAACGGCTTCCTTATCAGGATAGCATCTTTGTTTTGCTTCTAAAATTTTTCTATATGGAGGAAATCTATTTTTATCATTTTCTCTAATGATATTGTACTGGTGCACATTAAGTTTTGCTTCTACAAACATAGATAAACCTTCGTCCTCAGTGAGTTGTTTTACTTGTTTGTCTTGTAATTTAAATGCAGTTTTGTACCTGCGAGGTCGGGTTGGGGTAGAAAAACCCATTTCTTTAACTACCGTTGCAGCATCTGTCTGTCCTTCAGCCCGCAGATTCATCTGGGCAGCATACACTAGTTCAGAGGAACTGCTATCTGATCTTAGTGTTTCTGTTTTTCTACGCTTTGATCGTTCACTGCTCGACATAAAATCAACAGAGGGGCGTCCTGTTGAAGTAGATGGAGGTGTACTGTACAAGGGAAAGCTTATCTGTGTATCCAACCAATTTTTGTTTTCAATAAGAAATCTCTTTTTATACTGAGCAGCCTTCCATTTTATTTTAACTTCGGACGAGAAATGAGAGAGCTTCTTTTTTATTACAGGTAAGGACTCTTCTGGGCAATACGTTAGGTTTACAACATGGGCCAGAAGAACTTTACATCTGTCTTCAAACCTGTTTGAAGTAGAGGACATCATAGCATCAAATAGATCTCTTCGAACTAAATTAACAGGTTCAGCGCCATAGCATACACCGGTGTCTGCTGGGCGGACTTTGGCCTGGGCCATGGCATACACCGGTGTCTGACACAACTTTACTAATTCATCGATCTCTCTTGGCCGAGCAGACATGATCTTGTGATATTTTACATACCAGCGTGTCTGCTACGGCCCTCGCTCTATAGGAAATCAATATCAGGCCCCAAGTAGCAACTCTTGATGTTTCAAAAAAATATGATTTTTTAAATATTACGTACAAATAAATAAAATACGTGCAAATAAATATAATGCGTGAATGAAACAAGCTTTGTTTATTTATAAATGTACAAAATGTTATATCTAACATGAAAATTGTTAATAGAACTTATTCTAAAAAACATAAATTAACAAAAAAGTCTCAAATGAACAAATAAACAGAATTTTTATCTTTTTTGTCACAAAATAAAGAAATATAAAGCAAATAATACTTGTTGCAAATGTTGAACATGTTGATTGCAATTTCAGTTTTTTTTATGAAAAATATTAAAACATTCTAAGTAGTACCTAGGATTTCCTCACAATTACTGCAGTATGTTATCACCCTTTTTACTTTACTTTTCTCCAATAATCCTTCTTGTTTCTTCTTATAGCATCCTCTGCAATATTTTCTATTCTCTCTAGTCCTGCAATCTAATTTTATGGGAAAACGTGGGAACGAAGACTTTGTGATATCTTGGGATCATCTTTTACTTTTTCGGATTCAAACATCAACAAATCTTCAATAACGGATATACGAAAGTCTGATATAGATAAATCACTGTCTTCCAGCTCCCGAAAAATGAAGTGAGCGTTCACCATGGAAGTGCCCAAAAGTATTTCAATGGCTACTTTTTTATACCAACGAATTGATCGTCGCAAGGCTGTACTATAGCTTGACATCTGATCAGAAATGTCAATTGAGCTTTACCCTTGTTGTAATCTATAATTGCCTGTGGTTTATTAATTTTCTTCCCACGTCTTTGCACTTGAACTGTCTCATTGCTATGACAAGTAGAAAGAACAAGTACATCTCGCTTGTCTCGCCATTTGAGGACACATATTCCCCTCTCGTTCTCCTGAGCTACCACTTCATCTTTTTTAGCTTCTTCTTTATAACCTCATTGGGATTTCCCTTTCGGTTGCTACGCAAAGTGCCCAAGCAGTGTGTATGCTTGTCTAAAAGTATGTGAGCTAGTTGCAGGCCTGTATACCAGTTGTCTATCACACAGATCCTTCCGCTACCCAACAGTTCTTCCGATAAATTTAGTACCACTTTAGTTGCTACTAAAATACTCTCGGTATTAGGGGTATTCTTGATCTGTTCTTTTTCTTTTCCAGAATAGATAGACATGTTCCAGGTGTACCATTTTCACAACACAACTTGAATATTTTTATCCCATATTTGTGTGTCTTTTGTGGATTATATTGTTTGAATACAAGTCTTCCTTGAAATGGTATTACAGACTCATCAATACAGAACATCTTCCCCGGTGTATATATTTTTTTATAGTTTTGGATAAGCCTGTCTAAAAGTGGTTGGACTTTATATATTCGATCTCCTTTTGGACAAAGAGAGTTGTCCGAACAATGAAACATTTTTAGCAGAATTTCAAACCGATTTCGACTCATGATATTTTTAGCAACTTCATTTGCAAATATCCATTTTGTAGACCAATAGTCGCGTAAAGAACTCATACGGACGATTCCCTTGTAACCTAGTAAACCCATGAAATGCATTATTTCTTTTCTATCTGTCGGTTCCCATGTTTGAACACGAGCTTTGTTAGAGATATTTTTAGTTTCAATTAAAATTTGGGTTGCATAGTGATTGGTTTGATTCACAATCATATCAATGATATCGAAGTCTACAAAAGCTAAAAAAGTATTGAATCGGTTTTTCCCCTTTCAACGCACCGCTCCATTCGGGTGTTATACCACCTACAAATGTTTCATCAAACGCCAGATGTTGTCCCTGTGGGGGTCCCCAAATGGATGAAGAAATATCATACAGTTTAGATTGCCTCTGATCTAGCTGTGGTTCACCACTTGAATGAACATCTTGATTTTCAGAAAACTCATGTTCTACAGGTATTATTTCCCTTACTATCTCGTTTTCATTACTTTCTGATTCTACTAACTGAATATATGTCCCCTCTACTCCTGCTTCTGACAACCGAACATCTGTACTTTCTATCTCCATAGATTTCTCAAACCCTTCTAGGTGGTTGTTGTTCATTACCTTTTATTATTATTAGTTGCAAAAGAACAAGATGGCCCAGGATCATCTACGTCTTGTAAATTTTGTTTCTTACGTGGGATGTTGTCTGGATCTGAATCGGTTGAATCACTGGAAAATTCATCGGAACTACTCTGGGAATATACACTGGATCGTCATCTGAATCCGTCGCAAAAGGATCTTCTACATCTTGATCATCGTCTAAAATAATACGATAATAATTTATTACACTGGGGAACAGCTGTTTTGGTGCCGAGGGTTTTTGAACTGATTCTATATCAGTTTGATGTCCTGAATTCAAATATCGTATTCATTTTTCCCTATCAGCTCCAGTTTTTAAGATATACAATTTTAGAGAAATATGAGTTCTATGATTTTAACTCAAATCTCAAGTGTAATAAACAAAAGTAGATTCGAATTTTTTATTTTATTTATACCAAATACAATCTTAAGTCAAACTTACAAACAAAAAAAAACATTAAAGAAATCAAATATAGTCACTCGACACTTCTAAAAACTTCTTTTCCGCGACATTCTTGAATGTTTTTTCAAACAGTCCCTCTTTAAACTCCAGCAGTAATCTGCCATCATGTGGATGTCCCATCTTCCTTGGTAGCGGTCCTCCATAATTTTAATATCTTGGTGAAATCTTTCACCTTGTTCCTCACTCATGTCTCCTAAATTTTCTGGAAACCGGTCCAAGTGGCTGTCTAGATAGTGTACTTTTATACTCATATTGCACCCTAATGATTTAAAGCTGTTCAGCATCTTGTTAACAATTTCAACATAGTTTTCAGCTTTATGTTTGCCTAGAAAATTTTCTACAACTGCAACAAATGATGTCCAAGCTTCTCGTTCAACTTCATTCATTGAATTTATGAAGGCAGGATCTTTAATTAATTGTCTTATTTGTGGGCCGTCAAATATCCCTGCTTTGAGTTTTTCTGTGCTCAACTGAGGCATTTTTACCCCTATATATTCAAAACAAGGCCCATCCTTATCAAGAGCTTTTACAAATTGCTTCATTAAGCCCAACTTTATGTGTAACGGAGGAAGAATGATTTTTTCTCTTTCAACCAAAGCGTCGTTAATGACATTCTTTTTCCCAACGTCCATGTTTTCTCTCAGAGGCCAATCTTTTCTAACCCAGTGGTGTGTTTTGTCCCTACTATCCCAAAGGCACAAGAAACACGGATATTTTGTGTAACCACTTTGCTGCCCAAGAAGAAAGTTCACCATTTTTAAGTCTACACATATCAACCATTGATGTTCGTGATACTTTATCTTCTGCAAAGACCAAAGCTATTGTGTTATACTCTTCAGTTTCGTTGAGTGAGCTAACGGTATTGAACCATATTTATTCCCATTATGTAGAAGGACACATTTTAAACTTCGCTTTGAACTGTCAATAAATAGGTGCCAATCATCTGGAATATATTCAGAAAGTCTCATTTCTTTCATGAGTCCCCTAATTTCGTGACAAAATACAAGATTGTCTTCTTGAGAAAAGAATGGTAGCAGATCTTTTTTCTTGTACGGTAAAAGGTAATTTTGGTTCCTTTGTTCCAGTAAATTTTTGTCGTTTAACCTAGAAGCCAGTACTTCAGCAGCTTTTTCGATAAATTGAGATCCCTGGTGAGATCATTTAATTCGTTTTGATTGAAGCGTTGAGGAACCGAAGACGTCCCCTCATAGTCACTGTTAGTTTCATTAGCATCGGAAGAGCGATCAGAGGGACAATGTTCGTTATCAGAGATATCTGGTAGCTCATGAAATGTTGGAATCGGTATTTCATCTGAGTGCGGGATAGGGCGTATTGCCGAGTCTAAATTGGGATAGGTCCATTTATGGCGGTTATTTCGATTGATTCCATTAATATTTGCTAAACAGAAATAGCAATCATCGAAGTGGTTTTTTGTTCTCTCCAAACCATTGGTACGCCGAATTTCAAACATTTTCTTTTGCCGGTAGTCCACTGCCGTAATTGCTCTGTGCAAGTTTTACATACAAGATGCGGGGCCCACGTTTTGTCCTGATCACCAAGCTTAACTCCAAAGTATGCCAAATATGCTTGCTTCACAAAGTCAGTAATAGCTCGTCTGTTTTGTTGGAACATGTATTCTCCGCATATATAACAAAACACATCAGGTTGATTGACACAACTTCTTCTTGAACTGGACGCTGAACTCATTTGAATTCTGTTCAATAACACAACACTCTTTTCTTAACAGAAAATAACACGCCGAATTCGATCTACTTTCTCTTTTAGCAAGAAGGCACAAACTGACGAGACTTACCTGAGTTAGGGGTATAAAAGGGTCAGTTCAGGTACTCTGGGAGTGCAATGTTTCCACTATTTATAGATTTACCTGGAATTTACTCATTTACAGACTGACAATAAAACAATTGCACCTACATTAATGATTATAAAATAATTTTAGAACTCTCAGAAACCAATAAACTGCATAGAAACCAGATATGTAGATAAATTTATGTATCTAAAAAAGTAGAGCTGATAGAGAAAAACGGATTGCACCTATAGATTTAGCTTCCCAAATATAGTTAAAATCAGGTCTAAAATCCCAGGCACCAAAAAAAACTTTTTTTTTTTTGTTCCCCTGTGTTATCAAATGAAACAATAAAAAAATGAAAACTTACCACTGTCATCATATTGTTGTGTTAGCGCTAATTGAAGAATACGTTTTCCGCGGCTACTCATCGTATTTACACCCCGCCGTCAACTCCGCGACTGATGCACTAAATATATGTAAGCAAAGTTGCCCTATTTGCGTGTTTCAACGTGTCTGCCAATAATTTCTATTTTATGGAGGCCAAAGCAGACACCCGTGTCTGCTTGAATTTTGACAAGGCCAAAGCAGACACTGGTGTTCGCTGTATTTTTTTCCAAAAAATATAAGAAAAAAACGTTGAAAAGTTACGGAACGCATATAAAATAAGCCAAACTAGAGTAATTCCACAAAAAAATATGTTGGCCCAGGTGGAAATTTTATCGGAAATGGTGTGGCGCTTAACCTGTTAATATCTTGGGAACCTGTAATGAAACATTGACTTTATTATTGCTCGTCTTTATTATCGTATTAGCAAGAATAGTTTTACTGTATGGCTAGAAGCAAAGCTGTTACTATGTAGACATACTTCAAATATTACCAAAAAACATAATAATTTCTTAGAATGCATCTATTCGATTTACATCATCTAATTCCTTTTAATGGTAGGTGATTAATCTAAATTAATATTCAGCCATTAAAACATAATAACGTAATCTCTGAAACTGTGATGGATCTGAAACTGAAACTTACTACCTGGCTGAATGATTTTACTACCTGACTAAAAGGGTGTTACTATAAGCAGATATACTTAAAATATAATAAAACAAAATAAATCATTTTCCTAAAGTACGTCTACTTAGTTTACTTCTTCTATTTCACATATTAAAACATGTACTTTATGTCTGAAATGCTCCTGTGTAATTTAAATTACCATTAATAAACAATAGCAAGGATTTTACGATTCCTACATTTTATTGAATTTTGACGTCACGAGATAAAAAATTGATTTTCGTGAAATGGCGGAAATATGCGGAAGTTTTTTTTAGTGACCAAATGCCCGACATGTTGCACTAAAAAAGATTATAAAAAAGCTTTTTATCGGGAAGAGCTCGAAGTATACTAAACCTCTAATGATAATATAGGATTGCTTATAATTTTAACATAGGATGACATTTCTCAATAGTAGACTCCCGTTCACTAATATACCTTGTAAATATATGTCAAAATATCAAATAATGTACTTACCACTAGATCCTGCTGACCACATTTTATTGGGATACTTCCGAACAAAGATTTAGATTATATTAGACACAAGAGAAATTTCACAAAATAGTTCTTAATTTCACAACAGCCAACTTTACACTAAGCTACAAGGTGGTGTATTAGGTTTATATACCTGAAATTCTAGGTAGGGGTAGGCAGGTAGTTTGTCTTAATCACCATGGGTTCTATGAAGCAAAATTAACAACTTAAGAATTTAGCATTTTGGCCAGGTTTTTCGGATTTTGCAACACTGTGGTACGGTCCTAGAAGTCTTAACCCTTTGAGGCACAAATTAATTAATATAAATTTGTATGAGAACTGATACTAAATTATGATTGATTTGAGTTAGTCCAATAAGAAAATATACAAAGTTTTGAAAAAATTATTGTTTTTTTTTTGCAGATATTATATGGTTGCATAATGAGACCACTTTGGATGGAAGTAATAAAATTTTATTTGAATTAAACGTAATTTATTTAAACTTAAAACAACAAGTAATATACTACGTATAGTTCAAACTGCATGGAACTCAACAAAACAGTTCTTAATGGTGGTTTTGCACAATCCAACATTACAGACATTGCAGCTCCATCTGGTACGATGTGGCGTTTTAGCTGTGCTACAATGTGCGCAACGTCTTGACGAGCTATGAACTGACATATGCTTAGATTGATCTCGGCGTAATTCTTTAGGTATCTGCGTTTTGAATTGATTCTGACTTTGGGGTGATTGTGAACGTCGTCCCAAAGGTTGTTTCAACGAATTGGCTCCAACTAAACCCGACACTACATCAAGACCAAATTATTTCAGCTTCATATCACTCGCATTTTTCTTGAAAAGTATAAATGCATTTACAATCGATGTGTCTAGAAAGTGCCAAAATAGGCGATGCCACCACTTTCTACTTTTTCGCTCAATAGCATAGTATGACTTCAACATGTCAGCTGTATCTACACACCCCATGCAACGCCTGCAATCTTTCACAACAATAGGACAACTTATTTCTGTAATTGTACTATCTTTTTCTTTTTCCAACAATAGAATTTATTGTTGGAAAATGGATAGTAGAGAGGATAGTGACAGCTCTCTTTGTCCTTCCATTTAATGCACGTGAGCATATCCCTTCTTGTAAACCAATCAGATTCACCACGAGTGATAGATTTGTCATTTTTGAGGTAGCTCTGGTAGATCTTTCCTATTGTTCCGAACGGTGCCACAACAGTAGAACCCTTTCATACATTGTCTGCATTAATTTGACAGTTGTGAAAAAATTGTCGAAGTAAATGTGGTACCCTTTGTTTTCTAAACCCTGAGTCATAGTAAGTACAACATTTGCACCCAATACCTTTTCAGCAGTATCCTTTTCTTTTCCAATGTACACTTGAAGTCGCAAATGTAGCCAGACAGATCTGCCCTTACCCACAACTTGAGACCTCTTTTTTATTGTTTTTTTTTTGGCATTTACTGTTTGAAACCTATTCGTCCTTTATACTTGACCATACTCTCATCTACTGACTGTTCCATTGTGGGATTATAACAGTTTTGGAACTTTGTCTTCAAGTCATCAATAAGGGGACGAATTTTGTAAAGCCTGTCAAAATTGGGTTCACACTTTTTTGGCATAATAGAATTATCATTCAAATGCAAGTTGGTCAAAAGAAAGCCAAATCGATTGACGTTCATAAGTGTTGATATATATGAATCACGTAATGCCTTATTAGAGGACCAATAGTCTATAACTGGGAGATTTTTTAATTCCCATCAAAATATTCATAGCTAAAAATATCTTCATTTCAACGATATTTGTAGGTTCGAATCTCTTTCCAGACTGAGTACAATATAGATTAGTTTGGTAAACTATATTGTTCAGAAGATTTTCATCAAAGAAACACTGAAAAAATCGATTGGACTAATTTTACCATCCACGGCTGCGGTAGGGCCGACTGAGTACAATATAGATTAGTTAGGTAAACTATATTGTTCAGAATGTTTTCATCAAAAAAACACTGAAAAAATCGATTGACTAATTTTACCATCCACGGCTGCGGTAGGGCCGACTGGAGTACAATATACAGTCCCTTGCCATATTATTAGATCCATGCTCAAAAATGAAGTTTTCCTGACTTATAACACGTCAGTAGACATTTAGAAGGCTATTTCATGTTAAAACACCGAAATTTATTATTAATACAACAAAATGTCACTAAAAAGAAGGGTAACTTACATGAAAATAAAATCTTTTTACATGAAAATACATTTGTTCGCAAAAATCAGTATTTTGTATGACCACCTTCGCAGCCAACACAGCTTCAACGCGACGAGGCATACTGCTTTGATGCTACAATTTTGAATTTTCATTTTGATCTCTGGGTTATGTTTCCAAGTATCATTAAGTACATTGGTTAACTCTGCTTGGTTGTAGGGGCTTTCATCCTAACTTTTTCAAAACTCCCAGACGTTCTCGATAGGGTTCATGTCGGGTGAATTTCCTGGCCAGTCGAGAATGTCTACTTTTTTTTTTAGCTAAAAATGTTATAATTTTTGTGCAGGATGGCATGGCGCACCATCATGCATGAAAACTTTTCTCGTTTCTTGAACCATTTTTTCACTTGAAGGAGCAGCTGGGTTTTCAAAACTTTCTGGTATTTTTCGGCATTCATTGTACCTTCGACAACGTAAAGGGCCCCTGGTCCCTTATAACTGATTACTGACCATACCATTACCGAAGGAGGATGTTTAATGGTCGGCACAATGCAGTCTGGTTTATATTTCTCATTTGACCTTCGTCGTACGAACTGTGATTTTTCGACTAATACTTGGAAAATCGATTCGTCCGAAAAACACACCTGTGAAATGTCATAGAATTTAGACTGAACAATATCTACAGTACAAGAACAACTTAAATATAGTTATATATGTAGCATTTATAAACCCTTTTCCAGTCATCAATCGTGAAATCCTGTATTTTTGTGCCCATTGGTATCGCTTTGATATCATAGCAGGTGTAAGTCTTGGTTTGCGTGCTGGTCTACGTCCAATAAGACCTCTCTTCTGCTAACCTCCGCTGCACTGTTCTTTGCGAAACTTCAATACCGGCTTCAAAAACCTTTTTTTTGCGAGAAGTTTTATTGGCAGTTTTCGATTTCCGATCTTCGCAAATATTGCGGATTTTTCGGTCACTTCTTTCTGTCGTGATTCTCGTCGACCGCACGCACCTTTGCGTTTTGCTCTCAGATCTTCACCAAGGTCTACTTTTTGTTTTATACGTTGTACAGAACTTCGAGAAACTCCCACAATTCGTGCTATTTGGTATTGTGACATGTTTCGTGGTTCCAGCATACCGGAAATTCGACCAACTGTTATTGGCGACAAATCAGACACTTTTCCCATTCTGAAATTGTTTTTTTCACATAATATGGCCTCAAAATTTGTAAATATGTACTTTGACATGTTGTTCTGTCAACAATAAACTTACCTGATGGAATTGAAAAGAGTTAAACCTGTTCAGACACGTAAAATTGTTGAATTGCACTGTGAAACTGAAACTCTGATTTCTTAGGTTATGTGTCATTTCTGCGAAAATCAGTGTGAACAATCGATTACCAACATTATGAGTGTTGCCAACACATTAAAAAATACCCGCGATATTTAAAAACTCAAGTTCTACCAACATATCAACAAAAAGTTCATAATAACAACAAGAAACATATGAAAAAAGTAGATTTGCAGCATGGATCTAATAATATGGCAAGGGACTGTAGATTAGTTTGGTAAACTATATTGTTCAGAAGGTTTTTCATCAAAAAAATCGATTGGACTAATTTTACCATCCACGGCTGCGGTAGGGCCGACATCCTCGCAAAATGCAACCTTGTTAGGGACAAAATCCCTTTTACTCCACAAGATTTTTGACAAAGGGACATTATCTGGACTGATTATCTGGACTGTTTCTAGGTGTATATCTTGCCTCGCGATTAACGTGGAAGACGCATATTCAGAAATTAATCCCTAAGTTAAGCTCTTTGTGTTACCAATTACGAACACTTAGAAATAATGTAAGTATTGATGTAAGTCTAACTGTGTATCATTCACATTTTCAATCAGTAATTAAATATGCCATTATACTGTGGGGAAACTCCATAGAAATAGACAGGATAACAGTCATACAAAAACAAATGTATAAGAAATATATTTAATCTAAAACAAACAACTCTTGTAAACCTTATTTTATAAATAATAACATACTCACCATAACATCACTCTATATTTTAGAATGTGTCCTGTTTTACAAAAAAATACACTGCATTTTTCCAACGGTATGAACAAAGACATGAATACCAAACTCGTTTTAGAGATATTCTTGTTCCTTACCACACAGATTTAACACAAGTACAAAATGGTGTAACATCTTCTATAATAACAGTTTACAACAACAAAAAATGACACATAATAAACTTAAAAGAAAACTAAAAAAGTATTTTGTACAAAAAATGTTTCTATAAATTAGATGAATACTTCTGTGAATCAGAATTTTAAACATCTACTCTATTTACTGTTATATGTTTTTATGAACCCAACTTGTGTATACTGTGACATTTGTAAAAGTGACATTTGTGACAGCTGACATTTATTAAGTTTTATAGTTTATATATTAAGTCAATTTAGTTTATACACTAGCTGTTAGTAAAGAATTGTATGGAATGTCATATTAAATATTCTAGATGTCAAAAGAATTTTCTAGAAGATGTAAATATTATAAATACTGGTGTGGTTGCTAGGAGTAAGGAAGTTGTGATTTGGATGTAACAGAGTTAAGGTCGACGAATTGTAAAGTGTGAATAAAAGTGTTTTGAAGTGAAGAATTGAATCATTTAAAGAGAAATACGTAACATTTTGGTGACAGCGGTGGGATAATAGCAGAATTCGAAGAAAAAAAAAAAAAAAAAAAGAAGATATGGTGAATACGAGATCTACAAAATACAACGAAGAAACGACGACAATAGATGTAAGTGAAATATTAAAATTCTTGCAACAAGGACGACAAGAAGACCGTGAGGAGGCAGAACGACGACGACAAGAGGACCGTGAGGAGGCAGAACGACGACGACAAGAGGACCGTGAAGAGGCAGAAAGGCGAGAGGAAAAGCGGCGACAGGAGGACGAACGGCGACGACAGGAGGACGAACGACGACGACAAGAGGACCGTGAGGAGGCAGAACGACGACGACAAGAGGACCGTGAAGAGGCAGAAAGGCGAGAGGAAAAGCGGCGACAGGAGGACGAACGGCGACGACAGGAGGACGAACGACGACGACAAGAGGACCGAGACGAGGCGGAGAGGCGTCATCAGGAAATTTGTGAGTCCCAACAAGTAATAAACACCAGGTTGAATGCATTTTCTGGGAGGATTGATGGCGTGGAACAGCAGATTGACCAGGTAGGCATTAAAGTTAATCGAATTGAGAAGGTGGTTGAAGAGAATAAAGAAGAAATCGAGAGAAAGTTAGAAGACACCAGACGGCAAGTGCAAAAAGAAATACTGGAAAAGATAAATGGGCTGGAGCACCAACTACATCGTACTTCAATAGCCGATTCAGGAGATTATTCGACCTCACCAGGTATTCCATTACAAAACTCAACCCTTATGCATGCTGAAAGGTCAGTACACAAAATACTTAAGCCTCCCACGTACGATGGACAGTCATCATGGTCCATGTACCGCAGACAATTTGAGGCTGCTGCAAAGGCGAACGGATGGACTTCCCAAGAAATGGCTACTTCGCTTGTCATATCTCTCAGAGGTCAGGCTTTAGAAATTTTACAGAGCATCCCGGAAGAGCAGCAAAATGACTACGACAGGATTATAGGCGCATTAGAAATAAGGTATGGACACAAATATCTCCGCCAAGTTTATCAGTCCCAGATCAAGAGCAGACAGCAAAGAAGTAATGAGTCTCTTCAAGAATATGAAGCTGACATCGAACGACTTATTCATTTGGCATACCCTCAAGCACCCAAAGAATTTCTCGAACAAATTGGCATCCAGACTTTTATTGATGGCCTAGTAGACACCGAAATGCAGCAAGCTTTGCGACTTGGAAGACACACCACGATCAGTGATGCACTCATAGCTGCTTTGGAATTTAAAGCAGCTAAAGAAGCATCGAGGAGCTACAAAACCAGAGTGAGGCAAGTTAAATTCGACGAATGCCAATCACTTAAAGAAACTGTGGAGAAATTAATGCAAGAATTAAATGAAATCAAACAATCGAACTCACCACAAAAGGAAACCAGGCGCTGCTACAACTGTGGAAAAATTGGGCACCTACAGCGCTTTTGCAGGGCCAGATCAAGGTCTCAGTCAAGAACGAACTCACCAGATCGACAGCCAGATTCAAGATCAAGATCCAGGAGTCCAAACAGAAGGAAGTGGAGAGAAGAAAATGGGACATCAAAGACTTCACAGCACAGGACTGGTCGTTCTCCAACCCCAGACCGAAGACCTCGTTCCAGATCACCAGCGAGAAATTCGGAAAACGACAATTAGTCGATGCTAGGGGGCGTGTGTCGACTACTTATACTCAATGCCCCAAGATTTCGGTCTCAAAAATAAGTAGCGACGAACGAAGCCTGATAGTCCATGGATACTTGGACGATAAATGGTGTTCCTTTGTCATTGACACCGGTGCTACAAGAACTATTCTGCGGCCTGACATTCTGCCAAAATCATCAAAGGAATTATCCGGACATGTGAAATTGGAAACAGCTACTGGAGAATTGATTCCTGTACATGGCGAGCTAAATGTAAAAATTCAACTGGGTTCGAAAATCATGTATCACCGAGTTTTAACAGCCGATATCAGAGACGACTGCATATTAGGACTAGACATACTGAGTAAACATGGTTTTGTCGTGGATGTTAAAAACAAAACTATACAAATTCAAAATGAAGAAATTGTTATGGCCCCCAAACTTCAAGACTACAATAAATCAAGAAGGATCATAGTTGAAGAGGACATCCAAATTCCCCAAGGATCAGAGAACATCATCATTGCAAAATTGGATGGAAATGGTCTGCGTACCGGAATAGTCGAGGCGAGCGAAAGGAACGATGGCTTATTGGTTGCAAGAAGCCTAGTACAAATGAATAACCAAATTCCTGTAAGAATTGCCAACATATCGGACAAGAAGATTATCCTTAAGAAGAATGAAGTATTAGGACGTTGTGAGCCAGTCGAAAGAGTAGTTAAATGCGAGGAAGTTAACCGAGCTCAGTTAAATCAAACAAAGGTACGTGATCCGACTATTGCAGAATCCTTGCTCAAGAATGCTGCCCATCTGGAGCTGGAAGAAGCTAGAAAAGCTAGACAGTTCCTCGAGGGATATCAAGATATCTTTGCCAATGGAAACATCACCGGCAGAACAAGTCTGGTTCAACATCGTATAGACACCGGCAATAACCCACCGATAAAGCAAGCTCCAAGAAGACTACCATTCGCTAAACAGAATGAAGTTACCGGAATGATCGATAAGATGCTGAAAGAAGGTGTCATCGAGGGATCATCGAGCCCATGGTCTTCACCCGTTGTTTTAGTTACTAAGAAAGATGGCACAACAAGATTCTGTGTGGACTATCGCAAGCTGAACAATGTGACTAGGAAAGACAGTTATCCTCTACCTCGAATCGACGACACCCTGAACACACTTTCAGAGTCAAAATGGTTTTCAACGTTGGACTTAAAGAGTGGCTATTGGCAAGTTGAACTTCATCCAGATGATAAAGAGAAAACAGCATTCTCTGCTGGTACCGGACTTTATCAGTTTAAAGTTATGCCATTTGGTCTTTGCAATGCACCGGCCACTTTTGAGAGACTGATGGAGTTAGTACTCAGAGGAATGACATGGAAAACTTGCTTGGTATACCTTGATGACGTCATTGTAATGGGGAAATCATTTGAAGAACATCTTAAAAATTTGGAGGATATCTTTGGTAGATTCAGAAATGCCAACCTACAACTGAATCCAAAGAAATGTTCCCTGTTTCAAAAACAAGTAGAATTTCTAGGACACATAGTATCCGCCGAGGGAATTCAAACCGATCCCAGGAAGATTTCTGCAATTAAAGAGTGGCCCCGACCAAAAGATAAACATCAAGTAAGGAGTTTTCTTGGACTGTGTATCTACTACAGGAAATTTGTAAAGGACTTCGGAAAAATTGCCAAGCCACTACATCGGCTCACCGAAAATAATGTTACCTTCGATTGGACTCCAGACTGCCAGCAAGCTTTCACAGAACTGAAGAAGCGCCTAACTACAGCACCAATTTTGGCATACCCTAAACAAGATGGAATGTTTATTTTGGATTGTGATGCCTCCCAACATGGAATTGGATCAGTCTTATCCCAGGTTCAAGACAAAGAAGAAAAGGTAATCGCCTATTTCAGCAAGACACTAGGCAAGGCTGAAAGGAATTACTGTGTTACGAGGAAAGAATTACTGGCCATCATCAAATCGCTGGAGCATTTTCATAGTTACCTTTATGGAAGACACTTTTTAATTAGGACAGATCATAACGCCCTGCAATGGATTATGAATTTTAAGAACCCAGAAGGACAAGTTGCTAGATGGATGGAGAGACTACAACAGTATAATTTCAAAATAATGCACCGGAGTGGAAAAACACATGGTAATGCAGACACATTATCGAGAAGACCGTGTTTAGAACAGAAATGTCGCTACTGCCAGAAGATCGAGACCAAGGAATATTCAAATAGTACCACCAATGAACTGTTAATGGCAACAACAGTACAAGTTGAAGATGAATGGTCCTCGGAGGAATTAAAGAAGAGCCAGAAGAAAGACAGTGACCTGAAATTAATCCGGAACTGGCTAAAGAATGGAGTTCGACCAACTTGGCAGGAAGTTTCCAGATATGGTACGACTATAAAGGGATACTGGGCTCAATGGAGTTCCCTTTGTCTTCGCGATGGCCTACTGCATCGGAAGTGGGAGAGCCCCGATGGAGTATCCGCAGTCTACCAGTTGGTCTTGCCTAAAGCAAGAATCCACCAAGTGCTAGAAGAGCTTCACAGCAGCCCATCCGGAGGACATTTTGGAGTAACCAGGACTTTGGCTCGAGTAAGGGACCGATTTTATTGGGTAAACTGTCGCCGAGACGTCGAAGAATGGTGCAAGAGATGTGATCTGTGCTCTGCCAAAAAGGGACCTAACACAAGAAGCCGTGGTAAAATGGTGCAGTACTTATCCGGAGCACCATTCGAGAGGGTAGCAGTGGACATTCTTGGACCATTACCTGTAACCGACCGTGGCAATAAGTACTTGATGGTGGTAATGGACTATTTCTCGAAATGGCCCGAAGCAGTACCCCTTCCCAATCAAGAAGCAGAAACTGTAGCCGAAGCGTTCGTCGAGAATGTCATAGCTAGACATGGAGTGCCCCTCGAACTGCATTCCGATCAAGGAAGAAATTTCGAATCAGAGCTGTGGCAAGAAGTGATGAAAACAATGGGCATCAAGAAAACCCGAACAACTGCGCTTCATCCCCAGTCGAATGGCATGGTTGAACGCCATAACAGAACCATATGCCACTACCTATCTAAATTCGTGTCTGAAAATCAAAGGGACTGGGACAAATTGGTGCCTCTGTTTTTGCTGTCATATCGAAGTTCCCAGCATGAGTCGACTACCTACACTCCGTCTATGCTGACCTCTGGAAGAGAAATGAAACTGCCTACTGACCTCATACTTGGCCGTCCACTAGAGGAAAATCAGGAACGATCTCTGCCAGAATTTGTAGAGAATTTGAGAGAAAGAATGGACCAGATCCACCGATTTTCCAGGGAGAAGCTGAAAATTCACAGCGACAAAATGAAGCAGCGTCTCGACACTACATCAACAGAGACTGCATTTAAACCTGGTGATGCAGTATGGTTGTACGCCCCAAAAAGGACGAAAGGAAAAAGTCCAAAGCTTCAGAGCAACTGGGAAGGCCCGTACACCATAATAAGGAAAATCAACGACCTGGTCTACCGCATCCAGCTATCTCCAAGAAGCAAGCCGAAGGTGGTCCATTTGGAGAGACTCGCAAGATATACAGGACATAATCCACCCGATTGGTTTGTTGTCGAAGATCCGCCGCCTAGGACTGAAGACAGTGTTATTCGGGACGAATAACCTTAAAGAGGGGAGCAATGTGACATTTGTAAAAGTGACATTTGTGACAGCTGACATTTATTAAGTTTTATAGTTTATATATTAAGTCAATTTAGTTTATACACTAGCTGTTAGTAAAGAATTGTATGGAATGTCATATTAAATATTCTAGATGTCAAACGAATTTTCTAGAAGATGTAAATATTATAAATACTGGTGTGGTTGCTAGGAGTAAGGAAGTTGTGATTTGGATGTAACAGAGTTAAGGTCGACGAATTGTAAAGTGTGAATAAAAGTGTTTTGAAGTGAAGAATTGAATCATTTAAAGAGAAATACGTAACAATACCATTTATATATGCCATTTTTTAAGACTAAAATTTTAACTTGTTTGTATTTGTAGTTTATACACTATGTAAATGTTGACATGTTCTATGTTGTTTCTATGTTCTATGACATGTTTGTATTTGTAGTTTATTTACTATGTAAATGTTGACATGTTTTATGCCTTCTAAGGATATTTTACAGAATAAAGAGATTATTATTATTATTATTATTATTATCCTCTGAGTCGTCACTGTCAGCATCACTGTCTTCAGCATCTCCAACATCAAATGGACCATCATCATTTAGATAACCAGTTTCCTCAATTTGAACTTCCACATAGATTTCTTCGTCAGACTCGTCCTCCATCTCAGACCCTCCATCAGAGGGAATGTTGCTCAATAGCTCATAAGCTTGGTCTGAGGTCAATTTATTAAAATTCATTCTACAACAAAAAAAAAAACAACACTTACACAGTGGTTTCAAATTGGTACAGCAATCATAAGTGAGGTTAGGGTTATATAAAATCACCTGCACAGTGGTTTCAAATTGATACAACGGTAATACATGTGAATGCAGATTTATAAATAGCCACTATTTCAGTTATTCCTAACAATTAATAAAGTTAATTGCATAATAATATTACAACACTTACCTGCTTATTTACTTTTTCGTGTCAAAAACCATAAAATTCGGTCTCTATGACATTTAGACGCTAACAGTTCTCTAAACATAGTTTTTAAGTTCTCCTAATTTTGTTTGAGAGTCATAATTTGGCTTCTGGTAAGTAGATGGTGCCTCATGTCACAAATACTTGATGTGGTTCCGCGCGGCGACCACTTTACAAGTAGGGAAAAAAAGGATAAAATTGTGGTTTCATTTTGAAACTACTTTCCTTGAAAGGGTTAAAACAAGTTGCTCGGTTTTGGAATTGTTTGCAGGATCTGGCTGACTGCGATCTCTTCCTTCGTAAATCTCAAAATTTAGAATATAACCATCGTCATGTAAGCTCATCTTTATTCCATATTTTGATTTTTTATTTTTTATGTACAGTCAAGTGACCATACTTGGGACAATTTTCAATTTTTAGTAGTCTCAATTTTTTTTGTAAATGTTATTGCAACATGTTTATTTATGCTAAAAGTTTGTGTATTTATTTATGCTATTTATGCTATTTATTTATGCTAAAAGTATTTATGCTAAATGTCTGCATTGTTGTTATTCGCTGTTCCGGTCTTTATTTTCTTCTAGAGTGAAAACAGGCTGGTATGCTCTACTGGTCCTTCCCAAACTTGCCCGGAAAACTGAAACAAAGTAAGAGTCTCTTTTGGAATGTACTGTTCTACACGTCTTAGAAATGCGTCTGATTCTGTAGGAAGTTCATGGTTTTCTTGACGTTTTTGTGCTCTGACTTCCTTTTTAAAATATGTTGAAAATTTAATATTTTCCACATTAAAGGGAACAAGTCCACAGGTCCTGAAGCCACTCTTAACTACATCTGGAATATTTGTCATTTTTTTGAAAAGTGGTTTCCAAAATGGGCGCAAATAGTTCTTTGGTAATCTTTTGAGTTTGGTTTTCCATTCTCCATCGGTGCACGCTCTTTTTCCATTCAAGTTTTAATGGTCGAAAACTGCTACGTCCAACGGCTGTAAAATATGCGTTGCATTGGGGCAAAGAGCTATAAGAACAATACTATTTTTACTGCAGAATTCACTTAGGGCCAACGTTAGATGGGATGTGTGTCCGCCCAAAATCAAATAACAGGAAACTGAACTTTTGAGCCAAGGATTGAAACATGTTCGCGATGTACTCATAGAAAGTTTCTCCAGTCATCCATCCATTTTCGGACTTTCCGATACCCGAGTGTTCTGGTACCTTTTCAGCAACTGATTTGGGAACTCGTTTGTAATTAAAAACGATCATTGGTGGTAACATTTTACCGGAGGCACTACAAGTAACCAAAGTCGTTAGACACTCTTTCTCAGTATTGCTTACAAATGAGTAAACCGTTCTCACCCTTTTTGACTAAAACTTTGTCTCCTTGGGACTGAGGAAAAAAACCGTTTTCAGTCCGCTGTCCGTTCAATCCCAGATGCAGCATACGAATAACAGGAACAGGTAATTGCCTCGATGCGGTGCCATTCTGGATATATAGTATCTTCACGACGACCTACAATTTATCGCTAAGCTAATATCTATTTCAATAATTCGCTTTGATCTTAAAACAATTCTCTTAATAATCCTTAATAATAACAATCTAGCTATAACAATGTTTAGGGGATATAAATCTATCACTCTCTAGAACAATATACTCTTCCAGATATTTTACACATTAAACTAAGTGGTTGCGTAGTCCCAAAGTAACAACCACTTAATGTGAGTGACTCAAAATTCACTCGTTTTCTCATTATACTTCCTTAGCCTTATCTATGTCCACTTGAGTCTTTCTGACTCCTAACTTAAATACTTCTGAAACCAAACCAAAATACGAATATCCAACTTTGTTTTTATCTTAAATTTGGGATTTAGAAATAACTACGGGTGCATCTCACCATAATTTCCATATACCTGTACATCTTACAAATTAAGCCTCTCCGGTGGCTTTCGGAACCTCGTCGACCTCCTTACTGGTGCGGGCCACTTGGTCCTCTCTGGTTCCTCTTGTTTGACCATCATTTCCTGGTCTGACTGCTCCAATTCTTTAACTTCCTCGACCGGGACGCCTAACCAACCCGGTACAATTAGAGGTCTCATGGGAACGTCATCCATCTCGTCTTCGAGCGCTTCTTCGTCTGTTCCGGAGTCGTTGACTCTTCTTCGGATACTCATCGTTCTCGTAATACGGCTTTAGACGATTCACGTGGACAATATAATCCTCTCGTCCTCTCATCTTACGGACTTTGTAAGTAACAGGGCCGAGTACCTCAACCACTCTGTATGGGCCCTTCCCTGGTCTGTCCAACTTCTTGGATAGGCCCGGTTTCACAGAAATGTTTCTCACATAAACCAAAGCTCCTTCCTCAAGTGTCCTCTCCCTCGTCTTCTGATTATATCGAGAGATCTGCCATCCTTGGCCCGTTCGGTGTTATCATGCACCTGTTTGTACGCCTTAATGCGACCCAATAATTCGGACACGTAGTACGTATGATTATTTTCTACTTTCGCGCATGCCATATGTGCATCCTTATCTCCCATCTGAATAGATTTGCTCACAAGTCCCTTTTCGGCAACTTCATGTTTTAGTTTTCCTGAGCACAAAATTTCAAAATTTCTGTTCTCGGTGGTAAAGTAATATCTTCCACCGACAAAATTCCAGCCTCTATTTTAAGCGGGGTTTTCACGACGCGTCTCTGACCGCCCTTTCCCGTTCCCTGGTCCCGATCTCACTGCCGCTGTTCTCCCCTCTCCTCGACAGAGCGTTGTATTTTCACGACCCGTTAAGGCGCCCGACCTCAGTTTGTTGCTGTTCTTCGTTCCAAAACATTTTTTGCAGTTTTTAAAATTAAAAAGTTGAAATTGTTTTAAATAAGTTTAAAAAATTAATTAAACGGCACCGTATTTATCAAAGCAGCAAGCTGTTGGTGTAGCAGTAACTGCATTGGCCCTGTGCGAGAAGGAAAGGAAGAAAAAGAAGATGTGGATGAAGCAGGTATATCTTCAAAGACCTGTATTGAGTCATGCAAGACTTATGAATGTATTGGATGCTGATGATCTCCGGAATTTCTCGCGTATGCCGCCCGAAGTTTTCACCAATTTTCTAAATATGGTGAGGCCTCATATCGAAAAAAATACGGTTATGCGTGAAGCAGTGAGTGCAGAGGAACGGTTGATTGTCACGCTTCGTTTTTTGGCCACAGGAAGGACGTACAAAGACTTGAAGTATAGTGCTGCTATATCACCATCATTGATGTCAACCATGATTCCAGAAACTTGTGCAGCTGTCTACAATTGTCTCAAGAAGTATATAAAGGTAAGTAAAATGACACTAATTTATTTGTATTATATTTGTAGTAAAAAAAACACGATGTAGAAAAACAGGAAACAAGAAAACATGAAAGGAAATTAAAAAATCATTTCAATCATTTCAAAATCAAGTATTCAGCAAGTAGTTGGTTACTGTCGGCAATATTCTGTTCTTCACGATTGATTGGTGCATGAGGTGTATTGTGGAAAATTTAGTTTTAAGTTGTTAATGTCGTCTTCGGTGGCTACTCCGAATAATTCTTTATTTATTTTTCATACAAAGTTTAAAAGTCCTCTTTTAGGTCTTGGGATTCTGAAGGGTAATAGGTTAGATGATTCTTGTTGTAATACGTGTAATAAGTTTTTCTCTTGGTGGATTAATGCGAGGTCTTATGGATCGGGGGATTTATTATCGTATGCAGATGTTATGCGTGCTACGCGTACGAGGGAATTGTATGAGTCGAATAAAGGTTGTATATCTAATTTGTGGATAAAAGTATGATAATGTTTTACGAGTCTAACATTGTTTCCGAGATTAAGAAAGATTGTTGGGTGTCTTACGTTCTCGAAGGAAATATCTGGACGTACTGGGTTGATGATTAGTATTAGTAGGATTGGGGTTATTAGGTTTAGGATCAGGATGTTCATGGTCCTGTAGTTTTCAAGTTTCCAAATTTTTTAGGCTGTTTCTTTGCGATTATGTGTCGTAATTTTTGGATTTTGTTTTTGTGGATTGGTCCAAGGGTAGTTAAACCAATAATTTGCTTATCTTTAACTAATTTTGCTCTTTTGAATAATGGTTTATGTTTTGCGGTGCGTACGTTAGTTTTAATATAGATGTCTTGGTCTGTGGGAATTGGATGTGGATGTTTTTCATTCTGTTTGTTTATTATTTTTTTCTTTTGTTTGGATTTTGTTATGAAGATCGGAGTAAAGGGTTTGTAAATTGTTTCGGTGTTGTTCGACGTATTGTGAGGTAATTGTAGGATGGGATGTGTCGAATGGTTTTATTCTTGGTCCATGGATGATTTCGAAGGGTGTCAGATTTGTTACAGAATGTATGGAGTTATTATAGAGGAGAACGGCGAGTGTTATTAGATATTTAATAGGTTTTTGATGTTCTAGTTTGAGACATCTGATTGAATCAGCTAATGTATAAAGGTTGATGGTCTGAATAAATGGTAAATTTAGTGCCGTAGAGGTATGGTCCTAAAGGGTTTTACATGCCCATACTATGGCGAGTAATTATTTTTCTAAAGGGTGATCCAATTAGCGCTTTAGGATTTGAACATGAAATAAAACTTAAAAATTGGTCGGCAAGTAAAATGTTCTTTTTTTTATTCGAAAGAGCATCTAATTACAATTATGTTTTGAAAATAATATCGTTCAAATGTGCACCACGATTTTGTTGACAATAACGCATTCGATCAGTCCAATTTATCATTACGTTTTCACACATTTGGGCCGGTATCTCACAAATAACATTTCTGATGTTAGTTTTTAAATCCTCAACAATTGGATTGTTGGCGTAGACCTTCGACTTCACATAGCCCCATAGAAAGAAGTCACACACAAATCACAAGATCTTGCTGGATAATTCACATGACCATTTCTTGAAACAACCTTATCACCAAACTGCTCTTGCAATAGCGCGATGGTTTCGTTGGAGGTATGGCAAGTAGCGCCATCCGGTTGGAACCAGAATTCCTCCAGTTGGCTTTGAACAACAACACTAATAACAATAACACTACGGGCATGAATGGCACACCATACTGTAACTTTTGCTGGATGCAACGGAGTTGTTACATATGCATTAGGTTGCTCTTCGCTCCAAATTCTGCAGTTTTGCTTATTGACATAGCCCTCTAACAAAAAATGCGCCTCATCGCAAAGATTACAGTAAGATGGAAAAATGGATCTTCAGTCAGATGTTCAAGCGCCCAAGCAGCAAAATCACGACGACAACGATGATCATTGGGCTTTAATTCTTGAACCAGTTGAATTTTGTATGGATACAAACATAAATCCTTCCGTAAAATCCTCCAGGTTGATCCATAAGTAAGGCCCAATTGCCGGGAACGACGTCTAACAGACAAATTTGGATTATTTCGCACATTTTGTCTTACAGCTTCAACACTGGCTGCATTTCTCACATTTCTGACACGATTCTTCCTTGGATTATCCACCAACGTAAACTCATTTTCAAATTTCTTTACAACATTGCGGAATTGTTTGTTCACTTGGTCGATGATGTGAACCATAACGTGGACGTAATCTGCGCCAAGTTTCCTTTACAGAGTTTTGTCTGTGATAATAAATTTTAATAATTTCACAACGTTCTTGTGGCGTTAAATGTTCCATGTTGCTTTAATAAGCTTACTGAACTGTCAAACAACAATAGTTTCGACAATTGACTTGATATGGCCTACGTTTCACTTAAAACACTAATCGGAACTTGTGAAAACGTAATGATAAATTGGACTGATCAAATGCGTTATTGTTAACAAAGTCGTGGTGCACATTTGAACGATATTATTTTTAAAAACATAATTGTAATTAGATGCTCTTTCGAATAAAAAAAGAACATTTTACTTGCCGACCAATTTTTAAGTTTTATTTCATGTTCAATTCCTAAAGCGCTAATTGGATCACCCTTTATAGTGGAATAATTTATTTCGGCGGGTTTTATTGTTCGTGAAGCGAACCAAACAGGTATGTTTTCCTGTGACAAGACTGCTCCTATTGTATATTGTGAAGCGTCTGTAGTGACATCGAATGGTTTTCAGTAAGGATTCTATGTCCTTTTTCGTGGGTGAAATTTCCTGTGTGTTATGTAGGGTGTAATCGTAAACTTGGAAGTCTGATAGGGGTTGTATGGAAAGTTTATTCGTGTCGAATTGTGTTGGGAATGCGTTGTAATTATGTATTTCTATTGGGAATTGTCTGTTCTTGACTTTCGAAATTATATTTGGTATATAGCAGTTTTGTATTTGCGTTTCTGCTATCAATAATTCAGTTTCATCAGGAAGATTGATTGGGATCGATGTAGTTTTAATTTTACGTTCATTGAGGTTTATTATTGGGCGGTCAAAGTGAATCGGAAGACTGAACAGATTGTTGAATAGTATTTTGTTAGAGAAAGAAATTTCAAGCCGTAATTTTAATATGTCTTCAAAACCTAAGGCACCATCGAAGAAGTTATGAAATTCGTGTAAAATAACATGTGGTAAGCGATTACTATTAAATTCAGGAAAAGCTGGTATCATTGCTTGTTGATGGATTGTAGTGACTCCCATTCCTGTTCGTAATCGTAGTGGTTGGTTTATAATAAATTCGGGGCAATATTGTTGAATAATTTGAGGTTTGATGATGGTCTTAGAACTTCCCGTGTCTAGAAGTAACTTAATTGGAGGGTATCGAAATTGGATGTATGGTAAAGAATTTACATAAGAAGGTGAATCGAAGTGAAAGTGGTCGACTTGAGCTATGGGTGATTTTAAGTTAGGTTGTGATTGTCGGAAACGTGAGGAAAATTTTGATTAGCAGAATAGTTGCCGGGATAGTTGGGGGTTATCGAAAGTCATGGAATTTAATGGATGTTCCATGTCTGAAGGGAGTTCTGGATGCGGCGTTAGTGAGCGTGTGCGAGAATCGTGAGAGTAATCGTAGTCTTCTCCGAGTGGGTGATATTCTAGGAAATTGGTAGTTCTTGGATCACTATTCGAATTTTCGATTCACTATTCGAGTCGCTCTGATCAGAAGGTAATCCGTCGCTGGGATTAGTGTATAGATTTATGTCGGATGTATCATGAGATGGTAATGGGGGTATCCATTCGTTACGGTTATCTTGTTTTTGGAATTCATCGAATATTGATTGTGGACTCTGCGGGAATGAGGTTTCCGTAGGGGTCTGTGTTGAATATATGTAGTAGGAAGGGTCTGTTTCACCTACAAATAGTTCCTCAGAGGTAAAGGTTGGGCGAGATTGAATTAGTATTGAAAATACTTCTGGGCGCATGTTAATGAGAGCTGTCTCGCGAAATATTAACGCCAGCGACATGCGACCTCGATATGCGACCTCGACATGGTCACGTGACGACCTTGCCGTGTGTATATGTTTATGTTTGGGTTACATGTATGTGTAGTCATCCACAATTTTGAGAGTTGATGACCTGTTCAAGGGGTCCAAGGCCACCGTCGGATGCCCGAGATTTGCTGATTCGCTGAAATGGCAAAACGACATCCGAGATGCATGGCGCTTATGAACACGTTGAATAAAAAACTTCCCACCAGTACACCGTTTAGTGAAAATTTGCCTGCGTATTTTATGAACTGATATTGAATGTAAAATAAACATTTGATATTTAATGATCGTTGTAATAGGAGGAGCAGATCTGTTATTTTATTAATTTACACTAACATATATACAGGGTGATTCATTAAGAATAAGTAATCTCTAAACTGGAAGTTTTAGTTTTCTAGATATGTATGTACATCAAATGAAAGGTTTTGGTATCACACCCTGTATAAATATAATTGACTATGATGTATAAAGCGCGTAACAAAAATAGTTTTAGGCTGACGCAACCTGCATTTGAGAAATTATGGAGGAAATAATGTTGCCATTAAAGAATCGAAAATGGAAATGTTTTAGAAAATGAAAAGGAGGCTATTTATCTTAAATAGCCTCCTTAAATTTAAATCATCTGGCTCACATTCGAATTCAAGGTTGCTGAGTGGATGGATTCTTAGAATCCAACCTAATTATTATTATTAATAATACTTTGTCGAATTTCCAGAAAGAATTTCAAGAAGTCCATTAGTTTTCTTAAAGTAGTTGGATTATTGTTTACAATATGGTAGATACACAATTGTGCAGTTCCTAACAATTTAAATTAAACATTGACTTGTTTTCGGATTTTGCATGACAACATGGCTGAAAATTAATTTATGCGTTAGGGTAAACGTGGGATAGTTGCCCCACTTTTTCAAATGGGCGATTTACATACGGAAGATGAGCATTTAATAATCTGAAACTTTTTGAAGATTAATGTAATTATCAATGAAGACAATAATTAATATAATTTAATACTTTTTGTTTTATTTATTTATTTATAAACGAAATAAAAACACCTTATAAATGAGGACAGATGCCTACTGTGTGGGTTAGATGCCTCAGTGATATTTTGACCTGTGGGATAGTTGCCCTGAGGACTTAACGAAAAAAAATACTTTGATTTTCTTAACTTATATCAACGTTAGCTTCAGCTTGACGAACGCTAAGTTCTGGATGACGTTCCATAAAAGACTTCCAATGACGTCCTGCTTTGCGAGTTTCTTTGTCAAAGTTATGTTCAATACCAAGTTTTTCAGTGAATTCAAACGCTGATCTTCGTATCATATCTCGTGAAATCCTGCTGCCTCTAATTTTTGAACGTGTGCGACGAGCCGTTTTTCATTATTGACGTCTAAAACCGGGCGTTTAATGCAGGAATTAATAAAAGGTAAAAGCGAAAATAAATCAAATAAAAAAACATACAATGTGGGATAGATGCCCTGAGAAACCTCTTAGGGCATCTATACTCATAAAAACTGGGGCATCTATCCTTTTTGCGTGGGATAGACGCCCTCCAATTTAACAAATAAATTGTTTTAAAGAGTGCTAAAATAACATTTGAATATTTCTAATTAATACATATTATTGATTATAAATACAAAAATATAAACACTTACTTTATAGCATTAAAAGTTCAGGGCGAGTAAAGATTATACGTAATAACCTAAATTCACAAATCTGTCGACGCATAAAATGGTTTTCGTTGCACAGCCCACGACTCATCTGTTCGAGCAAAGTGCACGTTTTTGACTGACAGTCGGGAGGGGGTCAGCTTACATTTAAACAAAACAGGGTGGGTGTGTTGTCCATACAGATCATTACGTGAACACTTGGGCATCTATCCCCCTACGACATCTATCCCACGTTTACCCTACGTTATGTAAGCACTATATTAAACAATTGACAAGAAATTGTATCAGCTCAACAAGGCATTGAATATCTAATTTCTTAAGAACTAGACTGGCTTGTAGAGGCGGCTTCTCTTACGAATGCCCCATTGAACGAAGTTGAGGATTGACAATGCTGTGAGGAGTCTATTGCGAACAGTCCTCTTCTTTGCCTAGGGACTTTTGGCATCTACAGTTCACAAAAATTTGTATTTGTATAAACTGCCGATTAGGACTATCAGACACCGACACTTGTGAAATCTCACATCCTGGTGGGCAATGTTGCTTAAACGCCGATCTAACATCTACAAGATATTCATAATCTTCTCGGTATATGTTATCCACACGCCGGTATTCTGCTATCCATCGGTGTAGATTTCTGCCTGTTTGCTTAACTACATACATATGTATGTATGTATGTAAGTAATAGTCTCTTAGAGCATATCCCTGTCCCAAATGGTTTTCAAAATACGACGGGCCAAATTCATCGCAACTGCATCTACGTACATTCTCGGTACACTGCAGGTAGTCCAAGGCAGCAAGGCCATTGTAAAGGCACATGATGACGATCAACTTACTAATCGAAAACATTTTTGTTAGAATATGCACGGCAAAGAAATCGCAAACCTGAATGAATATCACATGCAGGATAACCCGTTTAAAACGACAAGACCTTCAGGGTCAAACCGCCAAAAATCGTAACAACAAAACTGTGTTTTATTTTTATTATAATTTACTTTAGAAATTTCTACCACCTGTCTGGTATTTTCAATACGCCTACGATACTTGCGTAAGATGCAAGATCTGTGAATTTTTTTAATTGATTTGTATTTTGAGGGTGTCCTGTATTTTGCGGATGTCCTCTAGTGTTTTGAGAAAATGGATTGGGTTTATGATTGTTGTTTGTTTTTACTACTGTGGATGTTTGGAGTGTTGGTTTATGTGGATTAAATGTTTGTCCCGGTTTCCAAACATTTTGGGGTTTGAATACCTGATTATTTGTGAAGAATCTTTGTTGTTGTGTTGGTTGTCGGGGTTGTATATTAATGGGTTGATTTGGCCATTGTCGAGGGAGATACAAAGGATCTTGGAGGGTCTGGTCTGGTATGATGTCGATGAAGGAAAGGTTTTGTAAATTGTGTTGAAACGTATGTTTGAGATGGTGTTTTGGGATAATGCATTTTTGGTTTATTGGACCTTGTATTACCGTTTATTGAATTTTTGTACATTTGGAATAGCTCTTCTTTTAAGACGAAATTAACCACGTCTGTTAGTGTTTCTGTGGTCTTTGATGCGCACCATTAACTGATAATGTAGGGTAGATTCCTAATGTAAGTGTCTTTAGCTAGTTTTAAATAAATTTTATTTTTGATTACTTTGTGCTCAGTGGATTCCGGTGAATATTGCAATTTGGAGGTGAGAAGTGATAAATGTTGTGATATTTTTTGATTGAATGATAAAAGTGTGTCTTCATGAGGATTGTATGTCATGTGTATGAGATCTTGTTGTAAGGTGGGTAAATCGCGTAGGTCTCCGTATGTTTTGAGTAAATGAGTTCGAATCGCGGGCCATGTTAATTCAATTTGTGTCGATACGTTTATACAGGCAGCACTGTATAATTTTCGTTTTTATCGTTCTGATTAGGTAGCCATTTCTACTTGGGTTATCCGGTGTTGAATATGTATTATATAGTTCGTCGCATGCTTCGACGAAGTCAATAAACATTTTAATTTGTTGAATTTGATTATTTTCGTTAGCCATGATTGCTTCGATATCCGCAATTTCGGATAAATTATTCATATACGAGTTTCACTTATTTTTTTGAAAGTATTTTAAATAACAAGAAGTTGAGTCAATGCTTGTTACGATTTGTTATGTTCTTACGCTATTTGGTGAATTAATATACAGTTAATTCTACCCGTGAAAACTGAGTGGTAAACAGTCACGGTTTTCAATGCGATAAGTAAACTGATATGCAGCCAATCTACTATCGTTAGGACAACGGTTTTGAATGATTCAAAATTTCGTTAAACAGACGAAAGTTGACCTAAATACCAAGTTAAACGGGGTTGTGTGATAGGAAGTGTAAAGGATGCTGTTGTAATGGTTCTTACCAAAGCGTTGTCTTTGATGAGTCCGCAATTTTCTTCGACGGGTCACACACTGACTTAGCGTTTGGTAGTTTGGAATCGCTAGGGTACGTTGCGTGCGTTTTCCCTTACTCAGTTCGGGGAAAATGGCCAACACCTGATTCCAATATTTTGATCGTGAATTAAGGATAGAAATCCAACTGATCTTGTATACGATCGATTCGTATTTTCAAGACGTTTCACGATCCTACCGACTGCGCCAATTATACGATTGGTCGTTTTAATAGACCTTTATTGTAACTAACACAATTACAAATAGTTAGATTTGTTAAAGTCTTCACTTCACAAAAGTTAGGAATAGACTGTTTTAAATAATTATTGGGTTTCCTTTTATAGGAATCGCTATCATTCTTATCATTTCATGATTAGTCTAAAAGAGGCGTATAACAATAATATTATTATGTAATTAATACTAGGGTTAGATAAAATATATAATATGGTTATAATATGGGGCGTTGTATAACTCTACCTACCTACACTTATGAAAATTGATTTTAGAAACATGTTTAAAAAATATGAATGAAAGAATAAAATATAAAGCCAGTTCTTTATTCATGCATATATCTTTATCGACATACGACATTTAAACAATGAAATAAACATACAAAAAAAAACGGTAACAAATAAACATAAACACACTACTATACTAGCAAAATATTCCAAAACTCCATATAAATACAGTATTATGGAGCAAATAAAACATTTGTTTAGGACATAAGTAATTAAATCACAATTCAATATTCAATATAACTTTCCTTTATTCATACATACGTTATGTCTTTATCGACATACGTTATACCTATATTTATTTTATAACTAGAGGCCACAGCCATGAGAAAAACCCAGTCAGTCACAGTTACGTAAATCTCAAAATACAACTATTAAAACCAGCAATTATTAAAACAATGAAACAAACTGTTAAATAGGTACTGTACTAACAAAATATTCTAAAATTCCATATAAGTTTACAAGTCCAACACAGTAGGTACTGTAGGGACATGGAGAAAATAAAACTTGTTTGATTAGAACATAAGTAATCAAATCACAGTTCAATGTTCAATATAACATAACTATAAAAAATTAAAACAAAAAAATCCTTATACAGATAACCTAATACAATCTAACTATTAACAGATAATGGTTTAAATCAAAATAACAAATAAAACCATAATATCGGCCCTCGTATCGGTCTTAAACCTAACCATTTTTGAGTAAATAAATATTGCAGTTTAAAATTATTGAGAGATGAAAATTGGGAATTGAATATTTGACATTATTCTGTACATAAACAAGGTAAAACTGCATAATTTTCAGTTTGAGATCGTTGTTTTCATGTAATTTTGTTTGTTTTAAAATCAATAACAAAAATTTAATAAACTGAAATCGCCGAAGTCCGTTTTTTATCGATTTAAAAACAAATACCTAAAATTGGATGAAAACATCCATCACAAATACTTAATTGAAAGAAACGCACTTTTATATTGTTTTTGTGTACAGAATGATATCAAATCTCATGAACCTTAAACTCTTCAGAATGATATCAACTTGATATATTTATATTTATTTACCCAAAACTTGTTAAGTTGAGGGCCGATTTTATAAAAGGCCTTTCTTTACTTAAACTTTTAAATGCATTACTTTCTGTTAAATTTTCATTTCTTGAGTCATCTGAACGTGGAGATCTTGACCTTTTGCGTAAACTGGATGGGTTGGGAACTTGGTTGGGAACATTCGCGAGCTGATGGTTTCTTCTGCGGTTTCTTCCGAGGTTTCTACTGATGTTTTAGACGAAGGGTCATTGGTATTGGACTCAGTTGTTTTTCGAATAGTATTTCCGAGAGTATTTCTGTAGAATTCTTTTAATAAGTTAAGAATTTTCTTATGTCCAGGTAAGATACTAAATTTTTCTGGGTTATTATAAAATATGCCATAGTATTTTCTATACCCTTCTTTGGATATCAGTTCTTTTAGAGTTCCTCTTTCAGATTCTTCCATGTTCTTCCAAAAAAGTTCAATGTATCTTTCAGTTCATGTAAATGTTCCGCTTCCTTTGATGTGGGTAAGTTGCTAAGGGTCAGTTCTTCTTTTTTGCTAAATAACTTCGTTATCAGTCCGAACTTTATTATGACTTTGTGAATGAGAAGTCAACTTTTTTCGTTTGACAGAAAGAGGTTCGTTGTCGGAATCACTATCAGAATCTATACTGCGGTTATGTTCAACCTCCAGCTCAAATGTGCCAGCTATTTCTTTATTTAGAGGGTCTTCATACATCATCATGTCATCATCTATAACCTCTTCATCGGTTAACTCATCAACATTAAGTGGTATATATATGTTATATGCAAAAATATACAATGTAATATGACTATCAGTAGCAGACGTAATCCGATACGTCAAAAGATAACAACTTCCTTTGAAACCACTCTTTGTGAGAAACGCAACGCATAGCAGTTTAATTCACAGAACGCTTATCCTTGCGTCGACAAAACCGAGCTTATAAATATAAGTGAAATGTACCATGTTAGTCAGTGAAGTTACAAGTCATGTACTCATTCAGTTACTCTTAAGTTTTAATTTTCATGTAATACAACGTTCAGTGCTGGACGTATGTAAAGTAAAATAAATCTTTTTTAAAATACAATTTTCAAACAAAAAATATAAAAATTGGCGCAGTCGTGCGGATTTCCAAAACACGCTTAGAACACGGGCATCCTCACTAAGTGTGGTGGTTTCCAAACCATCAAGAAAAAAGAACAAGCTCCAAGAAGCCGAAACAAGAAAAATTCAACAAGCAGATCCACCTTGACATCAGGAACACGCAACAGAAGCTCACCTGGTTCAACGACGATCTTCACCTCCCAGATCCACCTTGACATCAGGAACACGCAACAGCTCACCTGGTTCAACGACGATCTTCACCCCCACGTCAACAGGAATGTGGAAATCTTAACGTAAGTACTTATTGAATCATCTCGCTTTTAGTACAACGTTAAATCTCGCTCTTTTAATCGCGAAGCAAGTTCAAATTGAAATTGCGAAAAGACCAGTTCTATTATCCACCCCAAAATTAATTAAAGCTCATTTTCGAAAAATTCATTAGTCACACGTTCCAAATTGTTTATGCCAGTAACCACTACAAATATGGCCCAGCCACAAGCAAACCAACCTCATCAAGAAATAGTCGAACCCTATAGATTAATCGAAATTTTTTCAATAATACCTGATTACGATGGTAATCAAATAAATTTAGTCACTTTTCTAAATCCATGTAAAACTGCGTATGACATGGCAGTTGGCAACCAGAAGGTACTCTTAACTGTCCATATTAAAAATAAATTAAAAGGACGCGCAGCAGAACTAGTAAATTCCAGAAACCCAAATACTTGGGACGAAATTAAAAATCTTCTCGAAAATCATTTCGGTGATCGTAGAGATTTAACTTCATTAATTCAAGACCTTCAACGAATGCGACAACTCTCAGGTGAATCTCCTCTCACATTTATTGCTCGATTACAAACGCACGAGGCAAAAATGCACGCATCTATTCATAAACAACAGTTATCAACAGGTCAAAAGCAAGCGCAAATACAATTAACAGAGGGTATGATCTTAAATACGTTACTAACGGGATTAGAACCTAAAATAGCGCATTGTTAGAGCTAGCGACCCTGCAGACATGCTAACGGCAATAAACAGAGTTCGCAAAGAACTACAACTAAATTATTTTGAAATGCAAAAATCAAATCGCAATAATAATAACAATACACCAGTACGTAAACCAAATTTACTTCCACCTACAAAACAATGTTCATTTTGCAAACGAATAGGGCACGTTTTCAACGAATGTCGTCAAAGACAACAAAGTCATCAACCCCCAAATTCCGGATCTCATCAAAATTACCAAAATTATCAAAATTACCCTAGGCCAAATTATTACAACCAACACCCCGGAACTTCACAAAATTCTCAACAACAGAGACCCCCAGTTATTACGCCAAATCCAAACTTTAATGCTCAAAGACCCCCGCGATCCAACCAAACCCCAATTATTTTAGGCCAAATAGTAACAATAGGAAAACGTTTCATTTAAACCAAAATAATGAACAAGAAGTTTACGAGCAGCCTAACCAAAATTATTACGAAAATACCAGTGACAGTTATTATACAGGTAATAACGCCTACACTGATACGAATTATTATCCTGCTAATAATTCAGAATACTATAACAACGAGGACTATTATACCGCTAATGGTCCCTCCGAAAATTATTATACGGAAGAACCAACTTATAACACCACCCTCGTATACGATCAGGATTTTCAATTAGGCCCACCTCCTCTATCAGACCCACCGGATCACAACAGGGATTCCAACATGACAATATTGCAAACACAGTTTGGCAATATGAATCTAGACAACTTCAACCCCAATTTAAACTTCCCAGAACAACGATACCTATAAGCCCCTTACTATCCGTCAAATCAAAAAATTTATACTACATTTACGACGCTACCAACACGCATAAAATATTAATCGATTCAGGCGCAGGTTTGTCTATATTCAAACCTAAAATTTGCGAAAATTACAGAAGATGTCCAGAAAACGTTACCATACAGGGTATCACAGATCAAAAAATAATTAACGAATCCGTTCTTATTCCATTTAACATCAATGATCCATTTAAAGTTTATATATGCGACCTAGACATCGAGTTCGATGGACTCCTTGGTTCTGATTTTTTAGAACATTATAACTGCATTGTAGACATAAAAAACAAAGTGCCCATAACAAATTTCAAAACAGTTCCAATTCATAAAGTCACGGATCAACCAATTATTTCAGATACACAAAATCACCAAAATCAATCAGCTAACAAAATTTCAAATATAATTTCGATCGACCCCCGTACGGAACAAATCGCAAAATTAAAATGTCATTTAACAAACACCGATGCCTTACTATCAGGGCAAGAAAAGAAAAAGTCAGAATACCAAACGCGATAGTGCACGTAAATCAGAATGGCGAATTTCTTACAACAATAATAAACGCGAACGCGATACCGAAAACCATCGACTTCTCAGACATATCAATTGAACCTTTAGATAAAATAACACCGCTTTTTAGATTTAAACATGCAACCATATCAAAATCCCCCGGAAATCGATAGGACACAAATAATCAGAAACGAATTGCGAACACAACATCTAAATGACGAAGAGCGCGAATCAATAACAAATCTTTGCCTAGAATTTGCCGACATATTTTTCCTCGAAGGTGATCAACTAACATTCATCTAACGAAATTAAGCATACGATAGATACCAATAACGCGAGACCCGTTCTCACAAAATCATATCGGTATCCTCAGGTACATAAAGAGGAAGTAAAACGCAAGTAAATAAAATGCTCGATCAGGGAATTATACGTCCTTCCATATCACCATGGTCCTCTCCAGTCTGGGTAGTACCCAAAAAATAGACGCCTCAGGTAAACAGAAGTGGCGTGTAGTCATCGATTATCGCAAGCTTAATGAGCTAACTGTAAGTGATAAATACCCCTTGCCGAATATATCAGACCTCTTAGACCAACTAGGAAAGTGTCAATATTTTTCACTCTTTGACCTCGCCTCTGGCTTTCATCAAATAGAACTTGAACCCAAAGATATTCCCAAAACGGCATTCTCAGTGGAAATGGCCACTACGAATTCGTTCGTCTCCCGTTTGGCTTAAAAAAACGCCCCATCCACTTTTCAGCGAGTCATGGATAACATTCTCCTCGGAATTCAGAACGAAAGATGCTTAGTCTACATGGACGATATCATCATCTATTCTCCTACCATCCATGAGCATATTTCTAGACTGACTGAAGTATTCAAACGCTTAAGAAAATCGAATCTTAAGATACAACCCGATAAGTGCGAATTTCTTTGTAAAGAAGTAACTTACTTAGGTCATCTTGTCACGAATGAAGGTGTAAAACCTAACCCCAGTAAAGTCGATTGTATTCAAAAATTCCCGGAACCCAAAAATCAAAAAGACATCAAGTCCTTCCTTGGATTAGCCGGTTATTATAGACGATTTATCCCCAATTTTGCAAAAACCTCCAAACCTTTGACACGATTACTCCAGAAAGATATTCCGTTCATATTTGATTCCGATTGCAAAACGTCGTTCAATGAATTAAAAAACGCATTAATATCTGACCCCATTCTAATATACCCAAATTTCGAAGAAACCTTTTTGCTTACCACAGACGCAAGTGCATTTGCTATTGGTGCCGTACTCTCACAAGGCCCTGTAGGAAAAGACTTACCCATCGCATACGCGTCTAGGACACTATGCAGTGCCGAGACGAAATACTCTACCATCGAGAGAGAACTTTTAGCCATCGCATGGTCTGTTAAACATTTTCGACCATATCTATTCGGCAGACGCTTCAAATTAATCACCGACCACAGACCCTTGACCTGGCTCTTTTCAATAAAAGACCCCGGTAGCCGCCTAGCGCGCTGGAGATTAAAACTCGAAGAATACGAGTATGAAATCGAGTATAAACCCGGTCGTATCAACAAAAACGCAGACGCTCTTTCCCGCATAAAAATAAATCACATCCAAGATTACTCCCAATTTCAAGCAAAGTCCAAATTAGTAATGTACCCCATTCAAAATCCATCTACTTCAAAACGAATCCGATCCCGACAATCAAAAAGATGACGTAACCGAGAGAATCGAAGATATAGATAAAAACGAAAACGTAAAAGAATTTGAATCTTTTATAGAATTGTATAAAACAAAATCCCTTATTGATTATTCCAAAATTGAGTATACAAACGGACAACTTTTAGATAAATCTAATAAAAAATATCGTAACGTTTTTCCAACAAAACAATCTTAAAGACTTCCATTATAAAATAATCGAAGACTTATTCGAAGAAAACACAGACTTTCGTAATTTAACATTAAACAAACTATCTAGTAAGTCTGTGCGTAACAGAAAATATTTTATAGTAGCACTACCATTCGACCCCGATACCGTAATAGAACATTTATTTGCATCAATATATCAAGGCCGTGAAGAATTTAAACCTTCCGAAACTTACTATGTCGAAAATAACGTCGATCTTCCCATCCTCGAAATATTATCGTTCCTTTTATCAGAAAAAGACGTAAAATTCAAAGTTTACCAAGACATCACTAAAACACCTGATAACGATCAAATTCCGATTATCATCGATCAATACCACACAGGTAAAGCCCACATCCATCGTGGAATAAATGAAACCATTAGGCGAATAAAAACCAAGTATAATTGGAAAGGATTGACAAAAGACGTTGATGATTACATAAAAATGCGAAATTTGTAACAAAACAAAAGCTTGTCGAAAAAATTTAGACGCACCCTTAGTTATCACAGAAACCCCAAAAGCTCCATTTGAACGCATAAACATTGATATCTTAGAAGTCCCCCCAAAAAATTATGCGCTTACAATACGCGATGAACTTACCAAATTTAGTCAGGCGTACCCCATTATCGACAAATCAGCAAAATCAGTAGCAAATACGTTACTTTGTCTATTTCCATCATTTCGGAACACCCCTCCGAATCCACTGTGATTACGGACGCGAATTTGACAATGCTATCCTTAGAGACTTATGTTGCCTCTATGATATTAAAATAACATACTCTAGCGTAGGACACCCCCAATCAAACGGTTCCTTAGAACGATTCCACTCCACACTATTGGAAATGATAAGAATACACATGTCAGACCACCCCGATGAACATCCCTTTAACATATTACCTTACGCGATAATATGTTACAACACCTCAGTCAATAAAACTCACGGATTTACACCCTATGAGTTAATTTTTGGTCATACCTCAAGTAGGCCACCCGAAACTCTGTACAATCAGAAAGAACTGATCACGAAATACATAAGAGACCTAAACAACCGCATATCCTATTATTATAAAGTAGTACAAGCAAAAACCAATTCCCTAAAAAGAAAAAGGAGAATTCGTTTTGACCAACATGTTTCTCAAACCCAGCCAGATTACCAAGTCGGACAAAAAGTTTATGTTAAAGAGTCACAGATAAAAGATAAACTCCAAAACAAATTTAACGGTCCCTTTGAAATTGTAAAAATTCACAAAAATTCAGCTACTCTTCTAAATCCAAAAACTAAACAAAAAACTAGTCAAAAGTCAATTTTGATCGACTTAAACCCTATTCCGAAAATTAAATTCAAAATATCTTTCCAGGTCCTTTGCGCTGATCGGAACAGCCATAGCCCAGTACCAAATAACCCCAATAAACAACACAATAGGCGTTTACTATCACGATGAAACAAGAATCATAATTTCCAACGACAAATGGACTCTACTTGTACATAAAAATCTATCTAACATCAAAAATACCTTTGACAATAATAACAGAATATTAAATGCAATCACGGAAATGCTTAACCATGATTATCACAATATGCGACAATTTCACTCAGATGTTAAAACCCACGTTACTCTTCTTACCCAAATTTCTGATTCCATTAAGGAAAAACTTGAAGAAGTCTTTACAGACACTAGACGCTTTAAACGAGGTTTAGTGGACGGTATAGGTAGTATATTTAAAGCAATCACCGGTAATCTTGACGCCGCTGACGGTAAATATTTTACAGACAGTATCAATAAAATAAACCAAGATCAAAATCAAATTGAGAACCTTTTAAAAATCAAATATCTCGTTACCTCTTCGGTTATAAAGAGTTTCAATGAAACTATTTAAAAATTAGCAATTGATGAAAAAATATTTAATCGAGACATAAGCAGAATCGAGAGACTATTCATCAACTAGGAGATAAAATCGCACTGGTTAAAGCCAAATTAAAATTTCTCGAAATTTGCGAAAAGTTAATGGAAAGTTATTTATACCTTCAGGACAATCTTAATAACATTCTAAATTCAATAACCTTTGCTCGTTTAAAAATTATTCACTCTTCAATCATTACACCAGATAATTTGATTATCTCTCTTCAGGAAATATCTCAAAATCTTGTAAAAAATAATTTACCCCTTCCAGTGAAACATTCAATGATACCTTCGTACTTAGAAATCATCGAATTAGAAGCCTTTCAATCAAAATCAGATTTAATTTTTTGTGCTAAGAATCCCACTAGTGGAACAGCAACTGTACCGGGTGGGCAAATTTCGATGTTTTTATAGGGTATCTCGGTAACTGTAAGGGCTATGGAAAAAATGAACCCACCTTTCCCGACCTCTTTTTTTCGAGATAAATTCATTGGTGAAAACCAGAATTTGCTATATCTTTTCGTTTTCGAGTTGTAAACGAAAATTGATTTTTTTGAGTTTTCGATTGGTGTCGATAACTCGTTGTTTGTAAAATTAGAAGAAATCTGTTTGCACGTTCTACAGGCACTTTTTTAAGTAGAATAGGATTTCCTTAACAGATTTTTTATATCTTGTGTAGTTTTCGAGTTATGGCATAAACTTCTATTTTTTTTAAATGGAAACCATAGTTGGCTATGATTTAGTTAAAAAGAGGATTTTTTTCTCTTTACAACGATATATAGTTTGTGGGGTCTATGATGAGTGTTTATGCGGAAACAGTTAAAAACATATGTTTTCTAATAAAGGACAGTATAGTAATTTCAATGATTTTGCACAGTAGGCGCCTGTCATTTTGAAAACAGAACAGTTGGATATTGGGATGTAAATACACAGTTACACATTACTGTTAATTGTTTATGTTTGGTTTTTGCTTGCATTATAGTTTTAAAGTTTCGATTAAAGAAATTGACAAGGCGCGATGGCGTATCAAAATTACGAAAAGTTTAATATGCTAGAGTGTTTTATTCAAAATGGATATAATTCTGAAGCTGCATCGGAAGCATATTTTAATCGCTACCCTGAAAGGAGACAACCTAATATGTCCATCTTTGGTAGACTAAAAGAAAACCTCGTTGAATACGGAGGATTTAATAAACCAAGACCAAAAAATTATCGTATTCAAGATGCTGAGGATGTTGCCATAAATGTTGTTGGTATGGTAGTCGTAAATCCTTCAATTTCAAGTAGGCAAATTGAAGCAGAGTCTGGTATATCGCGACGAAGAGCACTTTCAGTTTAAAAAAACACAAATTTAGACCTTATACAATAAGGAAACAACAAGAGCTCCTTCCAACTGATCCTGAACGCCGACTGGATTTCTGCAATTGGTACCTACAACAAATTGAGCAAGACCAATTATTTTTTAAAAATATCATTTGGACAGATGAAAGTTACGTAAGTAGTGCCGGAATTTTCAACCGACACAACAAACATTATTGGTCTGAAGATAATCCTCATCAGACTGTTGATGTTCAAAATCAAGGACGTTTCGGTTTTAGTGTATGGTGTGCCCTATATAATAACCGCATTTTAGCTTACCAACTTTATGATGACAATTTAAATGGTCAACGGTATTACAATATGATAAACTACCACATAGTAGAAGAATTTTTAGACAACTTGCCACTTAACGAAAGACAACATGTATTTTTTTCAACAAGACGGGGCACCACCCCATAATACTAATTTAATCTCGGAATTATTAAATACTAATTTTGGGGAGAAATGGATAGGGAACAATGGGCCAGTAAAGTGGCCTCCTCGGTCGCCAGATCTCTCACCGTTAGATTTCTTTTTTTGGGAACCATTAAAGACAATTTATACAAAAAAGACAAATAATACACTGGTTCAACTGAGAGAAAATCTTATAGACTGTCTGAATTCCGTTTCAAATATTCACATCTATAATGCAACAAAAGTGTTTCAAAGCGATGTGAACTGTGCATCGCAAACAACGGACGACAATTTGAAAACTTTAGGTAAATAATCATGCTCGTATTTTTTTTTTAATCTGTCTAGTTTTGTTTTTTGTAAAATATATTGTATCGTATTTTTTACATACATTATTTGTTACAAATTTGATTGTTAAGTGTGTTAAACTTTCTTGTTATGAATATGTTATAATTAATTATTAATTAGTCACTAATATGTCATAATTAGTTATTTAAGTTTAATATACCATTCATTATATACGACTGTTACTATGTATTTATGTTACTTTTCGCAGGAGTAAATTTCCATAGCAACAGTTATTATTATTAAAACATTGTTGTAACAATGTGTTACTATAGAAACTTACTCTTCCTGCAAAGAAAAAACAAAGTAAGTATACCTATACAAAAAATTAAAATTTTTAACTGTTTCCGCATAAACACTCATCATAGACCCCACAAACTATATATAGTTGTAAAGAGAAAAAAATCCTCTTTTTAGCTAAATCATAGCCAACTATGGTTTCCATTTAAAAAAATAGAAGTTTATGCCATAACTCGAAAACTACACAAGATATAAAAAATCTGTTAAGGAAATCCTATTCTACTTAAAAAAGTGCCTGTAGAACGTGCAAACAGATTTCTTATAATTATACAAACAACCGAGTTATCGACACCAATCGAAAACTCAAAAAAATCAATTTTCGTTTACAACTCGAAAACGAAAAGATATAGCAAATTCTGGTTTTCACCAATGAATTTATCTCGAAAAAAGAGGTCGGGAAAGGTGGGTTCATTTTTCCATAGCCCTTACAGTTACCGAGATACCCTATAAAAACATCGAAATTTGCCCACCCGGTACACCCTTTATCATTTGTATCCAATTCCTATTTTGGACAATAGAACAGGTTTGCACCACGTTTTATCATTCTCACAAAAATATATTGCGCGAAATGATGATTCTCTAATGTACATACCCGTAAAAGATTTGAGCACATGCAAGCAACTAGGTGATCGCAAGAAACTATGTTCAGATCTCTATGCCTACCCGATCGATAGCAACGCAGCATGCGAGGCCCAATTATTGAAGAACTCCAGACAAATCCCCAAAAATTGGACAGCTCCCTTGTATATGGACAAGGATATAACGTTCAAAAACTACAAAACAACGTTTGGCTCGTAATCGTTTCCGAACCAATACACATTACCATAAATTGCAACCAGATGGACACGAAGATAACGACAATCAACAAGAACTCAATACTAAAACTTCAACCAGATTGCTACGCATTTGTTGGCATAACAAAGGTACAAGCCGAAAGCCGTAATACCTTCAACATCACGGATAACTCTCACCCTGTAGTTATACCATATGATTGCTGTAGGGATATCCCAGAGAAACTGCAACTTCCAAAATTAGAACCCCTCCAATTCGACCATCTAAACATCGAAAATCTGGATATAGCCAATCATAAATTGGAACAATACTCCAGAGATTTAGACAAGTTAATTAATGAACCCTTTATAACGAAACACATCTCCCTTGACCACCTACTTAACCATTGGCATCGTGATTGGACTCCTGGCCCTCTACATCACCTGTAAATGCAAGACCCGTCTTTGCAACAAATCCAAAGACACACCCCCGAACGAGACACTAAGAAGACTCAACACCCTCCTAAGAAGAAGACCCCAACAAGAAAATCTCCAACAAGAAGATATACCAGAATTATCATAAAAGTCGACGTATGACGCCAACTTTTTATTAAAAAGGGGAGTTGTTATATGCAAAAATATACAATGTAATATGACTATCAGTAGCAGACGTAATCCGATACGTCAAAAGATAACAACTTCCTTTGAAACCACTCTTTGTGAGAAACGCAAGCATAGCAGTTTAATTCACAGAACGCTTATGCTTGCGTCGACAAAACCGAGCTTATAAATATAAGTGAAATGTACCATGTTAAGGCAGGTCCAGACGCTACGTTTTGCACAACCTTTTGTCTGCGCAGTCTTAAGACGGAATGAAAACGTTGCAATTTGTGAGCGTCTACATGGTGCAGAGATATCTGTGTGTTTTGCTCAGTTTTGTCAGTTTTGTGTGATATCGTCATGGAGGAGGTACTACTCAGGTCAATTTTCGCATGGTGTCTTGTTAAAAAAAAAAATTGAAACGTCTCAGAAGTACCCCGCGTTCAAAGTGGTCGCGGCAGTGGCTTCTAAAAAGGCAGCACTTTTCCCATACCACGTTACTGCGTGAATTACGTGATGAACCTAATGATTGGCGGAACTACTTGAGAATGGACATAGATACGTATACTTATTTATTGGAATTAGTGACACCACATATCATCAAAGAAAATACTTGTATGAGAACAGCAATATCACCACATGAAAGGCTAACAGCAACTTTAAGATTCTTGGCAACTGGCAGAAGTTACAAAGACCTAGAATTCACAACAATTATATCGAAACAATCGTTAAGTGAAATCATTCCCGAAACATGTAAAGCTATCTTCAAGGTGCTGAAGAATGAATACTTGAAGGTAAGTAATAATGCTATTGTCTATAAAAGATTTATATTTATATGAACCTTGAAAGTAATATCAGTGTTTCACAAAAAACTAAGCAGAATGAAAATGCATGTAAGTACTTCAGTTTGACTGAAATGTTGACAAGTAGTTTGCAGCAGAAGAGTGGGCAAGGAGTGTCTGCTGATCTTGGTTACCTTCCTGTAGGATGTTGCGTGAAACGGCCGGAATTTGCCCAATTGTTTCGTACTCCTGAGTGTGTGTAAGTTGTTCTGGGACGTAGGTATGTGGCATAGGCTGCGACTGCTGCGAGAACGAATGGTATTGTCCAACTTGTGAAGAACGAGTATGTGACATATTCTGGGGGTGTTGGGGCATATTCTGTTGACGCCAATTCCGTCCATTCACTAAACCAAAATCATCTTGTCGCTGGCTAGTCATATCAACAATTTGAAAATTTCTGGTAAGCGTACCCAACTCCGCTTCGAATAAAACGTCGGAAATTAGTTTCTGAGCGATTGCGTTTTGTGAACTAGGGACGTCTCTGAGTTTATTTGCCACATGTTTTCCAAACACCTGAAAAGCATCCTCTGCCTGTAGCGACTCGAGTTTGTTTCCTACCAACTTCATAATGTCAGTTGTGCCATCATCATTTGGAACTCCCTTTCTCTTACGAGTTGAAGAGTGCGATCTTGAAGTATTACGGGACAATATATTGCTAGAATGGGGAGTTGATTCTTCGGAAAGAGAAGTAGCAGGCGTTTCACTGCGTCCACCGTCAGCAGCACTTTCATGCACATCTTCTTCCACCTGGAAATATTAAACAATTGTCGATCTCTGTAATTTTTATTATGTTCTTAGGTTTGTTCCAACAACGCGTGTGGCTCGATCCCGAACGGTAATTTCCAGTCAACCAAATGGAACAATTACACTGAAATGGGCGATGTGTGTGACCGTTCTGTATCGGTACACACGCGTTGTTGGAACAAACCTTTTGTTTTTGGTTGTTGCAATTTATTTTATTTGCTTTTGAGTTGTTATTTTTTTGTTTCAGTTTCCCAAGACTGAAGAGCAGTGGCTGGAAGTTGCAACTGAGTTTGAAAGAATGTGGCAGTTCCCTCATTGTTTAGGGTCAATTGACGGAAAACATATTAGGATTGTGCCACCTAAAGGAAGTGGGAAGTGAATTATTTCAATTATAAAAAAACCCACAGTGTTGTTCTTATGGCAATAGCCAATGCCAATTGCGAATTTTTGTATTGTGATATAGGCACAAACGGTAGGATCTCAGATGGAGGAGTCATAAATAACACTAACTTTTATGAAAAGCTCGTTAACAACGAGTTGAGAATTCCAAAACTCCGGTGCGTTGGAAGTTCAAACAGAGTTTTAGGATATGTTTTTGTTGGTGATGAAGCCTTTGCTATGCGTCGAGAACTTCTTAAACCGTATCGACGAGAAACATTAACAAGGGAGCGAAAAATTTTCAATTACCGCCTATCTAGGGCGAGGCGTGTTGTTGAAAATACGTTCGGAATTTTGGCTTCGCGATTTCGTATTTTCCACACAAGTATTAATTTGAAGATGGACAACGTCGATACTGTAGTTCTTGCGTGTTGCGCTTTACACAATTTTTGCGCAGAAGGTCTCCCCAAACCTACACCCCTCCTGAAAGTATGGATCGGGAAAATCTTTCTGAGTGTACTGTCCAATTAGGTGACAGATGTGATTCAGAATTATTACACGACCTACAGCGTGGAACAAGAGGCCAGATTTTGAATAGTGCTATCGTGGTCAGAGATCAATTCAAAGAGTACTTTAACAATGAGGGATCTGTTCCTTGGCAAGATAAATTTATTAATTAATGGTGTATTGAAATAAATTAATAAAGTGTTTACATAAAGGAATTTTTTTCTTACCTGTTCTGGTGGTTCGTCAACTGCAGACTCTTCATTTTCATCCATGGTATTCCTAGACTGCCTTGGTGTCTCCTGATCATTTAGGAAATGTAACAAATCAAAGTACCAGAGAGATGGCTTGTAGATTTCGTCTTCTCCACTCCCAGATCGAATAGATTTATTAACTTTTGCCAATTCTTTACGGTAAACACTTCTCAAAGAATTAATTTTTTTACAACTGTTTCTCTGTTTGCGGTTGCATCAATTTCTTTGTATTTTTCCACTAACCTCTCATAAGCCTCCGCCTTTTTATCCCTGTCACTATACTCCTTGGATTTGACACGCCAAACGCATGGGAAACTTTCGTATAATGCAAAAAATTCTGTGAGAAACTCCCGAGAACATTGCCGAAGGTCAGCCATTGTCGCCTGACGAATTAAAACTGAGAAACAAAATGAATCGGAAAACGGTGCTACCGTCTACATGCGCCGACTTGTCCGCACAATGCTAGGACAGCTATGCTCTCTAGCTCAGTTATCGCTGCAACTGTACCGTCTTCGCGACGGATTCAAAACTGCGCACTTTTCCAATCTACACGCAACGTTTTATCTGCAACGTGTTGAAATGCGCAGACAAAAGGTTGTGCAAAACGTAGCGTCTGGACCTGCCTTTAGTCAGTGAAGTTACAAGTCATGTACTCATTCAGTTACTCTTAAGTTTTAATTTTCATGTAATACAACGTCCAGTGCTGGACGTATGTAAAGTAAAATAAATCTTTTTTAAAAATACAATTTTCAAACAAAAAATATAAAATATATATATAGCATTCACAATTCCTAGAATTATATACATCAATAAACATTCAAAGAAAAAATGCAACTGCCAGGCTTAACGCTATTATCATCTTCTATTTCCATTACAGCTTCTTCCAGTGCATCTAAGTACCGTATTTCGGCCATTATTTATGACATTCAGAGACCACAGCAAAGCGTAACTCACAACTGCAAAATAACACAAAATGCTCGTTGTAATAAAATAAGTCGTGAATTTTGGTAGGAGATATAAGAATCCAATAGGTTACCTATACTGTACCAGGTGACACTGTTTGACCAATCGCATCTGATTCCTTTACAGCGCGCGAAATCACTAGTAGTCAGGTGATACTGGTTGACCAATCGCATCCGATTCCTTTAGAGCGCGCGAAATCACGAAGTATCGATAATACGCACCCAAATATACCTACATAAATGTTACCTAAAATACTTACCACTTTCGGCCAATGTTGCGTATACGCAACGTTAAGATTTTAGTTTGCTTTTGAGGGTTCATAACCTAGTTTTTGGGAATTTTATATTATATAAATTTTATGTAGATTATTAAGAAACAGATAATTACAAAAAAAAACAAGGGAATAGAAATTGATATACAATATTTTTCAAAAAAAGGCTACACTTGCACATGTCTCATATTTAGGCAATGTTTAACATTAAAAAAAATAACGTGTTAGATTTTTAACTTAAAAAAGAAAATATTTTGTACTTATTGATGCTTCTAAAAACTGCATTTAATTTAAACTCTCCAATTTGCTCATCTGTTTTTATGGAAAAAAATTGTAAATGTTGCGTTGCGTATACGCAACGTTGGCCGAAAATGGGTTAAATTTGATAAAGATGGTGGTTTGATAAATCTGCTTTTGGTTGCTAATGATAAATTAATAATATCTCATGGTTTCTATTACTTTAATTGCTTCTATCCAAAATGCTTCATGTGCAGAATGTTTCGTAATATCACCCTTTAATGGCTTACTACTAGGAGCAATTCGGTTCATGCCATTTAGACTGTCAAACGGTCTATCTAAAAATAAAATCAGTTCTGCTGTATCTTCTGCATCAAGACTAAGTTTTCGGCCATGGTCGATATCTGCAATGTTATAATTAATTAGTACTTTGTTAAATTATTATTATTAGGATCCGGAACTTTGTGCGGCAACGCAGGGCTCAGACCTATAAGACTCTATGATAATTAAAGTATAAACCGCATTTTTAAGGGTTTAGGTGGGTTTCAGAGGTCCAAAAAAAGGGTATTTTTACTATTTTTTTTTAATATATACAATCATATATTTTATTTAAACAATTCAGCATGTCAAAGATACATATTTAAACAGCATTTTGTGAAATTTTTATTTAAAAATTCCGAAAACTCAGCCATTAGTACCTCATCTCCTTTGACGTCTCATAAAAAATGCTCTTGCCGTGGACAGCATCTCATTATTGGTTCATCTAAAATAAAAAAAACCAAAAATATTTCGTTAGTACAAAAAAAAAACATTTGAATTTTTGACAGACTTTGAACAAAAAAAACACATTTTGTGGTCAAATTTTCGCCATGTATAGGCTCGAAAAAATTAGTTGTAATAATAAAAAAAATCCTTCGTTCAATGACTAGATAATGTTATTTCAAAGATGTGTGCAAAATTTAAAAAAAAACGCTTCATAACTTTTCGAGAAATCGTGTCCACCGACTTAAAAAATTGAGTTTTGAGATAAACGCGTTTAAAGTTTTAAATTGAAATAACATGCAAAAAAAAATTTTTTTAACTTACATAGAGTCATCGATTCCGGCACTATAAAGCAAAGTACCTGCTGCCGCGGCAATATCCAGGGCATCCTTTTGCTCTTGCCTGAGACGAATTCTTGCTTCACGAGTCGCAGCGTCAGCTTTCTTTTCGGCAATGAGTATGCGGCTCTCATCTTCTTTTCGGGTATACTCGTGGCTGTTTCGGCAAAGTTTCAAGTCCATGCCATGCATAAAAAGCAACAAAGCTGAGACTCCCTCGTTGAAAGTGCCAGCAGCGACAAATGCAGCAATCTCTACTATTTTTGAACCAGCAGGAAGTATTTTTTGGAGTAATTTTCCAAATTAACTGGTTCAGACTTTCATTATTGTTTTGCGTGAAGCCACCAACACACCTCTCCAAGAGCTCTTCTTTGCTGAGTTCTTCATAAATAGGCTTGATAGCTGATGAAACCTCACTTGGTATTGGATCGTAGTCGTGTTTGTATGATGAAAGAGTGTTCATTGCTGAAGCACGCTGCCAAGTGCACCATGAGTTAGGGTCCTTTGGACATTTATCGTGCTGTGTATTTTTGTCTGTGGAGATATAATGAAAATAAGTTGCCCATATAGCGTCTCTCATATTTTGCACCGAAAAGCAGTTTGTTCTTATAGCTAGGCCATAATAAACTGTTAACTTATCAATACATTTGCCAGTAAGTTTGCCTTTGCCAGAGTTTTTTTTTCTAATTGTTTTACCGGTCTTGTTTTTTTTCTTCAAAAAAGTTTTATTGACCAAATAACGTAAGCGCTTGCCCATCCTCTTCTGCACATGTCCTACGCATTCTTTTTTTATTTATAATAAAATCGTCGCCATAAGGTTTGGCATTAAGAACTCCGGAATATGTTTTGTGGTCCCCGTCACCAATATAATTTGAGTACCTTAGGCCGTATTTTTGAAAAGAGCGTTGAAACATTGCAACGATTGATGAAACTTCCATATTACCAGCTGGTGATTTGGCACTATATTCGTTTTTTCCAAAATGATCTTCCTGCCACTCTTCAAATTCTGTTGTGTTCAGTTTTTTTTTCCAAACTTCACATAATTTACGATATGAACATTTTACAAAAATATCCAACACTTTTCCGCTATAATACCCAATTAACATAGACACATCGGTATAATGATGAAAAACCGCGCTTTTTTCCAATTACCATCACCTGATACAGTTTCATATATCGTATCATCAATACCACTTTCATCACACGTTAATTGTTTTTCTGCTTTTGCAGCCGATGAAAAAAGTGGTTCAGCAATCATCTGAACACATTCATTAATTTTCTGAACATAAAAATCATATCGTCCCCCAAATCACGTATGGGCGTATCTGAATTTTACAAATTGTTCAGGAGAGCCGAAAATAGAAAATAGGTGATGTTTGAGTAGTCATAACATAACAGTTTTAACGTTTTACAACCCAATTTTTTTGTACAATAAAAAAAAATGCATCTAATTTATCATTATGTAAAAGGAATAATCTAGCTATTTACTTTTTTTTAACCATGACATTTTCAGTCGCCTCTCGTGAAACAATATTTTATTTCAATGAAAGATACAGTATTGGTCATGTTAATTACAAATCACTATTACTTTTTCACATACTTGCCGTTTTGTAACATTGAAAAACTTTCCTAACAATATTAAAATTAATGAAACAATTTACATTCAAAAAGTTTTTTGCAATAAATTAAGTAGAAACAGCAAAGTAAAGTAACACCTCATATCAACAATAATAGACCTAATGATATTATAAACAGAGTAAAATTGGAATAATGAAATTTTTAATTCAGTTCGTGTGGTAGAGACCTATAAAAGTTTTGAAATTCAGACAGTCGAACAACGGGTGTTTCCCCAGTACACAATGAAATTAAGTCTTCGTATTTACATTTTTTTATTTTTGGAGGCTCTTTATTTAGAGTAGGAATAATCATACCCGATATGGGACCATTTAAGCGTTTACGGGTTACTGAATCATAGTCTTTATCAAGATGGCTATTTTTAAAGAATAAAGTAGTTGGAGGTGTTTTTGTTAAAAACATTTCCATAATATCTGGCCATTTTAGTTTATGACCCTTTTCGGTTTCTTTAATGTAAAGAATTCGAAGTTCTTGAGAAAAAGACACGTCAAATAAATGTGGATTATTGCTGCCACTGCGACCATGATTACAATTTATAACATCTTCATTCAAATGGTCAAAACATCATAATAATTCACAGTACGGACACGCAGCGAAAACACCTCCTTTACACATGCCAACTTCGCATGTCACAGAAGGATCAACATTGGAATCGTCCTCATTCGAACCAGATTCGGCGTTATCATTACCAAATTCAACATTTCGTAGATTAATAATCTTTGCTAGGGAATATCATCTTCAGAATCAGAACTTGTATCTTCTAATGTACTTTTTTCACCACTGTACTCTACATTTCGACATAAAAAAGTGTTCAAAATCTATTAAAATGCACCACCCTTTTTTACACAGCTAACAACCTCCCTTTTGTGGGTATTTTTTTAAAAACATACCTTGATTACAGCCAAATGCACTGTCAATGTTGGTAGGAAGATCTAAATCATTTGGCTCTGTACTTGACACAAGTGAAACGTTACCCTGTATATTAAAATTCGCCTCTTTAACTCCTGATACATTCTTGATGATGGTAACAGTTTGTAGTTTTGATAATGGGACGTCGTCCTCAGAATCAGAACTTGTAACCTCACATTTATTGGATTCCACCTCCAACACAGCACCGTAATACCAGCGACCAGCGACTTGTACAACATTTTAACACTACATCCTACTTTTATTTCCTTGCTATTCACTGTCTTTAGTTCGTTAGAATTCACCACATTTCTTGTACCATTTTTCCAACGCACAAGCACATCCATCTTCACTAACACTAAGAAAACGTTGAACAACGAAACTACACAAACCGTATGGTCTTATATGTTATGTTACATTTGTAAAAAAATGTGTATCATGTAAAGGCGTATGTGCTTATCCGCCTATACGTGAAACAGTATTTCTACTATTTATCACATACACCTTAAATTTAATTAGCATTTACGAGAAAACTATCATAGATACAGTTACGCCGTTTTGTGAGATAAAAACAGCACCTCAGAAAACCCCAAAAGTGGCATAACCTGATATTTGCAATTTTTGTTAGATACGCCCTTCGTGATAAGGGGGACGATATGTTGACTTATTCAAAAAATGACAACTTATAGGGTGGATGTGCCTGTTCTCGACCACTTAGTGGTATTTTCAAATTGGATGTTAAGTATAAAATACTCAAATAGGGTGAATCATAAACAACATACCTTTTTAACAACTATATAATGTCTACTAATAATTGAAGCGATTAAATGGCATTAAATTAAATACGTTACTACGTTAGAAAACGAAAACGTAAAAAATGCCTTTTTTTACCCTTTTTACGAACATTAGTCAGATTTTTCGGACAGCACTGAACTAGTTCTCGGCCCGGGTGTCCGAAAAAAAGCTGGAATCTGGCCATCTAAAATGAAAATGCGAGGTTAAGAAACAAATATTATTCGATAAAAACAAAAAATAAAAATGAAACATTTATCTTATATTTTATATTATTCATGTACTACTTTATTCATTAGTATTAGCTACTACTTTATCCAGGTAGAATTTATTATTTACATCCACTGCAAATAAATTCCCGTGACGCAGCTTCTTCATAGCTCAAATTGGAGAATTCTGTATAAGCCAAGTGATACCATTTTGGACACAAGTCACATCCTAAATTTTTTAGTGAATCGTCTTCAGCGTCACTGCGGAGCTCGTCCTCGCACATGGAACACATTATTTTTTGTTTTTTTGTTTTTTTCCATAAACAGTTTTCCATATAAGTAACATTGACTTTAATTTATGGAACACACTGTACATTGTAGGCTGAATAACTTACATATATATATATAACAATATAAATTTAAGTACAAATATAAGGATTACCTTTTTTACACTTTGGTGAAACCAGAGGTAAAACGTGTGTTGAAGCATTTGATAATTTTTCTTCTACTGTAAATTGTTGCTCACTGGGAGATGACAAAATTCTTGATGAGGTACCTATAATAGGTAGTAATCTTGTTTTTTTTTCCCAAATGTATTAATAAATTTAATAACTGTTATATATTTATTAATTTTATTAATAATTATTTTATTAATTAATATACCTTATGATTTTATATAATATTTTTTGTATCTATAAAATGTAGATATATATTCCGTCTTTATTTATCAGTCAACGGTACGATTTATTATCTACACTGTTTTTACGGTTAGATGTTTTTTGTCTAGGCTAGGCGCCATGATAACCTATGTGTACCGTACAATTTCTACCATTTCTTGTTTTGTTTTTCGATGTATAATCATCTATCTGATCGTCTAGTAAATAAGTGCAATTAACAAGTTGTTAATTATTTCACACCCGGATACCTCACACTGGCGACGAGGCTGTTGTTACGTTGATAACGTAAACGAACCTTATTTTTTTTTTTTTACAAGTTTGTGAGTTTCTGCAAGATATTGTGCAAACATGCCGGACAATCCATTGAATCCCTCTTATTATGGACAAGCAAGAGAGTTTTTGTGCTCAAAATAGCGACTGGGTGATCTACAGAAGAAGATTAGATAACTATTTTCTGGTAAACTCCATCACTGACGACAACAAAAAACGAGCCATATTGCTCAACGCTCTTGATGAAGAGGCTTACAAATTGATTTATAATTTGAGCCTTCCAAGGCTTCCAGAAGAGAAAACATACAAGGAATTAACTGAAATATTCAATAAACACTATAAAGTGGTGGAAACTCCATTCGTGGCCCGAGCAAAATTTTTTGCAGCCTTCAAAAAATCATCATGAAAGTGTCAATGAATGGGCAGCGAGGATTAGAAGTTTGGCACTAAATTGTGAGTTCCAAGAAAATGTTATAGACATGATGTTACGCGATAGGTTTATTGTGGGGTTTGAGAAGGGCCAAGTGCAAGCAAAGCTTCTAAAAGAAAAAACCACGTGTACCTTCGCAGAAGCCATTGAAGTTGCTTTAGCGGAAACAGCGGCAACGGAAACACAGGATTTCAGGGAGGTTCAAACCAAGATGGAGCCTGGTGTACATCACGTTACTTCTAGTGGGAAGCAACGTCACACTTCTACTCCGTCAACGTCATCTGCGCAGATGTCCAAGACCGGTGACAGAGGAAAATGTGCTTGTTGTGGTCGGAAAAATCATCCGACAAAAATGTGTCGTTTTCGGGAGTTTGTGTGCAACGTGTGCAACGTAAAAGGACATCTAGCTCCAATGTGCCCGAGGAAAAAGGATAATAAACCGAATACTGGTAAATGTAAACAAAAACATGTTCAAAATTTTATCGAATGTGACGATTTATTTGCAATCACTGAATGTAAACAAGGCAAAAATCCATTTTCTATTAACATTCAAATTGATAATAAATATTATACTTTCGAGTTAGACACAGGGGCCGGTATATCTGCTATGTCTGAACAATTTTGGAGAGAAAATTTTTCTCATTATAATTTATCTCCTGCTAATAAAAACCTAAATGTATATACCGGTGATCCTATGCCAACTCTGGGCTGTTGTAAACTAAAAATTTGTTATAACAACGTTTCACAATTTTTGAATATTTACGTTATCAAAAACGGGGGCCCACCTATTTTGGGTCGAGATTTTATGTATCTATATAATTTTAATGTTAGTCAGTTTCATTTTGCATCGGAATCTAGTAACATCGACAAATTGCTATCAAAATATAAAAATGTTTTCACACCCGGACTGGGAACTTTTAACAAGGGCACAATTTCCTTAAAATTAAAAGATACAAATGTTACTCCGAAGTTTGTCCGAGCTAGACCGTTACCTTTTGGTATTAGGGACAAAGTTGAAACTGAATTAAATAATTTGGTAAAATTAAATGTACTCAAACCTGTTGATTATTCTCCATGGGCAACACCTATTGTACCTGTGATTAAAAAGTCCGGTGCGGTGCGCATCTGTGGTGATTTTAAGATCACGATAAATCCAGTTCTCGAAATAGACCAATTTCCTTTACCAAGGATTGAAGATTTATTTTCAAGATTACAGGGAGGTGCTATTTTTTTCTAAAATCGACTTATCACAAGCTTATGCACAAATTTGTTTAGATGAGAAATCCAAGGAACTCGTTACAATTTCGACTCACAAAGGACTCTTTCAATATCAAAGACTTCCCTACGGAGTAGCATGTGCTCCTTCAAAATTTCAAAAACTTATGGAATCATTATTACATACCATTGAAGGATGTGTCTGCTTTCTCGACGATATTCTCGTGTGCGGAAGAAATTGTGACGAACATTGGTATAGATTAGAGCAGGTGATAGGTCGGTTACAGGATTCTGGTCTTAAAGTAGTTCCAGAAAAATGTAGTTTTTTTCAAAATAAAGTATGTTATTTGGGATACATTATCGATAAAGATGGGTTACACACATCGCCGGACAAGGTTTTGGCTATAAAAAATGCCCCTATCCCAAAAACAGTTAAACAATTGCAATCGGTACTTGGCACAATTAATTACTATGGCAAATTCATACCCAACTTAGCGACATTACTTCAACCACTCTATGAGTTGTTAAAAAAGGGTGCTAAATGGGTATGGACATCAAAATGTGATGACGCTTTTGAAAAGGTAAAAAATGTGCTAATGTCTGCTAACGTATTAGCTCACTATAATCCGGATTATGAATTGAAATTAACTACAGACGCGAGCCCCTATGGAATAGGGTGTGTGCTTTCTCATGTCTTTCCTGATGGAAAAGAAAAACCCATCGCTTATGCATCACGCACGTTGACACCTGCGGAACGGAATTATGCACAAGTAGAGAGAGAAGGACTTTCTATAATTTTTTCATTATGTAAGTTCAATCAGTATTTATATAACAGGGAATTCACTCTTGTAACGGATAATAAGCCACTCTTGGCAATTTTTAATCCTTCTAAAGGCATTCCTCAATATTCTGCCAACAGATTGAGGCGTTGGGCTGTAATACTTGCTAACTATAGATATAAAGTAGAATATGTAAAATCGGAAAAAAAATAATGCAGATTTTCTCTCACGATTACCTATTCCAAATGACCAAAATGACATTTGGGAATCTGTCGATGTCGATTATTTAAATTTCTTTTCTGATAGTGACATAGTCTGCACAAATTTTAATTTAATAAAAAAATTTGCTCAAAATGATAAAGTGTTACAGACAGTAAAAAGATATGTGAAAAATGGGTGGCCAAAAAGTTGTAAAAGAGATGAAAATTATAAACAATTTTATGTTATTCGTCATGAATTAACAATTGAGCATAATATGCTTTTTGGAACAATAGAATAATAATTCCACATAAATTAAGGCAGCGTATGTTGTCTCAATTGCACATGACGCATCTAGGGGTTGTAAAAATGAAAAATATGGCAAGGTCATATTTTTTCTGGCCTGGAATAAACAGAGACATTGAAAATGTAGCTAAAAGTTGCGTGAATTGCTCAATTTATAAAACTAGTCCTCCTAAAACTGAATTAAACCCGTGGAAATGGCCCGAAGAAGCTTTTAACCGCATCCATATTGATTTTATGGGTCCATTTTTGAATAAATATTTTTTCATTATCATAGACGGATATTCAAAGTGGGTAGAAGTTTTTTTCGACAAATACCATAACCACCGACTTTTCAATTTCCGCGTTGCATAGTACTTTTGCACGTTTTGGTTCACCAAAAGTTTTAGTATCCGACAATGCAACCAGTTTTACCAGTGCTAAGTTTAAAACTTTTTTAGAAAAATTTGAAATTGAGCATATAACCATTTCACCGTATTTTGCGCAATCCAACGGTGCAGCTGAAAATGCAGTGAAAAATATAAAAAATGCCCTGAAACATGTTTTAGGGCGTAATAAAAACATAGATGTCGCCACAGCTTTGAACAATTTTTTTGTTTGATTATAGGAACACTAGACATAGTACAACTGGTGTTTCACCGGCAATGCTTATGTTTGGGCGTGATTTACGAACTAGATTTAGTAGCTTAAAACCGGAAGTTAATGAAACTGTGAAAAACAAAGTATTATTAGAACAAAAAAGACAAAAGAAATATTATGGAGGCAAGGCGCGACAGTTTGAGGTAGGCGATAAGGTTATCGTAAAAGATTACCGCGTACCTAACAAAATTTCCTGGATACCAGCTGTTATTGACAAAAAAATCGGAAAGTGTACGTACATAGTCAGAGTGCCCGAGTTAAAAGTTACCTGGAAACGTCATACTAACCAAATTATAAAGTCTAATGTTCAAAGTTCGACAAAAAATGTCATTCCAATAAATTCTAACGAAGACGTAATACAGGGTGAAACCTTAAAAGAGTCTGACATAATCCATACAAGTGACATTTTGGATGATCTTGCTACTGATGCCACAAACACAGAAATCAATAACGATTGTCAGACTAATAATAACGAAAATATTCAAACAACGACTGGTAGGCCAAAAAGGAATATTAAGCCACCAGAACGATTAATTTACTAGTGTACATTTGTATATAAAACTAATTGTAGTAGGTATAGTTATGTAGAGTAATAATGTTAATGGTTAGTATGCTACAGCAGTAGGCAAGGCAGTTTATATATTTTTTTTGGGTGTTCCATTTTTGGAGGCGGAGAATGTTATATATTTATTAATTTTATTAATAATTATTTTATTAATTAATATACCTTATGATTTTATATAATATTTTTGTATCTATAAAATGTAGATATATATTCCGTCTTTATTTATCAGTCAACGGTACGATTTATTATCTACACTGTTTTTTACGGTTAGATGTTTTTTGTCTAGGCTAGGCGCCATGATAACCTATGTGTACCGTACAATTTCTACCATCTTCTTGTTTTGTTTTTCGATGTATAATCATCTATCTGATCGTCTAGTAAATAAGTGCAATTAACAAGTTGTTAATTATTTCACACCGGATACCTCACAATAACAATTTCAACAATTTCTCCCAAACATATTGTGACATTTGTAAAAGTGACATTTGTGATAGTCAATTTATTAGTTTTATAGTTTATATATTAAGTCAATTTAGTTTATACACTAGCTGTTAGTAAAGAATTGTATGGAATGTCATATTAAATATTCTAGATGTCAAACGAATTTTCTAGAAGATGTAAATATTATAAATACTGGTGTGGTTGCTAGGAGTTAGTTAGTGGTGATCTGAATGTTACATGGTTAAGACCCACGAGTTGTAGATTGTTAAATAAACGTGTTTGAACAGAAAAGCGAGTAATTTAAAGAGAAATTCGTAACATTTTGGTGACAGCGGTGGGATATCGAAGAATTTGAAGAGGAAAATTGTATATGGTGAATACGAGATCAACAAGATACGACGAGGAAACGACGACGATGGATGTGAGTGAGATATTAAAATTTTTGCAACAAGGACGACAGGAGGACGAACGACGACGACAAGAGGACCGTGAGGAGGCAGAACGACGACGACAAGAGGATCGTGAAGAGGCAGAAAGACGAGAGGAAAAACGGCGACAGGAGGACGAACGGCGGCGGCAGGAGGACGAACGACGACGACAAGAGGACCGTGAGGAGGCGGAGAGGCGTCATCAGGAAATTTGTGAGTCCCAACAAGTAATAAACACCAGGTTGAATGCATTTTCTGGGAGGATTGATGGCGTGGAACAGCAGATTGACCAGGTAGGCCAAAAAGTCAATAGAATTGAGAAGGAGTTTCAGGAGAATAGGAAGAAATCGAAAGAAGACTCGAAAGAAAATTAGAGGACACCAAACGGCAGGTACAAAAAGAAATACTGGAAAAGATAGAAGGGCTGGAGCACCAATTACATCGTACTTCAATAGCCGATTCAGGAGATTGTCCGACCTCACCAGCTACTCCGTTACAACATTCAAGCCTTATGCACACTGAAAGGTCAGTACACAAAATGCTAAAGCTTCCTACGTACGATGGACAGTCATCATGGTCCATGTACCGCAGACAGTTTGAAGCTGCCGCAAAGGCCAACGGATGGACTCCACAAGAAATGGCTACTTCGCTGGTCATATCTCTCAGAGGTCAGGCACTAGAAATTTTACATAGCATCCCGGAAGAGCAGCAAAACGATTACGACAGGATTGTAGGAGCATTAGAAATAAGGTATGGACACAAATATCTCCGTCAAGTTTACCAGTCCCAAATCAAGAGTAGACAACAAAGAACCAATGAGTCCCTTCAAGAGTACGAAGCTGACATTGAACGTCTCATCCATTTGGCTTACCCTCAGGCACCGAAGGAATTTTTAGAACAAATTGGCATCCAGACTTTTATTGATGGACTACTAGACACAGAAATGCAGCAAGCTTTGCGGCTTGGGAGGCACACCACGATCAGTGATGTACTGGTAGCTGCCTTAGAATTTAAAGCGGCTAAAGAAGCCTCAAGAAACTACAAACCCAAAGTAAGGCAAGTTACATTTGATGAGTCACAATCACTTAAAGAAACCATAGAGAAAATAATGCGGGATACATTAAATGGAATGAGAGAGATGAAGTCACCACAAAAGGAGACGAGAAGCTGCTACAACTGTGGGAGAATTGGGCACCTACAACGTTTTTGCAGAGCCAGATCTAGGTCCCAGGCAAGAACTAACTCGCCAGATCGACAACCGGAGCAGAGATCCAGGTCTAGGAGCCCAAATCAAAGAAATTGGAGAGAAGACAAAAGGACATCGACGACCTCACAGCAAAGGAATAGCTGCTCCCCTAGCCCAGATAGAAGATATCGTTCCAGATCGCCAGCGAGAGCTTCGGAAAACCACAATTAGTCGATACTGAGGGGCGCGTGTCGACTACTTGTACTCAATGCCCCAAGATTTCTGTCTCAAAAATAAGTAGCGACGAACGAAGCCTGGTAATCCATGGGTACTTGGACGATAAATGGTGTTCTTTTATCATTGACACTGGTGCCACAAGAACTATTCTGCGGCCTAACATTCTGCCAAAACCGCCAAAAGAATTACCTAGACATGTTAAATTGGAAACAGCTACTGGAGAACAAATTCCTGTACATGGTGAACTAAACGTAAAAATTCAACTTGGTTCGAAAATCATGTATCACCGAGTTTTAACAGCTGATATCAGAGATGATTGCATATTAGGACTAGACATATTGAGTAAACATGGTTTTGTCGTGGATATTAAAAACAGAATTATACAAATTCAAAATGAAGAAATAGTTATGGCCCCCAAGCTTCAAGACTACAATCAATCAAGAAGGATCATCATTGAAGAGGACATCCAAATTCCCCAAGGATCGGAGAACATCGTCATTGCAAGACTGGATGGAAATGGTGAAGGTTTGAGTACTGGAATAGTCGAGGCCAGAGAACGGAACGATGGCTTATTGGTTGCAAGAAGTCTAGTACAAATTAATAACCAAATTCCAGTAAGGATTGCCAACATATCAAACAAAAAAGATTATTCTTAAGAAGAATGAAGTATTGGGACGTTGTGAACCAGTCGAAAAGATAGTTAAATGCGAGGAAGTCAACCAAGCTCGGACGAATCAAGCAAGAGTACGTGATCCAACTATTGCAGAACCTTTGCTTAAAAATGCTGCTCATCTGGAACCGGAAGAAGTTAGAAAAGCTAGACAGTTCCTCGACAGATATCAAGATGTATTTGCCAATGGAAACATCACCGGCAGAACAAGTCTGGTTCAACATCGCATAGACACCGGCAATAACCCACCGATAAAGCAAGCACCAAGAAGACTACCATTCGCTAAACAGAATGAAGTTACCGGAATGATCGATAAAATGCTGAAAGAAGGTGTCATCGAGGAATCATCGAGCCCATGGTCTTCACCCGTTGTTTTAGTTACGAAGAAAGATGGCACAACCAGATTCTGCGTGGACTATCGGAAGCTGAACAATGTGACTAGGAAAGACAGTTATCCTCTACCTCGAATCGACGACACCCTGAACACACTTTCAGAGTCAAAATGGTTTTCGACATTGGACTTGAAGAGTGGATATTGGCAAGTCGAACTTCATCCCGATGATAAAGAGAAAACAGCATTCTCTGCTGGTACCGGACTTTATCAATTCAAAGTTATTCCATTTGGTCTTTGTAATGCACCGGCCACTTTCGAGAGACTGATGGAGTTAGTACTCAGAAGAATGACGTGGAAAACTTGCTTGGTATACCTTGATGACGTCATTGTAATGGGGAAGTCATTTGATGAACATCTTAAAAATTTGGAGGATATTTTCAGAAGATTCAGAAATGCCAACTTACAGTTAAATCCAAAGAAATGTTCCCTATTTCAAAAACAAGTAGAATTCCTGGGACACATAGTTTCCGCCGAAGGAATTCAAACTGACCCCAGGAAGATTTCTGCGATCAAAGAGTGGCCCCAACCAAGAGACAAACATCAAGTAAGGAGTTTTCTTGGACTGTGTACCTACTACAGGAAATTTGTAAAGGACTTCGGAAAAATTGCCAAGCCACTACATCGGCTCACTGAAAATAATGTTACCTTCGATTGGACTGCAGACTGCCAGCAAGCTTTCACAGAACTGAAGAAGCGCCTAACTACAGCACCAATTCTGGCATACCCTAAACAAGATGGAATGTTTATTTTGGATTGTGATGCCTCTCAACATGGAATTGGATCAGTCTTATCCCAGGTTCAAGACAAAGAAGAAAAGGTAATCGCCTATTTCAGCAAGACACTAGGCAAGGCTGAAAGAAATTACTGTGTCACGAGAAAATAATTACTGGCCATCATCAAATCGTTGGAGCATTTTCATAGTTACCTTTATGGAAGACACTTTTTAATTAGGACAGATCATAACGCCCTGCAGTGGATTATGAATTTTAAGAACCCAGAAGGACAAGTTGCTAGATGGATGGAGAGACTACAACAGTATAATTTCAAAATAATGCACCGGAGTGGAAAAACACATGGTAATGCAGACACATTATCGAGAAGACCGTGTTTAGAACAGAAATGTCGCTACTGCCAGAAGATTGAGACGAAAGAATCTTCATACGAGGCCTGTAATGAACTGTTAATGGCAACAACAATACAGGTTGAAGATGAATGGTCCTCGGAGGAATTAAAGAAGAGCCAGAAGAAAGACAGTGACCTCAAATTAATCCGGAACTGGGTAAAGAATGGAGTTCGACCAACTTGGCAGGAAGTTTCCAGATATGGTACGACTATAAAGGGATACTGGGCTCAATGGAGTTCCCTTTGTCTTCGCGATGGCCTACTGCATCGGAAGTGGGAGAGCCCCGATGGAGTATCCGCAGTCTACCAGTTGGTCTTGCCTAAAGCAAGAATCCACCAAGTGCTAGAAGAGCTTCACAGCAGCCCATCCGGAGGACATTTTGGAGTAACCAGGACTTTGGCTCGAGTAAGGGACCGATTTTATTGGGTAAACTGTCGCCGAGACGTAGAAGAATGGTGTAAGAGATGTGATTTGTGCTTTGCCAAAAAGGGACCAAACACAAGAAGCCGTGGCAAAATGGTGCAGTACTTATCCGGAGCACCATTCGAGAGGGTAGCAGTGGACATTCTTGGACCATTACCTGTAACCGACCGTGGCAATAAGTACTTGATGGTGGTAATGGACTATTTCTCGAAATGGCCCGAGGCAGTACCCCTTCCCAATCAAGAAGCAGAAACTAGCCGAAGCGTTCATCGAGAATGTCATAGCTAGACATGGAGTGCCCCTCGAACTGCATTCCGATCAAGGAAGAAATTTCGAATCAGAGCTGTGGCAAGAAGTGATGAAAACAATGGGCATCAAGAAAACCCGAACAACTGCGCTTCATCCCGAGTCGAATGGCATGGTTGAACGCCATAACAGAACCATATGCCACTACCTGTCTAAATTCGTGTCTGAAAATCAGAGGGACTGGGACAAATTGGTGCCTCTGTTTTTGCTGTCATATCGAAGTTCCCAGCATGAGTCGACTACCTACACTCCGTCTATGCTGACCTCTGGAAGAGAAATGAAACTGCCTACTGACCTCATACTTGGCCGTCCACTAGAGGAAAATCAGGAACGATCTCTGCCAGAATTTGTAGAGAATTTGATAGAGAGAATGGACCAGATCCACCGATTTGCCAGGGAGAAGCTGAAAATTCACAGCGACAAAATGAAGCAGCGTCTCGACACTACATCAACAGAGACTGCATTTAAACCTGGTGATGCAGTATGGTTGTACGCCCCAAAAAGGACGAAAGGAAGAAGTCCAAAGCTTCAGAGCAACTGGGAAGGCCCGTACACCATAATAAGGAAAATCAACGACCTGGTCTACCGCATCCAGCTATCTCCAAGAAGCAAGCCGAAGGTGGTCCATTTGGAGAGACTCGCAAGATATACAGGACATAATCCACCCGATTGGTTTGTTGTCGAAGATCCGCCGCCTAGGACTGAAGACAGTGTTATTCGGGACGAATAACCTTAAAGAGGGGAGCAATGTGACATTTGTATAAGTGACATTTGTGACAGCTGACATTTATTAAGTTTTATAGTTTATATATTAAGTCAATTTAGTTTATACACTAGCTGTTAGTAAAGAATTGTATGGAATGTCATATTAAATATTCTAGATGTCAAACGAATTTTCTAGAAGATGTAAATATTATAAATACTGGTGTGGTTGCTAGGAGTTAGTTAGTGGTGATCTGAATGTTACATGGTTAAGACCCACGAGTTGTAGATTGTTAAATAAACGTGTTTGAACAGAAAAGCGAGTAATTTAAAGAGAAATTCGTAACAATATTTTTATTTATATATAAGACTTCTACATTTCATTTTGGTTACCTGGTTCTCCAGTGATATTACATTTTTGTTTCTTGACTGCGGTAGAATACATAGAATACATAGAATACATAGAATTCATGATTGCGGTAGAATACATTCTTCAGTATCAATTTGTGTTTCTGCTGCTGGAGCTGTAATCAAGACAGTTTAAATGTATATACATATATTATTTATGTTATTACTAATTACATAAGTACAGACTGTTATAGTGAACTAGTGTCAAGCACAATTTAAGACTGTGCACAATTTTTTTTTTTTACTATAAGCAAACTTTCCAAACCCTAACTATGACATTAAATCAGCAAATATTCATTTTAGTCTTTAGTCTTATAAGGCGACACAACGCTATTAACTTTTGCATTTATCAATATTTTAAATAAATATTTAGTACTTATTAGCAGATTTGGTGGGTAAGAATAACGTCGGTATTGCTCCTACTTTCAGCCCCCTTTTTTTCCTACAACAACACTGTCTTCCGAAAAGTGTCTATGGCACACCAAATAGGAGTTGTAAATTTCTTGAGGGGTCGAGTGAGAAAAACGAGGATGATCTACTATCAATACCCAACTATTAAAAGTTTTTTCATCGTTTATGGGAAACCGATGTCTCACGCTTACGCGATCCTCACAACCGGGTACAGCGCAACGTCTACGTCGTACAACATTATCCAGTTTGAACAAAATTATACAACTTACTAAGCAACACGTGACAAAACACTAATAAGATTAATAATCTGTGTTTGTATCAGTGTATTATACACATCTACATATGGGCTAAAAAAAAGTCACCGAACATAAAAAACCTGAAAGTCTATCTGTTTATAAACTTTGAAAAAGTCTAAGTTGTATGTAGGCAACTTTTTTTGTACTTATGATCCAATATACACTCGATATATCCGAACTTCTCCGTTCCGCAAAATTCCACATTTCCGAACTCTCTCCAACTCGGGACAACCGAACTGAGCTGAACGCTGGTGCATGCGCAAAGGGTTTTTCTGGGTCATTCTACTTTTCTTTGTTTTTCGAGGTTTTTATGCAAATGTAATACATACATGTGTACATGTTAATAAAAGAACGTTTTTTAAACAAAAAAAATGTTGCCAGGTGCAAAGGAGAGAGTGATGCAGGTAATTATTTTGTAAATCAAAGTAAAGGTTTGTTCTATTGAACATTTTGTTGACGTAACCTATAATAATTTAAAACTGAAATGAAAAATGATGAGAAAATATGTATTTTTAAGAAAACCGTGATACAAAACTATCATAATTGTACTGTTTATTTGCAGAGAAAAGAGCCTGCAGACTGATGTATTTGCACAAAATATGTATTTTTAAGAAAACCGTGATACAAAACAAACATAATTATACTGTTTATTTGCAGAGAAAAGGGCCTGCAGACTGATGTATTTGCACAAAACACTGAAAAATTATGATGTAAAATGTGCAATTGAAAATAAATAGTTAATTACATGCCCGAACTAAAAATTATTCGATTTCCTCTTTGCTGAATTCTGTAACAATCGAAATGTTTGATAACAATTGCATTATTGTGTTTACATTTTTTTCTCATTTAAATTTCGCGTTTTTTTGTCGTCAACCAATCAGCGACAAGTTCGGTTGTATCGGAATACAATACAAGTTCGGAAATATCGTGGGAAAAAGTATCGTGAGTTCGGAAATATGGAGTTCGGATATGTCGGTGTCGAGTGTAATTTTGAAGTGATAGTTGGCAATCCAACAAACGATACTTTGTATTGTTGGTTGCAGAAACATTTGATTTCAAACTTATACTAGTGTCATCCAACGGTTGTTTTCAGTAACATTTATACTCTAAGTGGCCTATGTCAGTTATATTTCTATCTATGTGTGTTTTGTGATATGCATTTTCCAAATTCTTGCTCCATGACAGCATCTGCTTTCGCATGTTTGCCTTGAGAGAGATCGAAGTTTAGCAAATAGCCAGATTTGCATGCACCACATTTCATATCCGAATCTAATTGGGTTTCCACGAATAAACTGTTTGCATGATTGCCGTCCGAAGTATTTTATCATCGACTCATCGTAGTCGAGATTTTGTTCTGGAACCCAATTTTCTATGAATTTCTGTTTTACCAAGTCCATGAATGGTCTAAGTTTCCAAAATATGTCTGATTTATCAGGTTTATTATTATCTGCACAATGCATATATCTCAATATAAGACGAAATCTGTCTTTTCGCATAGCCTGGCTTACCATTAGATATTTCATATCATCCTGGGAGTCCCAATAAAAATCTCTTCCTGGTAATTCACAATATCCTGTCAAAATGAGTATCTCAATGCAGCACTTCATTTCATCTAGTGAAATTTTAGGATCCACATGATTAAAAAATAGGGCATATTTATTAGATTCATCTACTAAGAACTGCAAAATACTGTCGTCTATAAACTTTTCAAACATCTCGACAGGTGACAAATGCCTGAACCTTGTATAATCTGGTTTGGGAAATATTTTTTGAGATGGAACTAATTGTAAGTCACCCTCCATCCAACTTGTATTTGTTTTGCCTGGACATTCTGATATAGCTTGACTAGGAAAATTGTTTTCCGCGAATACTACGTCATCTTCCTGCGTGTTATCCTTTCTGCTATTTTCATGAAGCCTTATTTCGGCTGGGGCTAAAAGTTGCTGCCTGTTTAGATTATCGACCAGGCCTTTAGATTATCGTCCTTGGTCCTCTTCACCAGAGTCTTCGTCTGTCAAAACATTTGAATTTGGTGGCTCAATGAAAATCTCTTCAATCTCAATATCATCATTATAAGCGATGTTCAAGGCTTCTTCTAACGTGAGACCGCCTCTGAAATAAATATAAAATATGTAGGGTGAAGTGGGGTAAGTGTAATAAAAAAATGATAGTTGCACTTTAAACTTTTATAACAAGAAAACGAAAAGAGATATCGGGTTAGTTTTTTTTGCAGAACACAGCTTATGTAACTGTTAAATCAATGTTGTATGTATTTGTTTTTTTACCTGCCTTAGTTTTTTTTTTAAACAAAAATAAAAAAAATATGCTGCCTGACACTTGCCCCGGCTAATGGGGCAAGTTTAATCACGGCTCGTAACTGCGATATGTCTACTGTGCGTATGGATCTGGGGCTAGTGTAATATAGTATGAAAAATTAACAAAAAAAAAATAGAGCTCAATATCTTAATTTATAAGGAAGTTATAAACTTTTTTTGTGGGGCAATTATACGGAATAAAACTCTAATGTGTTTGTTAGAAAAGTATATTATGTAGGTATTTGAGCAAAATAGAATGTGAAATGGATTTTTTTTTATTTTACATTATATGAGGTAAAGGATACTGGAAAAGTTAGTTCTCCTCTTCGCCCTAAAGTGGATCCTGGTAAAACTAGCTATATCTGATGCAGCCACTGTGTGATGGTCCTCTTGTTCAGGCCAGTGAAAAACTGAATTATGCCAGTTTCGGTCTGATTTTTTTTAAAAACATAATGGAAGGTTGCGATTCTTCATCGAGCGCTGTTATTTGACCAACATAGAAAAGTATACTTTTCTTTCCTTTAAATGAAACCAGATCCCAAGTTCCAACTTTAAGATTTTCTAACCCTCTGAGTAACAACTCGTCTTCTTTAATGCTTCTTCATCTTCCTCTAACCCTTTTGCATAAGCCTCAAATGTGGCTTCGTCTGAATTACTGTCACTTAAAATTTGCGGGTCGTCTTCATCTGAAGAGCTCGATACAATCGTATTTTTTGCTATTCTTTTTTTTGATTCTTTCTTTGCTTTTTTTGCTAAATCTTTTGCTTTCTTTGCTTTGTCTTTCGCTTTTTTTTCATTTTCTTTTTTCTTGCTCAGCCTTTTTCTTTTTTTCTATGTGTTCTTTTGGTGTTATAATTTCAGCTCCCGGAGCTACTCTATTTCTTTCTTTTTCGTTGGGGCTGGGCGATTGTCTCACGGTATCCAGCAACAATTCCTCAAATGATACACATCTGTTTCTTGGCCCTGCTATTGGTTCTGGCCGCGGTTCTGGTGCAAGCGGCTGCAATGTTGGTTGCTCTCTCGATGGCTCTTCATGGCTGCTTGTGCTTGGCTTATTAAGAGGTTCTTGTGTGGCAGGTTGAGGATTTCTCAAACGTTCTTCATTCTTCGTAGAGCTTCTGGATCATATCTAGTGCGGTCAATGACAGATCTATTAAATGGGCATATTCCTCCTTTACGAAATACTGATGTCAGTAAAGCTGGATCCGTGTCTTTCCAAATTGTGCTCACAAGTATCGAAAAATCTTTTTTGGTATTTTAACACCCACATGTTTTCTTTGGTACTCCGCTAATTTTGAATCCCACCGTGACTTAAGACTCTTAAAGATAGCTAGGTTCTTGGGCTGTAATAGATGTGGAGGTAATTTAAGTATAATGATATCATTTTCGATGGCCGCCTCGATAAGTTTCTGATCTAAGTGTGTTGAATGGCCATCATACAAAAGCAGGATTGGCCTTTCAGGTACTGTGTTGAGAATTAAAGCTTTTTTAAAATAATTTACGAAAATTTCGGTTTCCATCCAACCATTTGGCGACGCAGCATAGAGGTGCCTGGAAAGGTGGATTCATCGGGAGCCATCAAGGTATCCCATATGTTTCTTCCTTTAAAACCAATTAATGGAGGCAGTTTATCCCCATTTGCATTCCCACACATGAGAACTGTCGTACTTTAGTAATTTTAGTTTTACTTGGATCGCGCGTAAAACTAGTTTCGTCGATATTATAAATCTGAGAAGGCTTATTTTGCAGGCCGTATCTTTCCAGGGTTTCTTTTAAGATGTCAAAATATTGTTTAATCACAAACGGATCATTGGCTTTTTTTCTGGCATACTCCAGTCCTTGTGGCTTTTTTAAAGACAGCCTGTGCCTTTCTTTAATATTGGTTTCTAAAACCCCTTTGCACCATCTCCGTCTGCCAGTTTACAGCGCCCGCAGTGTAAACATAGTTTTTAAATCCGTCTCGAATGCGCATTGCTTCTTCAGTGCAATGTTTCTCAGTCTACCGCCAATGTTTCTCAGTTGTTGAATAATTGTAGATGCGTTGGCATCCAAATTGTTTTGCTGTGTGCTACATTCCATGTTGATTAAATCCCTTCTAAGAAAGTTATGCAAGCAACCTGTTGCTAGAATAACATTATCTATGTGTTCCGGGGACATTTGTAACCACCTTTGATAGATTCTAAACGTTTGGGTTAATATACCAAACACGTTTTCTGAGAGTCTTCGTGCGCAACTAAGTCGATAATTAAAAAAATTTCTTTGCTTCATCATCTCCTGTTTGAGCTCCAGGATAGGGACGCATTAAATTATTGTGCAGGGAAATGCCTCGACACCCACAATTACATGCGGTAAGGCAGTGTCAGTACCAGGGAGAATTTTGCTCGGTGGTATTGAGAGTTTTCCTTGCAGTAAAGCTTTTCCCATAGCTGAGTTTGAGAAAATCTCACCGTCACTATTCTTTCGATACGCTCCAACATCGGCGATAATTATTCTGTACTTTGCATCCACCAAAGCCATTAGAACTATACTGAAAGTCTTTTTGTAGTTAAAATAGAGTGATCCAGTGTTGGGTGGAGCTTGAATTACGACATGTTTGCCGTCTATTGCGCCTACGCAATTCGGAAAGTTCCATTTTTCAGAAAAAATCCTTTTCTATATTTTTCCACATTTGTTCTGTAGGAGTAGGCATGTATAGAGGTTGCAAGACTTTCCAAATTGACGAGCAGGTTGAATGAACAATTTCTCGTACCGTGGTGTGTCCAAGTCTGTAACTGAATGCTATTGTTTTGAAAGAGTCGCCGGTAGCTAGAAACCTGTAACAAAAAAAAGAGATTACGAAAGGCAGTAAAACGATTTTATTAACATTTGTCTTTAATAGCACACAACATGAAAATAAACTGGTAGACAATAAAAACGTACAATATATTTTTTGGGTCATATTCAAACTTGCATATTTTCGAAACAAAATTCGACAGTGTATTTTTCAATTTTAAGTATAAAAAAATTAAACACACTAAAATCACATGCATCGCAAACCTTCAAGTATATATTTTTTACAGTTTCCAAATGCAAAGAAGGAGGTCGAGGATCCGGGACAATTTTAGAAAAGCCCTAAAATTCAGAAAATGCAACAGTGGAGACGCCGCCGACAAAATAAAGCCATACAAATACGAACAGGAGTTGTCCTTTTTTAAAGCCGTTTTTGTCCGATCGTATTAAAAAATCTAACTTCAGTCCACAATCCCAAGAAGAAGAAGAAAAAGACAATACTGAGCAAACCCAAGAAAGCGATAATTTTGTTGAATCAGAGCGACCAACACCTCCATCGATAAGTGATATTGAAACTACACCCGCTGCAACTGCGTCAAAGGGTAAAAAGCGAAGTCGGCGACAAATTGCTCCACAAAATTCAGTGGCCAATGTATTGGAAAAATACTTGGAATCTCAGGCAACACAACAAGCGTCTAAGACAGTTTTTTATTGCAATGGCCGATACGGTAGAGACATTTCCCCCTGCGCAACAAATAGAAGTCAAGTCCAAAGTATTTAACTTAATACAGACAGCTGAAATGAACTGCCTCAGACAGAAATAATTTCCATAGGCACAGCATTCCTATGGGGCTTCGTCTTCTGGATTTCAAATTCAAAACTCAGGGAGAATTTTGAATTTGACTATACTATACTAATTATCAGCAAGGACCTCAAACTGCTCAGACAGATACCACGCAATCTCCATACTCCCAAAATTATTCCAACAGCAACCGATTAAAATTCGGGGCATAACTTCAAATACTATTATATTTAATAATCTAATAGGTATTTGTATTTTCGTTTAATAAAAATAAATTCTTAATTTAATAGTTCCTATTGAACACATTTTTTTGTAAATTTATTTTAGTGTTTTGGAAAAAAAGAAAAATTAAACAAGTTTGCATACTACCCTATATTAACAAAATAGGTTTAAGTAGATTCACTGCCTTGGCTAGATTCCACCAGCCTCCGCATTTAATCTACTTCTTTGCTGCCTTGTTAAACTAAAAAGTATTAAACAATAACTTTTATTTTGAACCCTTTTTAAAAACCATTAAAAGAAATAACGAATAACTAAAAAAAACTTACCGCAATGTTACGTAAAATAAAATGCGTATTAAAAAATGTGCGGCTTGGTTGTGTATTGATGAAACGACAGATTTATAAAAACAATCCATTGTAAATATCATTACTTTTATTGTATTATTATTACGTGTGTTAGACCCTCCTACCAGACATGTCCACTGTTATTAGCAAACAAGAGACTAACTGAATGTACTGGGGAAACACTTACGCGGGTGGTGCTTGAGACATTACAACAATTTGAACTGTCAAGAAGTCAAGTGTTAATATTTATGACTGATGGTGCCGCGACAATGTGTGTGGTAGGCCGTTCTCTTCAAGAATACGAATGTAACATGATACATGTTACATGTAAAGTGCATGCGCTACATTTTGTGGCCGAAACTATTAGACAATGTTTTCCAGAGGTAGATGCACTAACAGCAAGTACTAAAAAAGTGTTTCTGAAATCTCCGAAACGTCTTCGTGCATTCCACAGCAGGTGTCCCATATTCCCGAACCACCACAGCCGATTCTTACACGCTGGGGAACATGGTTGGAGACAGCTTTTTATTATGCTAAATATTTTGAACAAATAAAAGCTGTTCATACTAGAGTTCAATAGGTACTCGATACATTTTGTGATGTTCATAATTCTCTAAAATTGATTTGGCATCAGGATTCCATCAAATTGAAATGCATCCTAATTCAATAGAGAAAACGGCATTTACCGTTAACAATGGTCATTATGCATTAGAATTCAATCGCTTGCCCTTTGGTATAAAAAAATAACCATCCACCTTTCCACATTAAAAGACTTACAGAATTAAATCTGCATGCTATACATGGATGACAATTGTCTTCTTAACCGCCTCAGACCCTCCGCTGAATGGCACGCTTATTTTTTTAAAAACATCACTGAAAATACACATTTCTTTTCAAAAAATGATAATAAGCTAAGAAAACGTGAAAAAATATTTTATTTTTTTAGAAAAAGGACATATCAAATGTTATGTTTAATAATTAGTTTAACCATCAAACACACATCCTTTAAGCGGGAAAAATTATATATTCGAAAAGAGGAGATTTCTGTTACCTGCCTGGTGGTCGTTGTGGTTTGTCCACCTGGTGAGATCCACGCCTCTTCCTTCCGGTACCGGAGGGCTGGGTTTTCTAGGGCAGGAACTTCACTTCGGAATTAAGCGTTGGCGGAAATATATATTGCGGAACAAGCGAAAGTTAAATTTGGCGGGTGCGGTTGCGGTATATTTTAAAGATTTCAGCGATGCGACTCGATTGCTAAAACGTCTCGTGCGTATCTGTATATGCGGAAAAAATCAGTCTTGCGTCTTGCGTATATCGGCTTCAACGAACTCCGTTAGTACTCAAAAAAAGGGTATAACAAAAAAATCTCCTTCTTTTTAACCGATCGTATACTGCGTGTTAAATTTATTGCGAGGATGGCCAAATGAGTGATTGATTCAATTTATATATAATACTATAACTATAACAATTTATATATATTTACTTAAAATAAAAAGGAAAGATAAAAGAAAAGAAAAAGAAATGGACGGAACATCATATATGATAACTTGGATTTCTAGCACTACGGTAATTTTATTTATGGAATTTTAAAAAATAATTCCTTGCAACCGAGCAACACAAGAAAACTTTACAAGCTGTACACCTAACAAAAGTTAGCTGCTTGCACAATGGATATCTACACAAAGAACGACATTTTTCAGAATATTTCATGAATTCTGGCATGTGCAAAGCATTCTGGTTCCTGAAGTTTATATGGGGCATTGGGCGAACGCGACGCTGCTTCTTTTTTGGCTCCCCAATTTCCTCATCAGATGATTCTGTTTCTTCAGCACTGCTAGCGTTGTCTTCAGCATTCGAAGAATGAATAAGAGATTTGGCAATAGCAAGTTTAAACTGCATGTAGTCCATTGTTTCCTTTTTTTGAAAGATGTGATTTAGCTGCATCTTGTCGATATTCTAACCATCCAGCGGCTGTACTAAAGTCAAGAAAATGGTAGATACATCGAATCGTCCATTCTTTGGTTCTTGTTCTCATTGAATATTTCCCCAGGACTAGGTCCAGCAAATCAACGCCGTCCATCTTTTGGTTGTATTGTGTGATAATGCCAGGTTGTTGTATAAAGAAATATAATCTCGTATTATACATTAAAACGTGCTTATATTATTTTTTTTTCTCCTGGCCTTCCATTTTGTTCAACTATTTTCCATTGAACATTCTTTGTAGGAATTACGAGTGTTTTATTTATTTTTTGCACAAAAAATGCTACTAAGCGAGAGGAAAATGTTGAAAGTTAGAAATATTTCAGGAAAAAGGTAAGTACTGTATGAACTAGATTGTAATTACCTCAAAACCGAGGGTTTTTCCTTCGTTTTTCGCTGGTGTACAGTTCGCGGGCGTGGCAAACTCCCGCCGAAGTTGCACGGTGATCCAGAACAATAATTCCTAAAGAAAACCTTCTATCGCTGGATTTCCCGCAGTCGAACGGTACCGGTTAATCCCTTTTCCCAAGGAAGGTTTAAATAAAAAATAACCCTTAGTACGGTACCGTGCAGCCACTTCCGAAATGCACTCTGTTACCACAACCTCTCTGAACTGACTGGTGGCGATTAAAAAATTTCAAAATGTCGATTTCGCCGTTGCGTTTAATCGAACCCGTCAAAAAAAAACGTTACAAAAACATTTTGTACTCTGGTTCGAGATTATCTGTTCGAATAATTGACAAAGTAGTGCCACCTATCCGTCAACTCTAGGAATATGGATTTTCTCAAGAAGAAAACTGACAAATAAACACCCGTATAAGATAAACAAATGGCAGATGACCATCCAAATAATTACAATTGTGGAAAAATCCTATTTACCTAATAAAATAATGTATTACGAATACATGGAAAATATAAAACATAGCTAAGGAATGTGAATGACCAAGAATTCAAACTGAAAACCTATTGATAAATAAAATTAATTTGAACGTATATTTTGTACGCAAAACATCAGTAGACGGCTGGATGCGGACGGCCGAGTGGAGATGCCACACGATACGAAATGACTGGCCGAAGGGCCGTATCCAAGAGTAATATGATGATAACGTGGAACTATAGATTTTTAAATATGTTAAACTTATTATCTGAAGTAAAGTAGCAAAAATAATATGGGGAAACAATAAATAAATTAATATTAGACGAAAAACGGAGTCAACGTCTACACGTACCGACTTGTCCGCGCAGTTATCAAAACTGCATAGTTTTCCTATCCACACGCAACGTTTTCTCTGCAACATGTTGAACTGCGCAGACAAAACGTTTAAAACGTAGCATCTGGACCGGGTTTAACACAGAGAATGAGTTAACACCTTTATAGATACCATTTTCAGCATTTTAGTAAAAAGTGAGTTAACACCTTCAGGTACTAATAGCTTCAATTGATAATTACAAACATGAATTCTCTCTTTTAAGGGCGATGTCCTATAAAACAAAAGGTTTTCCTTAGGGTGAATAAGTCACACGTGTAGATAGTTAGTAAATCCCTCCGATGAGGTTTGTGCCCAGAAAATACGACTTTCACAATGAAGATCAACGAACAATAAAAGGGGAACATGTACATTTGATACTCTTTGACTGAATCCCAAACGGATGATTTCAATAAATCACTTTGCTCAAAAAATTACTTTCTACCATTAAGACACGTGACCCGCTGACGGAAATAAAAAAAAGATTTGACAATCCCTCTCCAACGTGACATATCATGAACATATCATAACATAATAATAGAAAATAAACATATCAGAATAATAGAAAATGCACTATCTGAAGAAGTCATATAAAACTGGTTACCATTACCGGAGCACAATGTGGAAAATATGGTATTAATTAACCAAAAGTACATATAAACATTTACGCATGGTAAACTGCATTTAACTATCCAGCGCTCCCGTAACGGGACCGGCGTACTACCGCGCATATTCGTGTCCAGGCGCGTTAGCAGGATCGGTCAGTGGCGTACGTATGTACGGGCAAGAAAAAACACGCGTATATAATTTACAAGCCGCTTAAAAAAATACGGTTTGTACTTTAATTATCATAGGGCCGGTTGTACAACTAGTTTAAACCACGTTCAGGGTTAAACCAGGTTCAGAATGCATTTCACCGTTGTACATGTACAACCATAGTTCAAGTGTTAAACGTAGTTTAAGTTAGTCAAATTGAACGGTTGACGTTGGTCGTTTAAACTTCGTTCAGGGGATATTTTCTAACCTCTATTCTGAATTGTCATTTTTAGAATATAAGGTTTAGCGTGTACTTAAGTTTCATCAAAACCGTTGTAGTACAAATATTCCGGAGAATTTCGGAGGATTTAACGGATGACGAAGATTTTATGGAATTATTTGATATAATAATGAATCCTAGGTTACCACAAAAATATAGAAATAGGCCTAATAATTTCCTAATTTGGAATGATGAAAAATTCGTAGAACGTTTTCATCTATCTAAAGGAACTGTACAAATATTAATAGAATAAATATCTGAAGATATAAAAAAATAATACAGTACAGTAAGTTTACTACTCTTCAAAAAATAAATTGTATTTTCTTATGTACATATCTATATTTTTTACATTGTAGGAACCATCCTCTTACACCAGAAGATATGATATTCACCACTCTATGGTTCCTAGCCAGTGGGTCTTTTTTTACAAGTTGTTGGCGATACACAAGGAATTGACAAAAGTACTGCTAGTACTATTGGAATCGAAGAGTCATTGAAAACGTTACTCGATGTATTGCTGTGCGGTATAAACACCTAATAAGTATGTCTCAAAATAACTGATGACATTTTCGGTAAAAGTTTTATAATATAGCAAGATTTCCTAGATGTATAGGCGCATTAGATTGCACACATATAAAAATTATATCACCTGGTGGAGAAGACCCCGAAAATTATAGAAATCGCAAGGAAACCTTTTCTTTCAATGTTTAGGCAATACGTGATGCTGATTTGAAACTACAAAGTATTGTTTGTAGATGGCCAGGTGCTCTCATGATGCTACAATTTTTGAAAATTCAAGAGTAAGGGCCTTATTTGAACAATAACCATTTTGGAGAAAGTTTTAGTGGGAGATACTGGTTACGGTATAAAACGTTATTTAATAACTCCTCTGAATAATCCCTAAACTCCTGCAGAAAGATTGCTTAATGAAGCTCAAATCAGAACAAGAAATTCTATAGAAAGGTGTTTTGGGGTATGGAAACGTCGTTTCCTAATACTTGCATTGGGAATAAAGCTATCAAAGCACAAAGTAGAAGCAATTGTGATAGCAACAGCTGCTTTACATAATCTTGCTATAACAATGAAAGATACACTGCCAGTAGTAAATAACGAAATTGAGGCAGCAATTAATTTTATGAATAATGTTGAGATACCTGATCCACTGCATCAAGAAGCAAATAATACTACAAGAGCTGCATTAATAGGTACATTTGTAAATAAACAGAAAAAATGCATGTACTTAATTAAAGAAATTGTACATAATAAATAATATATAATAAATATACATAAATAAAATTGGATAACTCAGTACTTATGGATGTATTTTTTTTTAACAACACAGTCTTCTCTAAATTTTTTCCATTTTTAATTTGTGTTCTTCATTTTCCCGCTTCATTTGAGCTTCATGCTCAATCTCCATTATTTTCATCCGCTTATTCCATTCTTCTTTCATTAACTCTTGTTTTAGAGCACTTTCCTCTCTTAAACACAAATTTTTTGTTTCCTCCCTCCGACTGTGTTTTTGTTTTAATTCATCTTTCCATTTTGTTGGTCAGATATTTCCTGTTTTCTATAATATATTAAGATTAATTAATAAATAATTGCTTATATTTCAATCTTATTCTATAAATATTATAGATAATTGTTTCATATTATAAATAATTGCTTCAATAATTCAGGTGTCATTTTAGACCAATTTTCTTCTTTCAAAACAGTTAGTTGAAAGTCTGCTTCTGTAAATAAAACATGCAATAATAGAACATCTTCTGTCTCAAATTTCTATAATTGGAGCTATATGAAATTAAAAATTTAAAATAATAATAGTGTCAATGTAACTTTTTTAAAATAAGGTGCAGGTAGTCTAACATGGCATACGGGGCACACATACATTGATGCTGATACTGGAAGAGCAGTGTCACATATATCTTCAAGAGTGTTCTCTGAAGCCGTTATGCAATAATTATGTTCACCTTCAACTTCAATTTCATTTACTACTGGAGTTGAAAATTATACAAATGATAAAAAACACATATTTTACATATTACATATTTTTATACTTACACATTGCATCATCATCTAATTCAGATGTTAGCCCTTCTATTCGAACACCCAGTATATCTTTTATTTGCTGATCAATTGGAGTGATGTCTATTACTTCCGGTGGTCCTCCACCTATACCAAAGAGAGAGCACTTTTCTTCTGCGAACTTTTTTTTGTTCTTTTTTTAATATTATCATACTTATTTTTTTAAGATCTTAGCATCTCGAAAAGATACTCCTTGATGAACTATTAATCTCATTAGCGATGTTTCCATCTTAGCAGCATTTGTCATCATGTCTGTCTTGCGGCATTCTATTTTTTCTTTATATTTGTTTACTAGCGATACTAGTAACGCTTCTTCGCCGTTATTAAAATTAGCTGCTCTTTTGAAACTATTCATTTTGGATATTAAATAAAATGCTTGTCTAATAATCTTACACCAAAAAGTAGCGCGAAAACACTTTCAACGAATAACGGCAATATATAAAATAGGGTTATTGCATCAAATAGCGCGGTAAAATCATTGTATATTGAAATCAGTTTGAACAACACAAAGTCGCTTGATCTAGGTTTAAAGTTGAACTACTGTTTAAGTGAACTTCAGTTCAGAACGAACTTGTACAACCGGCCCATAGAGTTGTATACTGCCGAACCCGTGTCTGTAGCATTCCGTACTTAAATTAGAAACAGTATCCAGATGAATCGTATACTAAGACATACAAACAGTGCTACCCAACATTTTGTAGCTGAACTACAGCGAGTCTTGCGATTTTTTATTAAAAGAGACCCAGCGTATTCTACTCCTGAGATTTTGAATGGGACACTTGGTGTAACCCTGCTGCTTGATAAGTCACTCATACTTGGAGTAATTTGCTTAGGATCCGCCTTGAAACATATCGTGCAATTCCGAATAACATTTTTTGCAAGATTTGTTTCACCTACTAGCCAAAACTACTATCGCATTTGTATATATATATAATTGTGGGCCACAATGCATTAAGGTGGTACCGTCAAACGGGGTGAAGTGGATCAGTAAATGTTGGCCGCTTTCCCACTTTCTTAGGAGTAGCAGTGGTTCTGGATAAATTTCTTGTTCTGTTATGTAAGTGATCCCTCAGAGTCGTTCGTATTGTCGACTAGCCCCTGCAACATTAAACGAATGTGATCTAATATCCTGCAGGGCACTGTGCAGCTGCTCAATAGGCCAATTAGCATGTATATTATTTTTTTTTATAAATGCTCACTATCTGAAATAGAAAATTATATATTTAAAAAAACAACTGAAATATTGATTTACTTATGACTCGTACCATTCGTCAAAATTTTCAGATTCATCGTCTTTGCTTCGTTGCAATCGGCAGGCCTGACAAAAAACTCGATTTCACAACGGTGTCAAGCACTTACTTAGAGCGATGACACACAGCGGTTTGTGTCGACTCCCGAAGCCGAGTCGACTGCCGCTCGGCGATTGTCATACATAGCGGTTTGTCGACTGTTTTCTTAGCGAGTGTGTCTGCCCAAGTGACAAAATGAACGATGATTTAAAACGTGTACTGCTTTTGGGTTTGCTCTATTTGCGTTGGAAAATAAGTAGCAATAAGAATCGACGAATGTGGGTGCATCCAATTGTAAATGACCGCGTGGCCAAAGGACACTTTTATACTCTATTTGCTGAAGTACGAGAAGATGAAGAGAATTTTTTTAAATTTTACTCGTATGCCAATGACTTCTTTTGGTGAACTACATAGTTTCATAAAAGCAAAAATAACAAAGAAAAACTCTCATAAAGTGGAAAATAAAACATTACATACTTATAATAAGCTATTTTTATTATTAGGTATAATAAGTAATCTGAACAAGAAACGTCTTTTTCTGGATTAACACTACAAATAAATGAATGACGTGTCGATAATAGTTTTGTAATATTTTTCAATTATATTAGTCTGTTGTGAATCATTTTCATCGGCAAAATTAGAAATATAGGATGCAGGTGATTCGGCTGGAGATCTCGGTGTCGGCCTCGAGGGTCAAAATATTTTAGGCGGATATTGTGATGCATTTGAAGTTGATTTGAACTATATGATGCTATTCATGACTGCAGATGATTTGGGACGTACATACATTTGTGTGTGTTGTATCGGTTGAAAGTGATGTGGTTGCTGTTGCAACTGATGTGGCTCCTGGAGGTTATATTGTTGATGACTGTGGTATGAGTGAGGTGTTGGTAGATGCTGTAATGATTGCTGGTGCTGCTGGATCATAGTTTCACACTTATTAATACATTGCATAATATAAATTCTGCAACTTGTATTGACATGCCTTGGTAATGATGCTTGAGACTTGGCAGCAGAGATAACAAAAAGTGACGAGATTATCATCAACTACATCTTTTTCGCTCGCTTTGTCCATTTTTGCTCTGTTCTCGCACCTGTCAAATGAACGTAAAATCTTTTCTTCAATACAATCTTTACTTTAGTGCAGTATTTTTTGCCGACCTGGGTTACCCTTGTACGTAAAACATTTGACGCAGAAGAAGGAGTGGAACTCCGTTGCAAGCTCCGTCTCCGCTCTTGCCTTTTCGCTCTTGTATGTCTCTTGTTAATCGATCTCGAATGTTTTTCCATTTTTTATGTAATATGTCTCCTATAAATAAAAAACAGCCCAATTGGGCTACTTATGTACAAAACAATTTATAAGGAAGTGTCATGTATTTATTGTATTTATTATTTCAGATATTTGGCTACCGGGTGTTCGCTGACTGAGCTACACTATACATTTCGAGTGGGAAGGTCAATCACAAGTTGTGTGATTAAAGAAGTTTGTGAAGCAATATGGTTGTGTCTTGCTGAAGCTACTATACCCACTAACTACTCAGAAGTTCTTAGACATAGCAGCAGGATTTGAGGAATGTACAAACTTTCCTAACGTCCTTGGCGCTATCGATGAAAAGCATATCCGAACAAAACAGCCACCTAACAGCGGTTCCATGTATTTTAATTACAAAAGGTATTTTTCTACAGTCCTATTTGCCATGTGCGACGCTTACAATGAAGCTCTCAGGTAATGGAATTTTTGAATATCACTGTTCTCATTGTTTGCATGTATCAGCTACGAAAAAGTATCGTGAAATTCTAGCCACGTACACAATATTCTCCGTTGAATTTCGGTAAATTGATTGTTGGCTATTTTACAGCTTTCTTTTTGACTTCCCCCTGTATTACTCGGAGTCAATTTTTTATTTGCAGGACAAGTGCATTCAATGGAAGTTCGAACATCGTCATAATCGTCAAAAACGCGTTGTATTTTTTTACAACTACTGCGCGTCATTTAATTTGTTGCCTTCAGTTAGCAGCCCTTTAACATAATTTGTGAAAATTGTTAATTTTGCCCTCAACAAAATTCAGGATCGGTTTTTTCTTTAGCAAATCGATAGATTCTGCCATCGTGAAATAATCTAGATATTGCTAGTTTGTTGCTAATATGAATATCTACCCCAAGTAGAAACAATAATAATACAAGTTTGAAATATGTGGAACGACACGAATAGCTCACCACTAGAAATCTGTGTTGGCCAACACAATTCGTCAATGTCTGAACGGTGTGGATCAATGGCTATCGTTTTCACCTCCGCTGCTTGACTGGTCTACTGGACAGACCGGGTGGCGTCTTCGTTCTCAACACAACACTAACTTTTCGTGATACCGGTAATTAATCCTGCCCGAAAGACCATACTTAACCGTTTGTTACCGTAAAAAAAGTGGACTGTGTTATAATTTTTGTTGTTTCGCTATCGTCGGACAGCAAGCGGGGCGCTAATTCTCCTGGACTTCGTCGTATCAAGGTCTGTGTATTACTTTCTGCAGGAATGTCTGTTTTACGTATAACATCGGGGTGCATCTCACGTGTCCTCGCCTCGATATACGGCACTTAATGTACTTCTTAGAATCCAATAATTATTTTATCCACTAATGCTACGTTATTCTTAAAATTCTAACAAAAGTGATACATATTATATACCATAGATAAAATAAAGTTCATATTAAATAAAAAGTGTATTGATTAAAATATGAAAAATACTATAAATAAGCATCTAAAGTTAACTTTATTCTGTTTACAGGCGCATGAGGAAATGTAGGTACATATTATGTACAAAACATAACATTAAAATTATAATTTTTAAGAAATTACTTATTACTTTAGTAAATTACTTATATTCCCAACCCTTAATTGAAATAATTTACTTTGACTGCTATCTCTATCTTTTACTTGTGTAGATGTTAAAATTTAGGATTTCAGTGGTTTTCCTTTTTGTTTAACTATATTTATTCTGTCTGCCTTGGACTTTATTGCAATGTCTGATAATACCACTATATTCTTGGGAGGAGTTAAGGGTTTTTGATTCTCTTGTTTGGAGAAAGTGGGTTGTAACTCTGATTTGTGGGTTGTAACTCGTACATGCAAGGACATTTTTGTCTTGTAAAATCTGTATTCTAATGTCTAGTTGGTTACCATTCGTTTGCTGTGTTAAAATCGTTAAACCTTCTGTGCTGTGAACGAGGTCTTTTTATGTGAACGTTTGAAGGCTCAGGAATATCAGTTAAATGCGATTCCTGTATAAAGGCATCATCTTAATGGCACTGGATTATCCGTAACAATTATTTTCGTTACATCAGCAGGCAGAAAATCAAGTTCAGTAAATACATCCATATTGTGTGGAGAGGTACGAGAGGATTATTACATTATTTTTTGAAGCATAATCGAGAACTTGAATAGACCTATGAGATATGGTTGTCAACAAAAATTGTATCCATTCCAAAAATGTTTCGAATGTAATCCACCCACTATCGGTTACTAACTGTAGCCATTGGGTTCCAGCAGCGCGGGACAGTACCCACGACACCTGAGCCCGGCTACTGTCCAATTAGCGAGCGGTCATATTGGCAACTTACATCTATTGGTTTATTTCGGTTTCGATATTTAGTTTCGTCAAAGATTGAGCAGCCTTCCTCAATCAACCTCAGCTCAATTGCCCAGGTGTAGTCAGTCGCTTCACGCAGGTGCTCGAGAGAAGGCAATATAACACCAGTTTCGAGGGAGACTCTTATTCACACAAGTCGCTACACGAAACGTCGCGGAATCACCCACGGTCACGTGTCAACTCCGACGGCACCTAATTAATTACTCGAAGCTGCTTCCACAGAGACAAAATCATGGTATTTTTGAACAAGTACACTAATAGCAGTCTGCAAGAGATTAATTAGACGACACCACGGCTAAATCAAGCGGCAGTCGAGCGGGAGAAAACTTCATATTTTGAGTGTGTCGCTCTTATTTATAAGCTCGGTAGTTTCAGAAAGAGTCTAACATTATGTATATTATTTCTAATAGAAAATTTATCCTTACGTACCCATACACACCCCGGGCAGTACGGGACTTTAGGCCATTTTCAAGAGCACCAAACCGGGTCCGAGCTGATGGCCTGTTAAGCAATTTTACAAAACCGATACACTGTGACTGACGGTGTTACATTCAAATATTCAATTCATTGTCGGATCTAATTACTGACCTTGCAAATTATCATCTTAATATCAACCCGAATAGATATCTCTTTAATACTTACACGTACTTAATATACAGTACTGGCTGGTGCAAATCTTGGGTCAGCGCAGACGTGGTACATAAAAGAATTGGTATAAGAGTATAATGCACATAACAAAGAGGAATGAATATATTAACAGCGTTGCCAAGTTGTTGTTCGCCATTAAAATTGGGCGCGGTCATCCCTTCTTATGTCTGTTAGCTTGGTCGCCCCTCCTACAAAGGCCTGTGGCATTGTTTTCGAGATAAGTGCACTCGATTAGTACATCTCGATACATGATAGGGTGTATTACTTTTCCGTCAAAAATTACGTTACGTATAATACAGTTTAATATAAAACAGTTATTTGATACATTATTTAATGCTTAAATAACTGAACAAAATATTTAATTTCAACATTTTTTTATCCGTACGACATGAAAATTAAACTAGTTGTATGTAATACTTCCGAAATAAATGAAATTAATACATATTCTGCAAATAAAAAATCATTATTTAAAAGAATAAAAAAAGAAACAAAAAAAGTAACTCTTTTAAAAACGAATCAATGAATTAGAGGTTCAAATATTCCACCCTGTTGTGCCAGACAATAACCTAAACGATCAAAGAATTCCTTTCTCATATTTGTCAGCATGTCAGGCGTTACACTTTGTAGGGCAGCAACAATTTTAGCACGTAACTCATCTAGATTCCGTGCTTTTTCATGTGACCCGTAAATTTTATTTTTTCATAAACCCCCATAAAAAATCATTGGGTGCTATGTCCGGTGACCTTGGAGGCCATTGATTGTGCCTCTCCCGCTTATAACGCGTTCGAGAAATGTCGTTTCTATAAACTCGCACACCTCCCTTGCGTTATGAGCGGGACAACCATCCTGCTCGTACCAAATTTCTTCGAGGTTAATATCCAGAGCTTGGACGGTCGGAATAAGTTCATTACGTAACAAGTTCAAATATTTTCGTACTGTAAGGTTACCGTCAATAAAAAAGGGACCAATTATGAAATCCCCCTAGAACTCCAGTCGACACATTAATTTTTGGGGATACTGTGTCCGAAGTGGTACACTCAAATGTTTATTTTCCTGGGACCAGTACCTCGTAATAGAGGAATTATGCCGACCATGCAACGCAAATGAAATTTTGTCAGTAAATAAAATATTTCTGATAAAAGCTTCATTTTCGTTGGCCTTTTCCACCATCACAAAATTTCATACGACGTACATATGTAGTCATCAGGAAACATTTCTTGAGTGACGGCATCTTTATAGCAATGGTATTTGTTACGTTTTAAAATTACCCGAACCGTTCGATCTGGTACACCAACCTCGGGAGAAATTTGCCTGCTAGAACAGGCAAATGCTTTCTTCGCGTTCTTCGTTTATTTGTCGGCCTTCGTTGTCACCTTCACTATTACATTTTCTGCAAGAATTCAAACATCCAGACGAATCAAACTTATGAACAATATGCATAACTGTTTGAGCCGTCGGGATAGGGCGATCTTCAAATGTAAAAGCAAACTGGGCAACAATTTCGGCAGCAGTACAATGTCCATAATACCACTTAATAATTTCGTTCTTCGAGAGTATAAATTGTCATTTTTTAGAGTTACTGGGAATCGTGAACTAGCTTAATACACACCAACGCAATGGCACAAATAGAATGATGAAAATATTCAATATGGATAACAATGCCTACTGATCAGGAAGCCACGCCCATGGTCGCAAGTAGGTGCATTTCATTGGAACATGCATTTCCGCTCCCTTCCACACCCCGTCCGTGAACGAATCGTGGGCTCATAGGTCTTCGTCCTAAAGCGACAAGTTGGCAACAGCTTAGTTTCTCTCTGCCTTTTTTTGATACATTATTTTGCCGTTTCTGTTCTGTATTATACTACACTGATATTGACCCAAGCTTTTCATCAGCCAGCGCTGTATGAATTTTAATCTCTATGTGAATTTTACTCTCTATGAAATCTGCATAGGGGAAGGGACGTATTTAACTATTCATTATGTTTTTCGTACACCTCATTGTCTTAACCTGTAGAGAGGAAACCCTTCAAAAACCCTCATATAGGAACTACTGCAGATTTCCCTCGCATTTCCATCTCATTTTCACAATAGTTTTCTTCTCTTACACGACCTATTTTTTTGCATCTAATATTTGCCTTGCCGTGAAAATCACTTAATACGGTCCTGTATAGTCCAAGCACATGTTCTGCTTGCGACGACGCGTTTCCTCTGGTCTTCACAATGGCACCCTGAAGGTCTCTCCTCTCTATCGTGAAACCCTGAACACAGCAATTTATGTGAAAGACATGTAGTACTTTACTGAAAATTTGACACGGTTCAAAACAGATCTATTCACTTAAAGACGCTGAAAATGATTTTTAAACATTTGTAAGAACCGGATGAACTAAACCTATAACATAGTCTGCCAAGTGTAATTCTCTGTGGTCGTTTGTCTTTTACTTTTTTTTTTTTAAATAGGCCTGAAATATATTGTTAAGACACTCTTTTTATTTCACAAAAAAAAAATAAATAAAGACAATCAGATATCTAACACATACGTATACAGGCCAGTCTATTTAAAAAGTGTCTCGTGTTCCCCTGAGCGGTCCCATTCGACGTGTCCCCTGCGTATCGATCCTGGACAGTCATCATATTTGCCGATTTATGATTGTTATGACTACGATCTCAGCACCGATGAGGCCAAGGTCCCTAACATTCGGCTATCCTGACCAGGGCACGTCCCGGGCCGACTCGCTGAGGGCTAGCACCTGAAATCAAATGATCCCACAGTATCCTTTTCTATGATACAGAAAACATAAAAACTGGTGAAAAATCTAATTTTTTGTGGAGTGCACAAAGGACGGTATTAAATGGACTCAACGAGCCAGAAGTTGGAGTGCACTTAATACTTGGCCACCGTACAAGGACTCAACAAGGACAACATTTGAAGTTCTCACGAGGGACTCAACAAATTGCTCGGAGTGCGCAAGATCCACTATCCAATGGACTCTACAGATTTCCATACCTCGATCACGCTCTGTGATCAACAACACTGTCTGATCAATATCACTCTCTGTGATTAAACACTAGCACAACGACTCGATCACATCCTGTGATCAACATCACTCTCTGTGATATTCATTACGACTAGTGAATTCTCATTTTCGTTAACATCAGACACATCGAACATTTAATGTCTAAAGGTAGAAAGATACAAAGAAAATAAGTTTGCTCAAGAAAACTCACCTTTCGTCATCAAACTTCTGAGGCTGGAAAAGTTTCAATTTATCACTGGCCACCACTCATCTGAACCGCCTTCTGTCCTTGGAAAGGGACTCGACTCGGTACCTGTCGTTTGGCAGCACTTGGACGTATTTGCGAACCAACTTTCCACTGGAGAGGCCTTTGATTTGGGGCGTCCTTTCCACCATCACCTTGTCATCAATTTGGAAAGTAGTCGCCGCCAGACGATTTTTGTCGTACCTCTTCTTCATTGCCATCGCGCACTTTTCGATATTTTCCGCGGCAGTCGCGCGCACCTCAGTTAATTTTTGTACTCTGTCCACCTGTGTATCTATCTGCTCATCGCTACCGACGTTAACGTCATATTTATGTCGGATTCTACAACCGAATAATAGTTCACTCGGAGCTTTGCCCGTTGTTGTATTGATATTAGAGTTCATCCCGTGTTGAACCTCAAGAATCTTGGATTCCCACGCACTATGGTCATCACCAATGGCAGCCTGCATTGATCGTAAGATTGTGCCATTGCACCTCTCTACCTGACCGTTGCTTCTAGGGCTAGCTACGGCATTTAACACATGTTTAATACCATAGGAGTTACAAAGGCTTTCATGTTGTGGCTGGTAAAACACGTTCCTCGGTCGGTGATTATTCTTATAGGGATACCAAATGTTTTTATTAGTAACGTTAGACATTTGTATCACGTGTTTAGTCGTTGTATCAGGTACTGCCTCTATCCACGTATATTTCGTGAACGCATCTACCACTACCAGCATGTAGACATTTCCATTATCTGTTCGGCAGAAAGGCCCCGGATGGTCCAGGTGTAAAGTATGGAAAGGTTCACTAACTTTTTTGGATAGGATGCAGGAATCCTCTTCTACGCCCAGTTACTTTCTTAGTACAAATACATGGAATGCAGTTTTTAACTAACTTCGTGACGAATTGTCGCATGTTCGAGAACCAATATCTCTGCTGAATAGAATCCAAAGTTTTTGCTATTCCAGGGTGTCCACTTTCATCATGGTGCAATTTTACAATTCTCCAACGAACGCTTCTTGGAATAAAGATTCGACTTTCCTTATTTACTGTGCGACAAAGCTTATTATCTACGATGGTGTAGTATTCTTCCGCAGTTCCTTCTTCTATTTGCTTTTTTATTAAAACACAATCATCGTCCTGTGACTGTACACATTAAATCCAGTCGGATTCTTGAATCAGATTGATTATAGAATCCACTGGTTGTCTACTCATTGCGTCAACGCGCTTCATTTGGCTACCTGGCCTGTACACTACATCGAATTGGTATTCCTGCAACTCTAGCCACCAACGTCCGATACGTGGATATAAGTCTCGTTTGGTCCAGGTTAGTCTCAGAGCATTGCAGTCGGTTACTACAGTAAAGCGTTTGCCGTAGAGATAGTTTCGGAATTTCTTTATGCTCGTAACAACTGCCAAAGCTTCGAGCTCATAGCTGTGGTATCTACAGGCTTCCAATTTCCGTCCTTTTGTTTCTGCAATAGCACTCCGGCTAAACCTAGCCAACTTGCATCCGTGTGCAGTTGGATCTCCAGGTCGGGATCGTAATGAGCAAGAACAGGTTCACGACTAAGGTCTTCTTTTAGTAAATCGAAAGCAGCTTGCTCTTTGGTAGTCCATTGCCAAGGGACCTTTGACTTCGTCAGTAAGGTTAGAGGTTTTGCCTTTTGGGCGAAATCTTTTATAAACTTTCGAAAATATGAAGTCAATCCTAAGAATCTTCGAACGTCGTGGATATCTCTTAACGATGGGAAGTTGACAACAGCGGCTAATTGTGTGCTAAACGGCGAAACGGTTATAATCCCACCTGCTCCTAATTATAATTCTTATAATCCCACCTGCTAACATTTCATCCACATTATTCTTTAAAGTGGCTTGCTACCTAAATGGAACACGATATGGAGCTTTATATATTGGTGGGCTGTCTGCGATGTCGATAGTATTGTAACGTTTTATTCACTTTAGGGTTCGTAAGGTGTGAAAAACTCAAACTCGCACTTTCAACTAACACTAATCAAACAAATACAAATACATATTAAACACTATATTACTAACACTAATTTATTTCTGTACAATTTATATTCGGCTATTTTACGAAGATCGCGACGCGCGATTATTTCAAAGAAAGACTAAAGTGCCCATTGCCACTTCCGTATGCCTTTATGTCCCTGTTAGACCACATGCGTATTTCGGGAATTCGTCTAGATTGCCGTGCGAAAGAACTCGAAGGTCGAGAGCGCAGCGCGGTTACGTGTCGGTGAGTCACCCTTGTTTTGTTGCACGACGATTTCGCTACAGTATGTTTCACCAAGTCGATTCAGGACTTCCTCTTCACTAAAAAAATGTATCTCTATAACCGTCAAGAAACCGCTTCATTTTAACCCTATAGGTTTTTTACACGGGATAGTAAATTGCGATAGCACTTCTGAGAGTAACTTGCGCTAGCGTTTACATGTACGCAAATTATAAAGCAATTTCCCTCCGCAAGTGCTCTATAGATAGTAACTTGCTGGATACTTCCAGCAAGTGCTTGCATGTACGTATACACGGTATAGCGAACTGTTAAGTTACACGAGCAAGTAAAACTATGGCAAGGTATTAGTTAGTGCAGAAAAATGTCCCGCCGAAAGAGAGCTACAGCCGCTGCTCTTATAATTGCAATTTCACGAAAACAACGAAGAGAAAGGACTAGAAAAAGAATATGGATTAAAGAATGGATAGCCAGAAGGCCGGCTCTTGGTGCTTACACGGTGTTATTAGATGAATTAAGAAGTGAAGATCCAAAACAATTAAAAAATTTTCTACGTATGTCAGAAACTGATTTTTAACTTTTTACTGCAGTTAGTTTCAGATAAAATATCAAAATTGAATACAAATATGCGTGATTCTATCAAAGCAAGAGAACGACTGGCTCTAACGTTAAGGTTTTTAGCTACAGGTAAGTTTTAAAATCAAGATATTAATATAAACTTTTATTCAAAACTATCTGTGTAGTATAGTATCTGTCATTTAAGAAATAAATTATTTACTTAATAATTTAAGAAATAAATTAGTTTATTCATTCACACATAACAGAGAGTAATGAAAATAACTTTTTATTGTTTAAATAAATTATAAATACAAAAATAAAAAATAAACTTCTTTGGTTTCAGGTGATTCATATCATTCCCTTATGTATCTGTTTCGAATCCCTGTATGTACGATTTCAAAGATAATCCCTGAATGTTGTGAGGCTGTGAACGAGGTTCTAAAAAATGATTATTTTAAGGTAAGTATTAAAAGGTTTTGTTCATTTTTATTATTTACCTAATTCCTGGTAATATTGAGTACTAGAAGAATTAACGCATGAATAGATGCTTGGGAGTCATTCGAATAGACTGATGCTTGTGAGTATGTAGACTGAACAGAAGAAGTTCTTGCATTATCGTCGATTTCTGACATGTCTAATATTGTTTTTCTGAATTATGCGTTTCAGTTTCCTTCTATTATGGTCATGTTGTAAAGATCTAAGTTCAGAGGCAACATATTCTCCAAATATATCAAACTCATCAGACGGTCTATTTAATACAGCCATTGCTTTTTCCATAGCATCATTATCATTGCAAGTTCGTTTCTTTTTAATATATTTGTTATCGGCAGTCTTGGGCAGTGTCTGAGTTGGCTCTTGCGAAGACGTAGTTGCAGTGTCTTCTGATACATCCTACAAAAAGATAACCAAACTCTAACTTTCAGGTGCCCACTACAGAGAAAGAGTGGAAGGCGCATGCAAAACAGTTTGAGGAAAAATGGAACTTCCCTCATTGTGTTGGGGCACTAGACGGGAAGCATATTGTTATACAGGCACCCCCTGGTAGTGGAAGTTACTACTACAATTACAATGGAACACATAGTATAGTTCTCATGGCACTTGCTGACGCAAATTATAAAATTATATATGCCAATATTGGCGCTAATGGTAGAATATCAGATGGAGGCGTTTTCAATAATTGTGAGTTATCAACTGCCTTAGAAGAAAATACATTAAATTTACCCCCCTCCAGAACCATTATATGGGCGTAATAAGCCAGTGCCATATGTAGTCGTTGCCGATGACGCCTTTGCCCTTAAACCACATTTAATGAAACCATATCCATTTAGAAATCAACCAGGTATTAATCGTGTGTACAATTATCGTCTTTCACGAGCAAGACGAATAGTTGAAAATGTGTTTGGCATCATTGCAACAAGATTTAGAATTTTAAGAAAACCAATTCCACTTGCACCGGAAAAAGTAAAGACAATTATAACAACAATATGTGTCCTTCATAATTTTCTTATGTCTCGTAAAACGTCTACTAAAATATATGCACCAACGGGCACTTTTGATGCTGAATGTAATGAAAATGGCAACTGGCGCAATGAAGGATTACAAGGAAATAATCTCTTACCATTGCAGAACGAAAATGCTCACAATTACTCAGCAACGGCGAAAGAAATTCGAGAAGAATTTCGTGATTACTTTGTATCTACCGAAGGTGAAATTTCTTGGCAGTATAAGCATATTTAAAATTCTTATTTTTAAAATTAATGCATTATAGTTGACATAAATAAAAACCACTTTGCTAAAGAGGAACTTTTTTACTTACCAATAAGTTATCCTCTGTCCCTGATGTCATATTCTGATCAACGAGGAATTTTAGTGATTCAAAATATTCCCAGGAACTGTTATATGTGTCATCAGTACCTTGACCACTTTTTCTTTTCTTCATTTTGTTCCACTCCTGGTTTTCTTGAGTACGAAGATTATGTAGTTTCCGTTGAATTTCAGCCTCGGTTGCATCAAATTTTTCAGCTATAAATTTTAACGCTTTTTGTTTTTTTAACTCTATCCCTATACATTTTTGATTTTATTTGCCACAATTCGGGAAATCCTTCAAAAATATTTATTAAAGCGAAGGTATCTTCTTTTGACCATACACGTTTACCATCCATTTTGTAGTACTTGCACTAGTCACTTGCACACAGCTTTCAACACGACCGAAATAAATGTTAACTTCCTAGAGGGCTCTCCCAACTTGTTTAGACCTGCAAGTGATTATTGCCGCAACTACTTCTCGGCAATTTTGCGATTTGTTGTGAGAGCGCTCTCGGACACTGTTTACATTACGCAAATTATTTGGAAGCACTCTCAGACATAAACTTGCGATAGTTTTACTTGCTCGTGTAAACCAACCTTATCCGTCCCTCGCAAGTATTGTAGGGCGTATCCGTACACAAGTACCACCTTCCATTTTTCCTTCACACTCTTCGTACTGCATTGCTTGGTGATTTGGCGTATTTCTACCACATCTACCAGATAAAATTGAAGTAAGTTTGGTGATGGTCTGAGGTATTGGTGAAATATTGATGATCCTTATAACAATTTCGGCCTTCTCTTGATGTTAATCTCTGGTATGGAGACCAGAGACCGCGTTACAAATATTCCAGTACTAATTGGGAGGGGGTCGCAAACCTTCGTGCCTCCCGGGAGCCGGCAATCCAGGGCCGGATGCTCCGGCGTTCAGTTTTTAGCGGCCGCGCGCATGACGTCACTCACAGAGTGATATTCATTACAGAGATAGCCGTTTGTACGTATTTTCGTTGATAGCGCATTTAATTTCATAGTTAGAAAATAATGTCTAATACAAAAGATGTTTGTAATGATTCACTTTATAATCTAAAGACATAAAATTATTGGATTTTGCATAGCTGTGCTTATAAACGCCTTACTTTGACTGCAAGACTTGTTTTTTAAAGGTTTTGTCACGAATTTTGCGAAAAAGGTGCACATTAAAAATATTTAGAGAAAAAAATTGTTTCGAGAGGGTTAATGGGTATTCGGTTATCCTTAATTAACACAACAATATATAGGGTTTAAATGCAACGTTTTATTAATGCAGTTTATATACAGGGCCCTCATAGAAAATATTTTAGGAATAAAATGGAGTGTTTTGTGACAAGTTGTAAAATTTATACAATGCATAACTTATTTAAAAAATATATAAAGATGCTAATTTAAACATTAAAAAACATTTCTAACTTAATTTTAACTTTAAAAATGTATAAAACCAACATATCTACGTTTACAAGTTAGTAGTTATAATAAAATAGTAAATAGGAGTATAAACATGATTAACCTAAGAAATAATTTTTTTCCATTTTCTTTTAAGATTACTTTTGTCCTTTAAAGCTTTATTAAGTTCTTTGATGCGAAAGAACATTCTGGACCTAAAAAATAATCGCTTGGCTTTTATAGGACAGTCAATACTGCTACTTTTTTCCAAAAGATCATGGATAAAATTTTGTTTTTCAGTAATTAAATCATCACCATTAACTTCGAGAAACACCTTATTAAGTTCCCTCAATTTGGGACATAAAAATTGAAGATGGTTTTGACAAACCACCCTCGCTGAGGTGATCAATCCACGAGTAGCCCTGGCTTGAGGAATTTTGTAAGGTCGGATCTCGTAGTTTGTGGCAGACAAAACCTGCCAAATTTTCTAGCCCGTCATATTCAAGCTCGTTTAACTCTTGTAATAAAACAGATTTTTCATTATTACAATCAGCTGATACCTCCAGACGTAATATTTAGCTTTTAATTAAAGTTCCACTTAGCGGGATATCTGGGGTATCATCTAATTCTACATTAGAATAATCCGAATACGCTCCCTGGTTTTTCCCTAAAATAAAGGACCTTAATCTGTATTTGAATTCCAAAGGGCTTGGATGGTCATGGAGACCACCTTTTGCCCTGATCACTCCGAAAAAGTTTTCTATGACATCTTGATTAATGCGTCTTGTTAACAGGTATTGAGCGCCAAAACGACGATTTAGATCCTCCATTAGCATTTGTAGAGCAGAATTGGACAGCAGTATACCTAAATTAAGATAAGAATGTTATTAGAGTAACAATATTTTGAAAGATTAATACCTTACCCTTTTGAAATGGCAATTTGCTTCGACTGTTAATTACCTTTAATTGAGTAATCACCTCAGACATTTTATTTAAAATCCTGTTCTGTTCTTCAAGGGCTAATCCATAGGCCCTATTTCTTGCCAGGAGTCAGATACTGGAATGCTGATATTAAAAACATCGAACCAATCATTTACCTAAAATAGAAAATTAATAAAAATAAAATAATTCAGTAAGAATGACATACTTACCAATTTAAAAAATCTGCACACTCTAACCAATTATCTGTAGTTAAAAAACCAAGTGTTCCACATCGGGATATCGCACTTGACATGGTGTGTGAAAACAATTTAGCGGCATATTTTACCTTTTGCCTTTGAGGTCCTGTAACATTAAGCTGGTCAAGGGTGATACTGTGTGTGATTTTTAAATCTGAGCCAGATGTTGCATTTAGGGCCTCCTCTACAATTTGCTTCTTAATTGGTTTATTGTTAATTAAAAATCTGTGGTCCACAAAATTATTCCTAATTAATTTCAGAAGATGGGGGACGTCGGCGAATACAAAAATTTTTTTGTTTTGTCCTAGGATTTTCAAAGTATGGTTTAGCCTCTGAGATATTGGAGTCACTGTGAAGCCCCCGATTTGCACCTCCCAAATCTGATACCATAGCAACAACATGGAAACCTACAATGTTTAGCATTAAATATTTTATGTAATTTATTGAAATAGTTAAACTTACCAGAATCCTCTACAAATTTAATAATGTCCATTAAAATGGCAGATGTCATCTTACAATCAAAATTATAAAAAATTGAACTGCTTCCACGATCTAAATATTCCCTTAATCACAGCAACCTGAACATAATTGTAAGGCTTCATCACAGAGTCTTTTGCTGAGTCATATTGATATTCATTTCTTATTTTCATTTCATCAAATATAATGGTACATACACGATCCTTTTCATTCATTTCTGCAAATTGAGCGATTTTTAAAGCATGTTTTAAAATCCCGGGTTCCAATTTTATTTTTTCTTAGCCATTCCTTCAAAGTAGAGACTGCTGGATAGGGATAACCATTTTTTAGACTAAGCCTGTATGCCCTAGGGCCAGCAGCATACATTGATATAGCGCTTGAAATCTCGCTTACTGACCACTTAATCCTCTTTTGGCTGTTCATTTTTTTAATTTGATTTTTCGCTAAACACTTTTTTTATCCCAGCAAGCTGACATTTCAGTTTTTCGTTCTCCTTCGTTACGTCTAACAATCTACGTTCGAGGAAATTCATATTTTCATTGTTTGAACCTAAACATTTTTATACATAAGCACATGATAAAAAAATACACATAGATAAAAAGTAAATTAAATTGCAATAAAATAAAATTAACCATCACCCTATTTCAGAAGTAGTACTCGACTCCACTACCATATTACAATCTAAATTTTCACCTTCTCTAAAAATCTATCATATTATCTTGTTTTAGGTCTAGGCTCAGTTATTTCTTTGTCCCTATCATGCAAAAATAAACATACCTACATTATTAAATATATACATTCAATCTAAATTTAAAACTTACGTGTCTTTGGCCATGATGTTTTTTAATAAGTTGAGCTCTTTGTCTTTTTCAAATACACTTTTTTTTCGCTTTTCCCCAGCACCAGATGTCGAAGATCCCAATAATGAAACACATTGTGATTGGGGTAAATTTTGCGTAGGGATTGCATCGTCCTTTAATCCACGATAATTCTTAGGGATATAATCCAAAAAAATATGTTTTAAATTAACCTTATAGTCACTTTCACAGAAATGCTTGGAACAAATTACAGCGTTTTTAAATTAACTTTGTCCTCCCTCTTGGTTAAATGTAACCACTTCTTGCTTAGATTGTCGTCTTTAGGAAAACTAAAAAACTTAACGTCTTTGCACGGATTCCGTTTAGATTGGTTGTCGGAATCATCCCACAACGGCACACCGCATTTTGATTAGTTAATATTTAAATATGATCTATAAAAACTATGTAATATTGATTTTAAACACCGGTAACCACCAAACAGCTCTCTGTCAACACAGCGAAGAACGTAAACAACTCTGTGAGTGACGTCACGCGTCAAAATAGGGACCGCCCACTAGTGCGCAACATCCTATCTTTAGTGGGTATATCGTGCCGGCAATCCACTGGGACACTTAGATCACAACCATGAAATGCGGGTATTTCCAAATTCTCGCAGCTTAACAAGGGTTCCCGCTGGTAAGAGCGCCATCTATATTCCTTCCAATTGTGTCACAAGGATCGCTTGGGCTATTGTAAACCTGGTGAACAAAATCGTCTTCGTCCTGCGGCGCTTATTTTACTCACTGGGAAATCCAAGTAGGAAAAGGTCAATTAAAGAACCGAGTCAGAATAAAAAAACTAACCATTTACTACATATAGTTGAGGTAATTACAACAATCACTAGTAATCATTTATCAAAAGGAAAAAAAAATCTAATATACCGCTAACCTAAGCTCTAAACTATATCTGAACCACCCAGCCTGCCTGTGCCCACTGTACGCTGGTCCTGGTCTGCCTGCGAGCTAGTACTCAAGAGGAGACTGGGCAGGTTCCAAAAATACACCTCCGGTAATGACCTGAAGTTAAGGGCGCCACATGGTTTACCGATCAGACAGCCTCAGAGTTGGGAGCCGTCACCTCAAACCACAAAACAGGATATCGGCAAAAATATGTCGGAGTAGGACTACAGCACAGGTCCGGGCTATTATTACTCTTATTACTTATTAATCAGTTACTCGTTACTAGCAACTCAAATTGTACACACAAAAATATGGAGCTAGGGCGCAACTCACAGGGCTAAGTATATCTGTACATGTGCCGAGCACGCCGTCAAAATTATCAAAACCTCAAGAGTAGAATAAAGTCAAATCGTAAACAAAAATATGGCAGCCAGCCTACCCAAAGTAAATAAAAAAATCGTTACCTCAGACCAGATAAAAAAGAAATCAAATCAATAAATCATATCAACAATTAACAATGAAAATTTCCGCAGTATAGCTATACGTTGGCGCACATGGAGCTTATACCCTAAGGCATCAAATACATTCAGGTATACAAGAAATAATTCATATTCAACTAAGTCATAGGTTGGCTTACACAAGAAATACAAAAAAAAAACAAATATATTCAGTAAATCGGTTGGCTCAAAATTAAATCTTTTGCTGATCAAAACAAATACTTAGCTCCGACGGCCCTAAGTCCAAATCGTTCGCTCCGTCCTGCGAGTGAGGGTACGATGATGGGGGTGCTTGGGGATGGGGTACGGTTGTCCTTTACTCCTGCAGCTATCAGATCCTGAACCCGGGTATCCTTTGATTAGTTCAGGTTAACTCCAACAGACTTCCGGGGAAATCGCAGCAAATGGCCTCCTCTCAACAGGAACTACAGCACAGCATAAAAACTTCGGCCGAAAGCGAAGCCAGGAACTGAAAAACTTGAAACCCAAACTGGAACTTGATAATAAAAAAAAACCCTAAAAGAAAAAATGGTATAAGAACCTCCAAAACGAATGAGTGATATGGGGACATCACTTCTTCAACGTTACATAATAAATAACCCAACAGGGAAAACCAAAAAAAATACGAAAAAATCGACTCTACTTAACATCTGCTTGTAGCCAGGGAGTTATAAAGAAAAATTACCTCGTGTAGCCTACTTCTAAAACTCCAACAAATCCGGGGACAGCCGGTATATACCAGTGCTCAGCCACTCAACGTCTCCCAGCCACGCACACAAGGGTTTCTTATAAGCTTCGGGGCCACCACGAGGTTGAAGGTTAAGACGCACGTTTTATCCCAAAAATTGGTGTGATTTCCTTCACAAATCTAGCCCAACGGCTAACACAACATCCAAACAACAGGAAACTCACAAATGTGACGAATTTTAACAAATCCCTCCACGGATGGCTGTAGATAAGGCCAGGCGTTAAATTCGATACTCTACGTGTGCATCTTACGGACAATCGACGAAAATGACCTGGCCTCTGCTCAACACGGAAACAATTTCCCCTAAGAATGCTTCGGCTACCAGCCGCTAGAGTGACGCCGACCAATCAGAAACAAGATAACCAAGTCTTTATGTAAATAGCTACAACAAACCTTCGCACAATGAGGAATCGTTATATATCTCAACTAATTAATAACTGTTACTTAATTTAACATTTCCAATGCCCTTCGAATTCCATCGCAAACCGCCCCTGAAATCACCAGATTAATTACTAGTTTTACATAGTTTGGCAGCAGTTGGTAGCTGTCATAATGTAGGTCAACAACATTAATATATCGAATTTGGTTATGACAGCCGATAATTCCATCGGTAATCGTGATTATTATAAAATAACATTGCATATAAGAATGGTAACTTGACCGGTGAATCAATCGTTATTATTTCTAGATGTCCCGAAAGGCTTATCCATCAACGATCAGCTGTTTGTGACCATACAACGGTGAGATAGCGGTTGTTTACTTTTATGCATTACACGAATGTTATCTATTATTACTAGTTTATTATCTAATAACAAGAAATACTAATCAAAGGGTAAGGTTCTAACAAATTCTCTAAAGTGAATACTGGTAGTTCTAAGCTAATTAAATATGTGACACCTAAATAACAGTTACTAAATCGTACCATAAAAACTATAACTATAACCTCAACATTTCAACTTTTATCGTGGTTTGTAGCTATTTACTCAAGACTGGTTAGTAAAACAATACCAAATCTCAAATAACCCAACTTAATAAGGAGCCTTAAAATGCTTGAGATTGCGCCGCTCCTGGAACAACCTGCTTACCAAGATACCACCTCGGTATCAACCTATCAAACATAAGAGGCATTTAAATGCATGACACTGACTCGCCTCAAGGTCAGCATACTCGCAAAACCATGTAAACCCATCACACATAAGAAGGCATTTAAACGCATGATACTGACTCGCCTCCAGGTCAGCATACTCGCAAAAAAAACATAACCTCATCAAACATAAGAAGCATTTAAACGCATGATACTGACTCGCCTCCAGGTCAGCATACTCGCACCAAAACCACTAACTAATACAACAGATCTGGCTCATTCATCCACACTCACATACCAATAACACGTTCACCAATTCATACTACGATCACCACCAACATTCATCCACAGGACTGATGGCTGACCGGCCCCTCTCAGCGGTAGGATATAAGGTCATCTACTAACCCTAACCCTCGCTGACAACAGAAAGTTGTTCGTTCTGCACAATCATATCGAACCGATAGATTATGAATTATGGATCCTACCCAGTAGTCTAAGAAGAGGACTTCAACTACAAAAGAACTAAAAAAAAAAAAAAAAAAAAAACTGGACGTTTTCCACGAAACACCGAACTACTACACTTTTCTCGACGCGCGTTTCGCCAACCAAGTTGGCATCTTCAGGAGAAGATTAAAACTAAATTCTAGCCTACACACTTGCACTATTTATACCAAATTTGTTGCCACGGTTCACTGAACCGTAACTGTCTTTGTTTATCAGAGCAAACAGTGGACTGGTGGGTATCGGACCATTGTCCTTATTCATACTATTGTTACACTTAATGATTTCTAAACTTTCAAAAACATCCAACAGTCTACTGTTTGTTACATTTCTAATTAATTTTAAATTATTTATATCTATCCTATGGTTGTTGTCGAAAGCATGTTGGGCAACACAAGATTTTTCAGTTCTGCCATATTTCTTGTGTTGCCCAACATGCTTTCGACAACTTTACACTGATAGATATAAAATAATTTAAAATTAATTAAATGTAACAAACAGTAGACTGTTGGATGTTTTTTTGAAAGTTTAGAAAGTAAGTGTAACAGGATGATAGCCACCCACCAGTCCATGTTCGCTCTGATCAAAGTGAAGAGATACCATGTGCAATGAAATGAAAGTGTGTAAACTAAATTTAGTTTTAATCTTCTCCTGAAGATGCCAACTAATTGGCAAACAGACCGTCAAAAGTATAGAGTTTTCAGTGTGACTCCTCCAGTTTCTGTTTCTACGCCGAAAGGTTCAGTACCCACTCCACAAAGAACTACCTAAATATAGGAAATATCTCAATCAAGCTTCCTCATAAGGGAGGAACGCACTCAGGTCCTTAATATGCCCAAGATCCGCTAAGTACCCTTCTATCACGATCCCGGAAAGTGTACGTCCATGGTGAAATCCTTTCGTGAATATAATATGGCCCGACAAACTTTGGCGCTAACTTTGCCGAATAATAGTTCACAGCATTCGAAAGGGTATAATTTCTTCTCCACACCATTGCATTAGGCTTGAACTCTTCATACCGCCTACGTAAGTTATACTTATTACAACTCCTGTCTCCCGCCATTCTCTAGGCGTCTCCGTATATCTTGAAAAATGTTCTTGAATACCAAGTTCTTGGTGGTATCACTCGGTTCACTTCTTTCTTCCACTCCGGGGATTTCGTCCCTACGATAATTTTCTCAGATAACATCATCATGCGACCAAAGTTGACAAAGTATGGAGTTGTAGCCGTCCTTGCCGGTCCTGCCCAGAAGGCAGGGCATCATCGAGGGCGTCCCTGTTGAGCGCCGCGGCGAGGGGGCCCATCTGGGTGGCCGGCCCTGTCCCGCCGGCGGCGCCGGCCCTGGCGTAGCTCGGGTTTCGTCGTCCTCGAGATCGGTAATAGGCTGAGATAGGAAATATGATCGGCGGTCGGCGGAGCGCGTCCCGCTTGGCCTAGGAATTCGTGCAATAAGCGCGTCGTGTCGCCGGTGGTCGGGGTGGACGATGTAGCGGAGACACTGACGTCGGCGACGGTGTACCCGGAGCCGAGGGGCGTGTAGCGCAGAGACATGTTTGGCAATCGGTTCCCGCGCAGTTAATTTAAGTTTAAGAATTATATGACTAAGTCTAACAATGTGTCTATCACTAAGCGGCCTATGATAGTCAACGCTAAAACACTGAACTGAAGGATAGAGTTTAATAGTCCTGACGGGACGAGCACTAAGGTGTCTATGAAGAGCGGCGCTATGGCCTTTCACTATCCCCGGCACTACCTCTCTCCCACACCGTGTCGGAAGGACAAAGGGGGTATCCGGCGGCGATCGACTCGTGGATAGGGGTGCTGTTGCAGAAGGCCAAACACAGCCGAGTTCCACGTCGACCGCGACCATACACCAAATAAGTAAGTGGTACTTACCCCTTTGTTGCTCTGTCCTTTGAAGTTCCGCCGACACTGGGTGACACAGGGGAGAGAAAGGTGGAATAATACAACGCAGTTCAAGTTTTATTTAAGTCCCGGACGTTTTAATAAAAACGCCGGCAGGTTGGCTGCTGCTGAAGTTGGTCGGTCCCTCTTAAGGCGTCGGCTGGTCCTACCCTCTTAAGGTTGTTCTCGGAAATTTTGCCTCGTTCGGCCGCAACGTCGAAAGGGGAAAGGATAGGGTGGCAAGGAATTATTACGGATTTAACTAACTAACTGAATTTTAACAATATATTCAACGGAATTTTAATACAAGAAAATACATGCACTACTTTACAATAATTCAACTAGTCAGGGCTAGCGACGGCGAGTTTTAATTCGCGGGGAATTAACTTATGCCAATCTGGAGCTGGACTCGATCTGATGCCGCTGGTAAAAAATGGCTTATATTTATAGGGGATGGCGGCGCATCGGCGGCGTGTCGCCCGCGCACCGTCTCCGATTCTCGCGTCCCTATTGGCGGGCCGCTTCTCGCGACGCTACCATAAAAGTGAAGCGCCTGTCTCCGGGACGGCTGGCACGCCCCTCGGGGCGGGGCGTGAACGGCGGCGTCGTCGGAGGGCGCGTCGGCCGGAGGGTGCTCGGGCCGAGCGCGTCCCTGCGCTCCTTGCGGCGTCCGGCTCGGCGGAGCGCCGCCATCGCCGCCCGTCGTCTCCTGCGGCCATCGTCGGCTCGGTTATGGTGATGGTGGTGTCCTCGAGCGGCGCGCCTGCCGCGCGGCTCAAATAAGAAATCAGCGCGGGCGTCGTCCCGGCCACGGTCGACCGGGAGCTCGAGTCGCTCGCGCTCTCTTCGCGTACCAAATAGGGGTCGACTCGGAACTCGTTCATACTGACCAAGATTCGGGCTCGACACAGAAAAGGGTCCCTCGCCAAAGGTTAGACCAAAATCGGTAAAAGTTCAAATTAAAATTCGTCTCCGCCGACGAGTGCTGGCACACGAGGTTTAAAGAGCGATATGCCGCTATAAAATAAGGAATGTTCGGCAGGTCAAGACTCGGAATGTTTAAAGGCGGATAGATTATTATGCCAGCATTAAGCGGGAGCTGTCGGCTGTGCGCGGCACTAATGTCTAAAGGTTTTAATTGTTTTAAGCACCACACAGCACAACCCTCTCCCCGTGCAAGTGCCTGATGGGCAAAAAGGAGGTATCGGGCGGCGGCCGACGGAGAAGCGGGCTATGGAAAGTCACGCACGGCCTGGCACGACCGGACCGCGTGTCGACCGCTGCCTTATACAAGGTAAATAAGATGTTTACTTACCCCCTTTTTGCTGTTGACGATCTCGCAGGCACTTTTGTTTAGCACTAGGAGGGAGGAGGGTGAAATAAGGCTACGACGATATTGTTATTTATTGTTGCAGCCCACACGCCTTGAAAAAAGCGGGACTGTCGGCTGCGGCGGCTGGTTGGTCGTCCTTCTGTGGGGGCTGGCGATGATCTCGTAGCAGGGTAGGAATGGGGAAGGCGTTGAGTGATTTAACGTTTGACTTTACACCATATATTACGAAATACGGAAATAAATCACACTGGTGAACTTATAACTAACCCGAATCTAACTATAGTGGATATAATTAGCCCGGTGATGATTAGCACTGTTGATTTAGGAACGCGAGTGTAAGTTGGGAACTTACATCGGAAACTAATTATCGGATGAGCTGAAGACTATCTGAGATGATTACCTAAAAAAGTGGCGGTATTTATAGCCGGTGGTTGTTAATTTTACGGCGCGTGGCAACGCGTCACCGACAGATTCGGCGCTACCATTGGCCGGCGATCTCGCCGGCGGCCTTGGCGGCACGTGTCGGCGTTTTACCGCCCGCCGATTGGTCGGCGGTCGGCGTCGCATCGTTGTTAAAACTGCCACGGGCAACTCGCGCTTCTCATTAGAGAGGCGGAGCCGCCCGTGACACGCCAGACGCGGCGGCTCCACTTTTGGGGCGTTACCGCCCGCGACAGAGTTAAGCGGGTGGTTTCATGTCTCGCCGTTCGAAGAGCACAAGCGAGTTCTGGTAACTGTTCGTCCCACGTGCGATTGTTGTCCTTTACATACATAGCCAGCATTATTTTGACGGTTCTGTTCGTCCTCTCCGTGGGGTTAGCACGAGCATGGTAGAAAGCATTATATTTACACTCAAACTTGAATTACGAAGATTACAAACTTTTTCCCTTTAAATTGTGGACCATTATCACATATTACCTTGCGGGGGAGTCCAAAAATCAAGAATACCTCTTCCCTAAGTTTTTCTTATAATATTCTCTGTAGTCGGTAACGACCAAAATAAACGAATTCCCTTTTCTTGAGCGTGGCAAGGGTCCAATGATGTCCGTAGAAATCATTTCCCAAGGCCGGTTGACCTTTTGATGAGACACCATCATGTCAGCAGGGGGGTTTGTTACTGGGTTTATATCTCGCACATACCATACATCTTACCACATTGGCTACGTCGCATCTCATTTTCGGCCAATAATATTTTTCTGATAGTCTGGAAAAGGTTTTGTAAACACCCATGTGACCACATGTTGGAGGCTCATGCGCAGATAAGATAAGTTTTGTTCGATTTTCCTTGGGCACCACCATTTTCCAAAAATCCCTGCTCTCTGCCAGTTCGGGATAATGCTGTTTTACATATTTAAAAAGTTTACCGTCCGATACTCTCCAGCTCCTATATTTCAGGGGATGCTCCTGTACGTTTTGCACCATTTTCTGATACCATCGATCCAGTATGATCTTCTCGGCGTCGTTATGCTCGACTGCATCTATAACGGGGAACTGCTCTTGACAAGGCATCTGGCACGATATGATCTTTGCCCTTTCGATGAACTACAGTATAGTCATACTGTTGCAATCTGACAGCCCAACGCGGTAAGCGTTCTGCTGGAGTCCTTCAGATTATGTAGCCATTTCAAGCTGTAGTGGTCTGTCACTGCAGTGAAGGGTACTCCTATATAGCATATAAGAGTGCTAGTAATTCTTTTTCCACAACTGAGTAGTTCCTCTCTTCTTTAGAAAGTGACCTGCTTAGGAAGCATATAATACGATCTCCATCTGGATGAGGTTGAGATAATACAGCCCCAATGCCATAGGTTGATGCATCCGTTTCCACCACAAATGGTAGACTATAGTCTGGAAAACTCAAAATCGGCGCCTCTAACAAGCATTGTTTGATTTTTTGAAACGCTTGATCACACTCTACTGTCCATTCAAACTTTTTTCGATTTTCTGATGAGTTGCGTGATTGGAGCGATGATCGTCGAAAATTCGGGCACAAACCGTCGATACCATGAAAAAGTGCCTACTACTCTGCGAACCTCTGTAACATTTTTTCGGGGCGGGTATATCCAACATAGCTTTGACCTTGTCTGGATCCACATGTAAACCGTTGCGATCTACCACGTAACCCAGGTACTTCATTTCGGGCCAACAGAACTGACATTTTCTCCACGCTTATGGTGAGATTAGCTTCTCTTAGTCTTCGGAACACCTCCTCTAACACTTGTAGGTGTTTTTCAAATGTCTGAGTAACAATCACCACGTCGAAACGTATGGTCCCAATTTAGGGCCTAGAACATGATCGATAAGCCTTTGCCAGGTGGCCGGTGCGTTATGTAAACCGAAGGGCAAACGGCGAAATTGAAACAGTCCTCTGTTTGGAACAGTAAAAGCTATATAGGGCCTCGAAGATTCAGCTACCGGAACTTGGTGGTAAGCAGATTTTATATCCAAGCTAGATAAATACACCGCATTACGTAGCTTGTCAAGAATATCGGTGACCTTGGGCAACGGGTAACTGTCCCTCTCTGTTACTGCATTTAATTTACGATAATCCACACAGAATCGATAAGTGTTGTCCTTTTTCTTCACCATGACAATCGGAGAAGCCCACGGGCTGTTGGATTCTTCCACGATTCCTTTCTTAAGCATGTCTGCCAGCTCTTCATCGATATGTTTCTGTAACACCGGTGAAACGGTATAGTATCTTTGCTTGATGGGAGCCGCTTTGGTGACAATAACATGTTCAGCAGCGCTCGTACATCCTAATTCATTACCCATCAATGCTATGTTCTGCTCAATGACAGCTTGCAACCTCATTTGCTCCATCTTCGTCAGAACCGTTTTGTCTCTCACTTGCTGTAAACTGAAAACTTCCGGGTGGTCAGAAAAATGCCATTCCTTCGAACGGAGGTCCGGTACAATACCCATTTTAATCCAAAAGTCCTGTCCTAAAATAAGCATCCGAGGCAATTCAGGAATAACCATAACTTCGAGAACGATAACCCTATCTTTTACTCGCATAGGTAGGGTACATTTGCCGATCCTGGGGCACCTTGACCATTAGCTACCATGATGTTGCTCTTCTCCGATGAATCCAGAGATACTCCCAATCTTCCTACTAACTTCCAGCCTTCATTACCTAAAATTGTACAGGTCGCTCCAGAATCTAAAAGACCTAATAGAGTAATGCCCATCACATCTACTTTGAGATATGGACGTTCGTCGTCTTTGGCGTGGTCCAGTATGCACTCGAGGATGGGGATAATTCGGTTGGCCGAGTTGTTGGGTGCAACGCCTCCTCCCCGACCATTCAGGAGCGTCGCTGAGTGTTTCCCGAGCGTGAGCAATCAGGTCGTGTCTTCACCGTGACTCCTTCCTTCCTGCAACGATAGAAATACCTCTTTGGTGTAAGTGTACAACTGACCGCCATGTGTCCTGGTTGACGACACCTAAAGCAGATGACCTCACTAATCTTCTGCCTTGCTTTACTGTCAGGTGGTCTCTTGGGATCTACAGTCTCCGAGACTTCTTCCACATACGCTAGATCTGGTTCCAATGTGTCTGCACAATTAGTTGGTGGTTCATGGAAGTTCTCAATGCTCTCGTTCTTTTCTTCCAACTTCCTACATATCGCTCTAAGGTCTGCAATTGACGTCACTTCTCTGAGCCCGATTCCTTGTTGTAAGGCTGGCCGAATATTTCTTAATAGGAGGGTCAATTTTGCCTTTTCGGAAAGTGGATGTGTCAGTCGGTTAAAATAACTGTTCACGATAGCGAGGTAAATTCCAGTCGATTCATCCTTGGCTTGTGTTCTTTTCTCGATCTCCTTTAATAGGTCTTCATCGTGAAGACTCTTCCTAAATTCCAATTTAAATTCCTATATAAGTCCATCCCAACTGTCAACATGTATCTCCGAATATCCTGATAAAATGCCAACGCTTTACCAGAAAATAAATCTATACCAGAGTCCAACAGGGTTTCCTTTGAGACTCGTCCGTGCTATACGTAACTCTTCTACTTGCTGCATAAAAGCACTTAGAGACATATCTCGTAAGTTTCCGCTAAACTTGAGATTCCATTTGTTTGGGGGTACGGACTTCAGGTTTCCTGTAACAGCTGTACCAGGCTTTGTGAGCTCTTCATTGAGAGATGACCTTGGGACTCGAGCGATATCTTCCTGGAAAGTGTCTTACTCCGGAATTTCTTTCCAAAAATCCCACCATCGGTAGAGGTACTCGACTCTTCTGTTCATACGCGTCCAATTTCGAATCTAAATTGCCCATCAATGACAACGCCTTGGCCAGTAATTCCGACTTCCTCTCCTTCTTCTATAATTACCATGTTGTCTAATCGACCAAGGGCATGACTTAGCTTCGCCTGTATCTTTAAGGCTTCACCACTCTTTCGTGACCCAGCAAAAGATGAAATTGCAGGTTCCAAGTCCTCCAGCTTCTTTTGTACCGCCCTCATAGTCCTCCTCAAACGAAAAAAGGGTACTTGAGATATTTTATGCTGTCACCACTCTTCTCCAGTCGTAACGCTACCGAAAGTCTTTCACGCATTTCATCAACGTTCCCGGTCCGCAATACCTCGTATTGCGAGTTTGTCGGTGAGCTCATCTTTATCCAATCTATTGATCACAATTTTACGTTCCATGGTTAGTGACAGAAGAAATACTTAAGCCGCTCTACAGTTACTCGACCACAAAATACTTAAACCACCTTATTACAACCTAGACTAACTAACCTCTATCTCTAAAAACACCAGACAACACCCAACTATACTACTTGCTTATTAACACAACGTTACTCGTTAAAAATTCCTCTCAACGTTACTCGTTAAAAAGGAAAGATCACAAAAATTCAACTCGCAAATAAACAAAATTTAAACAAATTTTGCATTTAAAAAAAACTAACCCAAAGACCTTTTCTTACTGTTTTTTTCCTTATTGGCCCCACGTTGAGCGCCAAAAATGCGGCGCTTATTTTTTACACTAGAAATCCAGGTAAGAAAAAGGTCAATCAAACATCAAATCAAAATAAAAAAAAATAAAAATTTACTGCATATAGCTAGTTGTCGGGGTAATACAACAATCACTAGAATTCATTTACAGAAAAAAAAACTACCTAACCTATCGCTAATCTATGGCTCTAACCTATAGCTCAAACACCCAGCCTGCCTGTGCCCACTGTACGCTGGTTCTGGTCTGCCTGCGAGCTAGTACTCAGAGGAGACGGGGCAGGTTCCAAAGATACACCTCTGTAATGACCTAAAGTTAAGGGCGCCACATGGTTTACCGACCAGAGAGCCGCAAAGTTGGGAGCCGTCACCTCAAACCACAAAACAGGATATCGGCAAAAATATGTCACAAACAAAAACTAAATTATATCAAAATA